>JAULUF010000055.1:11997500-12405000 GCA_031834385.1 Semotilus atromaculatus
TTATGCTCAAGGACCAGACCTTGGTTTATATGTAGAACATTTCAGATTTATAATGGATTTACTTTTATTTTTTTGACAAACAAAATAAAAAAAGTCATTTTTTTCATTTTCCCATTCATTTTCAATTGGGGTCATTTTGACCCCAAACACCTTAAACGGTAAAAAAAAATTTACACACCTTTAGAACAACCGAATCGAACCCAGTTTTTTTTGTGCATGTTTAGATAGATTGTTTAGGAAAAGTCACCGAGTTTCATGGCCCTGAGATGAAGGGAAAATTTTTAAAAAATCAAGGAAAAGTCCAGTGGGGTCAGAATGACCCCAAAGAGTGATTAAGGGTTAAATTACCACACGACCTGTTTGTCAAAAAATCAGTAGGTACTAATTTGGACAGAGATTTTTACGCGGGTTGGGTGAGAAAAAACACTGATATTATGGATTCGGACGGCACTAAAATAACCGACTTACCCCTGTAAATGTTTAAAATACCGTACGAGCCCATGATAAACAATATTAGTGTCCGAATAGGACTTAACTGACAGTAGCCTATGCTTTCACTGGCCTTTAAAAGCGCTCTTTAATTAAAATAAATGTATAAAATTGTATTATATATAATAATATAATTAAAATTGTAACAACAATCAGTGTAATGACAATTTTATTCTTTGCATGAAAACACTTGAATTAGCCTAATTGAACACTGTCTGGGTGTATTAAAACTTCAGAATTATATTCATATAGACCTTTAACAGTGATAAGGTATAGCTAAGAGTGCTCCAGACCAACCTTCCGAACGTATGACTTACAGAAGGTATACTTAACTAAGAGCGTTTCGGGAAACACGTATTAACGATAAGGTACAGCTTAAGGTGTAACTTAAGAACGGCGTAGCGTTAAGAAGGTTTCGGGAAACGCAGCCCTGGACACTTAACTGCATGTTAATTGCAATTAAATTAAAACGTTTTATAATTTAAATTTATATTAAATGCAATTAGTTGAACTTTAGAGTGCTTTTTTTGTCTTAAAAAGTCACTTGTGTGGTCCTTGAGGGTTTGTTGCTCCTGCTCCAAGCAGAGCAGGCAGATTGGGGGTTCGGGCTTTTGTAACACTGTGGTTGTAATGAGTGCACAAATAAGGAGAATCCAACAACAACAAAAAAACTTTATTAATGACCAAAACAAACAAAAGGAGATGGTAGGAGTAATCACAGTAAAAGACAGTAAAAGACAACCACATTTACATAAACGAGACCAAACACCGAACAGATACAACTAAGGGCTTTAACACAAACAGAGTAAGAGCTACGAACAGGTGTGGAACTAATGAGAACTATGGAAACTAATAATGACACAGGCAAACCGAGGACAGGGAAAACAAAACCAAAACATAATTAAATTAAACAGAACTAAACATAACCCTGACACTTACCTCCTATTGTTTGGATTTTATTCCATTTTCAGTTTGTTCATTTTTACTCAGAATTTAAAATATTTTTAATCAGATAGCAATTTGGTAGATGCCATTTTGTTGCTGCTTGTTTGGTTATCAGGTTGCACCTGGTGGTAATTTGTTGCCAATTAATTTAAGGTAATTTTTCACATCTTTACAATTCAGATTTTCCCTCAACAGTAATTTTAAGGGAGTATAAGCACATATTTGACCCTTCTGTGTTCCGTTCTGACTTTTTGACAATGCATTGGTATTTATTGTTCTGGTAGCTCTATCCACATTCAAATCCTACATCACATAACTGTATATTAAATCTCACATTAGCTGCAATTGTGTTGCTGAGCACAGCAGTTTTGTGTATGGACTGATAAATTGTCCCTGGTTAGCACACAGTGAAATACTGCAATCCCAAAAGTAAACAATGAAGGGGAAGTGATAAACACGATTCCAACATTAGTGAGTACACAGACTAAACATTTTAAATACGTTTAACTCTTGTGTAAACAATTTCCACAGTTTGTCCCTTTTAACTCGAAATGCATTCCAAATATCTGCTAAAGGCCTCTGGAAAATCCAAAGTTTGGCCCAATTTATAATCCCAGTGAGTTTAGATGCAACACTCTGTAAGAACAGTAGGTCTGAGCATGATTCTCTGTACAAATAGATTTTATGATCAATATCACCCTGCTAGTCGTTTCTGCACAATTAATCATAAGAACATCGGCTCAAGTGAAATCATTCTGTGAAATGAGTGAACATCAAACATCATTGGTGAATTCAGAGGAATTGTTCTTAGCACCTATGTGAGTGTTGCAGCTGAAGAACAACTGAGTTGTTCTACTGTTGTTAAAAAAAACAACAAAAAAAACCACATTGAAATACCAAGCAGATTTAACTGGGGGAAATGCCATGGAAATTGGATGCTGAAAAAGCGGAAAGAAAATCGGTGGAGGTGAGGAGCCTGTTGCTGCAACCATCCCGCCTAGCTCAACGTGATCCAGTTTGCTCAGGCTTAGGAGCTAATGCTATATGCTACTTGCCTCGTGCTAAAGTTACAGCTGACTTGAAGAAGTAAGGCCAATATTTAAAGTTCATGTTTTTGCCCTTCAAAATACTATAATAATTAAAAGACATAGCTAAAAAGTGAGACTGTATATCGTTATGCTGTATTATTCTGCTAGTTAAAAATGTATTATGCAGTAACTTACAATATTGCTGTGAGCGTGTGTGAGTGACAGTTATTCATGCACATACATGTCGGCATCGCACGTCAAGTTCGTAGAGAGCTTTATTAATATTCAGTCCATTTGAAATTCTAAATTTGCTCGCCTCTCAAATGGGTCAAACCATAGATATTACCTAAGAAGTGCAAGTAAATGCACTAGAAATCCACGCTCATTCAAGTATGTGCATTTATTGCATGGACGGAGAAAGGACTGACACCCGCAGGATTTCATCTGACGGTAAATAAGCAAGAATATAGTCTATCTATTCCATGAGAGCAACGGAACCGAAGAACGTGTGTAGCCTCAATATAGACGTTTTAAAAATGAATACTCCAAAAAGCAACGAAATTGTCAGACATGCATGACATGAATGCATGTTTTTTTCTCCTGTAAAGTTGGGCATTTTAACGAGGGATCTATGGAATTCACTCCCTTTTGGAGCCTGTCTGCAGTCAGTTGATGAACTGCTGTTTGGCTTCAAGTGAGAGACTGGCCCCTTGCATGAAACCAGGAGAGACTGTATTTAGAAACCAATAAACCAAATACATTTAAATGTTTATGGTGACACTTTATTTTAGTGTGTCCTTGTTACAGTGTAATTGCACAAATAAGTACGAAATAATAATTACAACATGGACTACTAGGGTTAGGGTTAGGGCTGGGTTTAGTGTTGTTACTTGTAATTATGCGTAATTTACTGTTGGTAAATATATGTAAAATGTAACAAGCAGACAAAACAAAATGTCCCTTTTAACTTTAAAGTTGTTTGCAAATAGATTTGGTACTGAATTAAAGCCCTATAGGAAAGTTGAGCCCTATAGGAGATCCTGATCAGAATTACTTTCATGTTCTCCAGTCAAAACGTTCATCAAATCCCTAAAACCGACAAAGTATAACTGCAACACTTACTTACTAACAATCCTACAACATTATTTGTGACAAACACAGAACCAGAAATGATGGCTCTGTCACATTGCTGTCTAGAGCTGTCAATCAACATCACGATCATTGATGAGCCCCACTGAGCTTCTGAGTGTTTCTGCCAATCAGCTGATGGACGAGCTGGAGCTCAGGGCGCCGTCATGTAATCATCACTCACATCTGGAAATAAAGGAGACTTACTGTGCACACTTGTTTTTGGATTAGACGCCAGTCTCTGAGATCTACATGTTCCAGTATATTTCTACTCCTTATGACAGATACATTCAACATAACCCACAATGGTTCATTGTATATAGTAGTAGTAGTAGTAGTAGTAGTAGTAGTAGTAGTTGTTGTAGTAGTGTTTATTTATCCCTGTGGGGAAAGTAGTTTGCAGCAAGCTCACACATACATTTAAAAAATCACAGTTGGCATATACAAATTAATAATTTAAAACAAATAAATATCTAGTTTAGTATAACCAGACCAGCTGGCCATCAATCAACACTAGAAAAATAATTTAAAAATCGTATTGCTTGGGGGATAAAAGATAGTTTGGACTATCTTTTATGAAGATGTGTTTGCAATCAGTGTCAAGATGTAGTCATGCAGAATAACCATAAAACAATCTCCTCCCCTCATGGCAGTGCCCGTCCCCTGTCGAGTGCCACCCTAGTTAGGTTCATGACTGGAGCAGACATGACATGAGGAAGACAATTTCTTCTCTATTTTAAGGTCAATTCACTCACTCAGAAACCTGTTTCTTCCAGAACAACCATTGCAACTCTGAAAGAACAATAACTTTTCTAGAGAAAATGCTCTGGAGATTTTTAGCATGCCAAAGTTTAGTACACTTTAGGATACTTTTAAAAAGAGTATGTGTGACAGGAATAATATAGTTTAAAGGGCTGGTTGATTATGATTTCACTTTTCTAACTTTAGATATTGTGTACTTTTGCTTTTTGAGCATAAACAACATCTGCAAAGTTACAATACTCAAAGTTCAAAGCAAAGGGAGATATTTTGATATAGATATTATTCTTTTAAAGAAATTGCTTTTTAAGGACTACAACAAATGGCTGGTAGGGACTACACGACATTCCTCCTGGGTTAGTGACATCACAAACTCTAAAATTTACATAAACCCCACCCCCGGGAACGCGATTTATAGATTATCATGACAGAATACTAATCAATGACTAGAAGATAATTACACATATAGGCTACCTAAATTCATCAACTAAGCATTCAGAAATGTCCTGTTACTTGTTGTCACTCCTTCTTGAGTCTTTCCGTCTTTGTCTGACTCCGGTTTGAACATAAAAGGCTAAACGTTTTTTGAAATTTTCAGTGCATGTCCATGTGAGGTAAAAGGACACGAGCTGTTGAAGATCCGCCCTCTGTGTCGGGAGCAGAAGCTCATTTGCTGGATAAAACAGTGCATAAAAACGGTGTGTTTTTGCTTACCCTCAAAAAGTGCCCATTTTAACATGCTAATAAAAATATCTGTGGGGTATTTTGAGCTAAAACTTCACATACACACCCTGGGACATCAAATACATTATTTTACATCTTGTAAAAGGGGCATTATACCAATAGAATACACTAAGTGAGAACTGAATGTAGGCCTAATGTTTTTGGAGACTAAATTGCTTGTAATTTGCAATTAAATGTAAATGTTTTTCAATATTAAAATGTATTTCACTTAAGTATGACTTAAGTATGACTTATTTATATAAAATTTCATAATTGTCTTTGAAAAATATGCTTGAAGTGTACTGTTGAATGTACTCACTGCACTCAAATAAAATAAAATGTAATGCCTAATAATAGGCAAAAATGGGCTATTCCTGGTTTTACTATCTACACGGCAACCGGCGTTTCTGAAAATCCTCAAAAATGTTTGGTTTCAGTGACCTGATACCGTGTTTCCATGTGGACGAACGGCCGGACCGTGTAAAAAAAGTCACGGTTATAAAAATACCCGTGTCCGTGGACAAGGCCTAACCCTAAACCAAACCTTAATTCTAACCCAAACCCTATATTAAGTATATTTGTATTACTCTGTACTAAAATGTATTATTGCACTGTAACACGGACACCTTAAAATAAAGTGTAAATAAACAGTCATGAAAGTGTGCTCTCTTTTTGTACACTATAAGTGGCCTTTTATTTAATTATGTAATCTGCGAGTACAGTTAGATTAATGTTATTTTGAGTCATGAATGAGTCAGTTGATGCTGATTGTGGCATTTTCTCTTTTCTTTCTTTTTTCTTTTTTTGGTGGACATCTGGGGGCTTCAATATATGGACAGAATCAGCAATTGAAGCCAGTCTAAATATTTGCCTATCACTCATGAGAAGTAGAAAATCATCATTGTACAAACATACCAGTTTTCTCTGTTGAAGTCGCTGCATAGTGTCTGGCTCAGTACAGATGCGACTGATGCAAAATTATTCATTGTGAAGTTAACAAGCTCTCAGCTTTCACAGACACTCTTATAAATAGATGTGTCTTAAAAGTGACAGGCCTCCTTCATCAACAGCACTCTGCCTGCCCTGGTAAACACATTTAGAAGAGATTTACCCATTCGTGAAGGCTAATTTAGTCTAATCTTTATGGTATCAACATTATAAAAAAATTACACATCTATGCTTAAACATTAAAATAAAAACATCATGATTATTGATAGCCATGCTGAAACAGGATGGGCTTTGTTTCTGTCTAGATAAGTAACAGCCAACTGAATTTAATTAGTTTACCTTTGAACTCAAACCACTGATTAATTCCATTTAATTATCCAGACCTGAGCAACAGTAAGCTCATTTTACTTGCTTTTAAAATGCACCATTCAATTTCTTAATTGCACATTCAAACAAGCAATCCACAAACTTTAAACTAAATGATCATCTGAAGAATTTAAAATATAAGTTGTGGATATTAAGACACGGCAAAAAGGTTTATCATCTCGTTTGTAAAACCCTTTAGAACTTAGAGTGATCTGGTCTGGAAATGGTCAGATTGCCTTATAGAGTCTTATTTATAAATGTCCCCAAATATCTTCGGTGTCTACAGTACATGCAGGATGAAGACTGAAATGTATGCAAACAGATGTTTAAGAAAAATATGTACAGCTTATTGTTCTATGCCATGGTCATTAAAAATATAGATAGATAGTGACAATAATTAAAAAATACAGGCTAAATGGAAAGTTTCCTTTGCTGCAGCAATTCTGTTTGTGACTAAATGTATCTGAAAATACTACAGTCTAGATGTCAGAATAAAATAAAAAACTAAAATATACTGTAACACATTAGCTTAATGAAACTTGTTTATTCATATGTGCAGTTATTTTCCAACAAAGACTGTTCTGACCCTTAAAATATCATTAACTGCCTCTATTCAGTTTCAATAAGGACAATTCAATTCAATTGTCAATAAGACAATTTTATTCGAAATACAAATGTATTGTATTAAACATGATCTTTAATCGTGCTAAACAACAAATAATTAGTGCGTGCAGTGCTTACAATGTGTTTTACAGAAAGGAGGTTCATAACTATAACAAAATAATCAATATGTGCCACAACTCCTCTGCGTGTGCACACAGGCATATACATATTTTCAATGACAAATGTAAAGACTCCATGCCTGTATCTGATTTGAGATCTGAGTGGTTAATCTTCTAAATTAAGCGCTTGAATGAACAGTGGAAAGGCGTGTGCGCAAAATGGAGACAGTGTGTTCAGTTGATCTCTACATAATAGTTTTTTAGTCGTCCAAATAACACTGTCCTGGTTTTTAAAGATGCCATCGAAACACATGTCCATCAGGTGGTCCACAAACTTAATTTAATCACAATCCTCATCATGTCTAGTACGCACCCACGATGACCGCCTCTACCTCTTTGGAGGGTCTCCGATCCGTTACCAAAAAGTTTATCATCCCTTCCGACTTGATGAGCAAGTTACAGCCCAGGAAAAATATCCCGAAGACTACGGTGAGTGAGAGGACGCACATCACCGCTATCTGAACTATTCTCATGATGAAGAGGCTCCTTTCATCCGGAGGGGCCGCCGTGAAGCCGTTATCCGTCACCACCGACGAGAAGTTACAACACAGGAGGATGTCCTCAGTCCGGTTGGAGAAGATTCCACTGTCCGTTTGGTTAAATGTAGTATTCATGTCTGCTGTTCAACAATACTTTGAAGAGTCCAAGAATTTAGGCAGTTCCGATTTGGAAGTCTGAACACATGAGGAATTGCGTAAAAAGTGTCCGTAAAGTCAGACGCACATAACCAACGTCTCTTCCTTTGCGCACTGGCGTCCCATGACGCGCTCCTGCTCTGATTCACAGTAACTACACTCTTCTGCTCAACATCACACCTGCTCGGTTAAAAGCATCGACAAAGCCGATGGGAGGTGACTCCCCAATCACAAGTGCATGACTTGTGACGCCACCTTCAGTAAAACGTGTAGTGTTACAGTCATTAAAAATGATAAAAGTTATACATTTAAAAGCCATATATGTGGATCAGTGATAATGTTCGAAATGATGGTCAACAAATAAATAAAAAACTATCATAGGCCATGTGAGATAATGTGATGTGTCTTTGTATTCTAAATGTTTTTAATCATACAATTTGTAATATTTTTAAAATAAAGTATGCCATTAAATTATTTTTAAAAATGCATTATTGTTGAACCCTGATCATTTTTAAAGAACGTTTATTGCACTACATTGCGTAATACTGACATCTAGCGTGTGGATAACTAACTGATAACCGGACTCTTTGATGTGACTCTCCTTTGTGGCAATGACGGTGTTAACAGTCAATAAAAAAGAAAAAAACGTCAGTGATATTTTCCAGTATCCATTAAAAATGTCAAAGGGATAGGATACCAACATTATGCCTATATTTTATTCAACAGGAGCTGGATGCAAAATTTGTAATAATGTCAGTCCACAAAGTTTGACTAACACAGCTAGATTTGAATCATAAATCACACTGTGTTTGTTCATTTAGGCCAGAGGACAACTCCCCCCCTCTGGTTTCTCCCAAGCTGTTTTTCTCCACTACTGTCACCAAGGAAAGTTTGTGGTTTAAAATACTGTTAATATTATCGCTGAATTATATTATTGCACTGACACTATCAAATAAGAACAAAACTTAAATGAAATTGAATGACACTATAGTCTTCTTGAGCATTGCTTTACAGCTGAAACTGAATTAATTTAATAATTGATGCACCATTAAAACTTTTTTATTTTTCTGTTTACGAAGCTGCATTGAAATAATATGCACTGTATAAAGCGCTATATAAATAAAGTTAAGAGGCTCAGACAGGATCAGAATCAGAAAGAGCTTTATTGCCAAGTGTGATTACACACACAAGGAATTTTTAAGCTTCCAGTACAGTATTATTCAACCCCCATTGTAAATCAGGTTTATTGGCAAAATTTACAGACTTTCAGCTGTTTGCAATGAGCAAATCAAACAAATGTAATTTAAATAGCTCGACACAACAAATCTTTTAAGTGGTTTCCCCAAATTCAACTGAAAATGCAACTTTTTATGACTTCTTCCAAAATATGCAGAATTATTCCATACTTTCCTAAATAGCATTACAGTGTTGAAAAAATGATGAATTATAGATGCATGCTCTGTGTTTTTTGTGTTGCGCTTTGTTTCAAAGATGACCTGACTGGCATATGTCACTTCTGTGGGGAAGAAGTGCCTGAGACCGACTTGAGTTGGGTAAATAAAACTCAACAAATGTGAAATGAAATATGTTTTGTTATAAAGTTATAATTATCTTGTGTTGTTATGTTGGATTCTTCTATTCTATTTCTTCTATTTTACCCAGGACTAACAAACATTGTAATATTATTTTATCTCCACATAAATTACTGTATATTAAAAAGATAACATTAATTACACAAGAATGAAAATTTGCAGCCTCTTACTGAAGACATCTTATTTAAAATCCAAATGATTTGTTTTCCAGATTCAGTGTGACATTTGTTTGCAGTGGTTCGACCATATGCGGTCAAGGCCCACCAACAGAGGAAGCCTTCCTGTGTACTGCTTGTACTTCTGCTTAGTTGTATGTACAACATTATTGTACAGGAGGAAGTGATTCATTACATCTTAATTGTTGTATTCCATTACACCTTCCAAGTTTGTGTCGTCTTATCTTAAAAAATCTGGATAGGTCTCCCTCCACTGCATGCCTCTCTAAATAATCATAATATTATGTTGAACATTTCTTTACTAAAACTGGTCAAATAAATAAAATAAGAAATAAAAGAGATGACAAGTTGTTGCTGTTGTCACTGTCAATTCATCTGGTCTCTAAACGTCTTTATTATTATTATTATTATTTATTTTTTTTAAGAGTAACTTAGAAATGCTGTCATTTGGCATGTCAGTGTTGGTAAACATGCTCTGGAATAGTAAATACATTATTATTTTAAAGGCCTGCACTCTATTTTAATCATAATAATATGTTAATTTTTTATAGCACCTTACAATAACCCAAGGTCGCTTCACAAAACAATACAAACAGTTGACAGACAAAGAGACAAGCAATCTGCTAGTTATAACAATTAAACAAGCAGAAAAGCAGATGGAGACAACAATAACTATGAATAGTTAGATAGTCAAAAGAAAACATTTTGATAAAGAAAGCATGTAACATGAAAAAGTGAAAAAGTGGAGGACAGAGAAATAGAATGGAAAATAGTTATTTACTGAGCATGGTGAATATATGAGTTTTAAATTAAGAGATTTAATTTAAGAGATTTTAAGGTCTGTAGGTTAGGGGTGGCACAAAGATCAGACGGCAGCTTATTCCACAGTTTAGGGCCGACAGCACTAAAAGCCCTCCCACCCACAGTAGAGAGTTTATACCTGGGTACGACAAGCAAATTATCATTGTTAGATCTAAGCGTCCGGGCAGGAACATATGGTTGCACTAACTCAGCGAGGTATTTAGGTGCGGGGCCATGACAGGCTTTATAAACTAAGACTAACAGTTTAAACTGGATGCGATTGACCACATGGAAGCCAGTGAAGTTGGGAAAGGATAGGAGTGATATGTGCAGTTTTTTTATTAAATGTAAGGGCTCGAGCAGCAGAGTTTTGTACCATTTGAAGGCCATATAGCTTTGGTGGGTAGGCCGCTATATAGGGAGTTACAGTAGTCCAATCTGGAGGTTATAAAAGAGTGTATAACAGTTTCCGCATCTTCAAAGTTAAGAGAAGGGCATATGCGAACAATATTCCACAAGTGAAAGAAGCACGATTTAACAACCTGACTGATGTGTGAGTGAAAACATAACGAGGGATAGAACAGAACTCCCAGATTCCACACAGTTTTTAAGGCCTAATCTGGACACCATCAATATCAATAAAAAAGTAATGTCCGGATAAGCTCTGTGATTTAGGGCCAATCAACAGGATTTCAGTTTTCCCAGCATTAAGCTGTAGGAAGTTATCAGACATCCATGTTTAATGTGAAATGTTGCATTTATAAAAAAAATAAAAAAAAATGTATATTATTTAAATATAATTAATTAATTAAATATATTATATTATTGAACAAAAATATATTACATTGGTTTTCCTGAAAAAACAACAACAAAACAAAGCAAAATTAAGGCTTCGGACACTTTTGACCGGAAAGAAGCCAAGTGTGACCCCTAAACGAAGAGGACCAGAGGGTTAAAAGATTGAAGTTCTTGTAGTTCTATCCCTATCTCAAATAATAAAAGATGAACAGTTTGTAACGATTCTTAGCTCAAATAAAGGGAAAATAAATGTAATAACTGATCAGGAATATGATCAGTGAATCGCATAGAGAGTTTAAAATTACCCGTAAAGGGAATATGTTGCCAATGTCCTTATATGGGCAACTAAACACAACGGATTGTACTCAGTTGCACATACAGGCAGGCAAACTTAGATCAATTGTATATATCACTAATAAATCACAGTAAACTATAATTAAATATTAATATATCAATTGTCTAGAATAGATCGATTCTCAGGATAACTCTTACTGGGATCAATTCGTTATCGAATAGTCCGTTCGTCCCGCGAGCAGACCATACGATCTTTTATCAAACCCCAAGAAAAGTTATCCTTATTATAGCTTTTCAAGAAAGACTATTTCTCTGGCCAGGAAAAGTAGCTTCCCTGTTCTATAAATAAAATACTATTTAAAGTATCAACAATTTCTAAAGCTCGTAGCTTAGATCAACATTTCAGGGACCCCGTAATATGAGCAAACAGACAGAGTCAAGAAATGAATATAGTGTATTCTTTTGGAATTCTTTTGAAGCTGGGAGTGTTCTGGTGAGACTCTGTGGGCCCATAAAAGGTGTCAAGATTTCTATTACACGAGAGTAGATGTTAAAACTTCATGCTGATTTGTACTCGGCTTTCGCCAAGATAAGCAACACTAAGACGTAGCTTTACAGTAAACTATGCTTCTCCATCCATTTACGCTTCTTTCCATATGAGGGTGTGACTCCCCTTCTGTCCGGCGGTAACGGCTGCAGTGTACTTGGCGCGTCAGCACACACGACGGCTGCAACTACAGTGTGGTCTCCCTAGTGGACCAGCACGACAACCGTCTGGATTGAGCCGAGTAGGGGACATCTCTAGGGTCACCTTCCGTCCTCAGTGTTTCGTCGACTAGCCCACGACACCTCAAGAGGGCTCGACAGTGACTCTGGCGTCCCAGAGTCACCCCCCTCTGTCCCCCACTCAACTCAGCCCAGCTTACTGACCTCTACATCCCTCCTGCTGCTGAGACCTAACCACAATCTCACAATCTCTCTGCAACCCAACCATATGCGCCAACCCGTTTGACTAAGGCTGTCGAGCCCCACTGGTGCGTTAAAACAGTGGCAACGGTTCCATATGGCACACCACCTACCGCAAAACACAATATCTGCCCAACCACCCGTCAATATAAACAGGAACGTAATGACTGTAAATACTATACAACCTATACAAATAAACCAACAGACTCTTCAAGTTTTTCAAGAATTCTACGAAACCGTAGTGTGGCGGCCTGTACACAGCCAGCTAGAATCTTTCCGTCTCAACCACAGCCAGTTGCTGCTCCTTTCTGCTGCTTCAAATAAGTTCTTTACTGTGCGACGCAACTCTTGGCCGCTGAGTCCGACATCTCTGAGGAACCGGGTTGTAGAGTGTGCCACAAAACCTTGACAACCCACTTCCACTGGATAAACCTGGACTCTCCATCCTCGCTGTTCTGCTTCAGTGGCCAGATGAGCATACCGCAGTTTCTTCCTCTCATATGCCTCATCTACAGCATCCTCCCATGGCACTGTTAACTCTATCAGTTGAACAATGCGTGCTGATCCAGACCACAAAACAATGTCTGGTCGTAGGTTAGTGGTGGCAATCTCAGGTGGAAAAATAAGCCGTTGATCAAGATCAGCCAGCATCTTCCAGTCCCTAGCAGCTTCCAGTTGTCCTGGGCGAGAATTGGTGTTAACACCTTTTCTTGGTGGTTGCTCGCCTGGGCGGAGGAATATTGTCTTCTGCGTGTAATGTTTTGCTAGAACAGGCGGCAACTTATTGGTCATACAACGCTTGTCTTCCAATGCTAAAGCTAAACATCGCAGTACTTGGTCATGGCGCCAAGTAAACCGACCTTGGCTAAGAGCCACCTTACATCCTGTCAAAATGTGCCTTAATGTGGCAGGTGATGAACACAAAGGACAAGAGGGATCCTCTCCTACCCAGAGGTTTAGGTTCTGCAGTGATGGGAGAACATCATATGTTGACCTAATAAGGAAACTGATCCTACTCTCTTCCATTGACCAAAGGTCTTGCCAGCCCATCTTGCGTTGTTCCACACTCTCCCATCTCATCCACTCTCCCTGCTTGGCCTGGGAAATGGCCTTTATACACCTCATCCTCTCCTCCTGCTTTCGCACCTCGTTGACTACCAGCTTCCTCCTCTGAGCTGGGCCTGCCTTGTGCCATTTAGGAGGAGCTAAACTGAGCCCAAAACCCCCTCTTCCATGCTGTACCTGTCCCACGATATCCCCAATTTGAAGGTCAGCCTTTGCCTCTACTACAGATTTCTTTGCTGACCACTTTCTACCAGTTTTTAACACAGGGGCTGCCTCCCTTACACATTTGTCACGTGACTCTACTAATGTAATTTCCAGTCTGACCCTGGCACACTTAAACTCCTCGGTTAAAGCAGAGACTGGCAGCTGCAACATTCCTTTACTATAAAGTCCCACTCTGCTGAGGCAGCGTGGAACTCCCAACCATTTCCTGATGTATGAACTTATTAACGCATCCAGCTTATCCACTGTTGTCAAAGAAACCTCGTACACAGTCAGTGGCCACAGCAACCTCAGCAGTAGACCAAACTGAAAGCACCAGAGTTTTAATTTGCCTGGTAGAGCACAGCTGTTTATGCTCTTCAACCCTTCCACTGCTTGTCGTCTAACTTCTCCCACTCGAACTGTGTCCTTTAGATCTCCATTGTACCATCTCCCAAGACTCTTCACTGGCTTCTCAGAAACTGTTGGTATTGCCTCACCATTAATGAATAATGTTTTATCGACTACCTTTCCTTTAACTATCGAGATGCTCCTTGATTTAGAGGGCTTAAATTGCATTCGTGCCCATTCAATATTATCTGTTAACTTCCCCAATAACCGATTAGTGCAGGCTACTGTTGTAGTCATGGTTGTCATGTCATCCATGTATGCTCTGATTGGTGGTAGTCGCATCCCAGAAACCAAGCGCTCTCCTCCTACTACCCATCTTGATGCCCTAATGATTACTTCCATTGCCATGGTAAAAGCCAGTGGAGAAATGGTGCATCCTGCCATTATTCCAACCTCTAAGCATTGCCATGCAGTGCTGAATTTTGGAGTTGAGAAACTAAATTGCAAATCTCCAAAATAGGCTTTCACTAAATTTGTTATTGACATTGGTACTCTGAAAAAATCAAATGCTGCCCAAAGAAGCTCAAGTGGCACTGAACCATATGCATTAGCCAAATCCAGGAATGTCACATGGAGCTCCTTCCTCTCCTTTTTAGCTGACTGAATTCGTTGCCAGATAACATTGATGTGTTCTAAGCATCCTGAGAACCCTGGAATGCCCGCTTTTTGAACTGAAGTGTCAATGAAGCCATTCTTTAATAGGTAGGTGGACAATCTCTGGGCAATAATGCTGAAGAAAATCTTACCTTCAACGTTTAATAGTGAAAAAGGACGAAACTGACTGATGCTTGTAGCATCTTTTTCTTTAGGTATAAAGACTCCACCTGCTCTGCGCCATGCTCTAGGTATAACCTGTTTTTCCCATGCCACTTTTAACAATTTCCACAGAATTCGCAGAACTCCTGAAGCACTCTTGTACACTCTGTACGGAACTCCATTAGGCCCTGGAGATGATGAAGCCCTTGCCTTTCTCACAGCCTGCTCTACCTCTTTCCACTTAGGTGCACAGACCTCCATTTGGTATTCTGGTGGGTTGATAGGTGGTATGTCTGATGGAATTGACATATTATGCTCATGCCTTTTTGCATCTGTATGCGTTTCCTCCAAATATCTCTCTAGCTCAACTCCAGATGCTTTTAAAGTGCCATTCTTCTCACTGGTGAATAACTTCTTTACGAATTTGAATGGGTCTTTATAGAAATTAGAAAAGGTGTCAAAAACCAATCTAAACCCAGACCTGTTGGCACCAGCCTGGTAATATAGATTGTCACGTGTCCTAATTTACATGCGGGAGTTCAGAGTCTAAAAGCTTTTGGGTTTTAGAAAGAATGTGCATTATTTGTGTTCTGATGGACGAACCATGATTCATCTAGACACTAAAAGTTGTTTCTGGCATTTATTCACCTTTAAAATTGACGCAGCATTAAAATTTGACTCGTTTGGACGTTGATGGTATCATCAAATGATATTTAGCTTGAGACCTCTTTGTTGATGCTCATCAGTGCAAGCCCATTGAGGCGTTCCTGACTCATCGTTGACCTCAGGTATTTGAAGTTAAGTTATTTTAATTTACAAAAGCTTCTTTCAGCAGAAGCTACGGTCACAGGTAGTGTGACAGGAATTCTTAGGGCCACCCACATATTTGGAAAACTTTCTTCTCCCTCAGAATTAATTCAGAATTTCTATTGTCGTCATGCCAGCTTTTGGCAACACTGGGAAATTTTTCAACTCAAGTGCCAGTTCCCTCCCGTCCACATCTTTATGGTCACCGTGGCTCAGAGTGTTGCTGAGGGTTTCGCACTCCTTTGCAAGTTCTTCCTCTGGCAAATTAGGAAAGTTCACCAACACTCCAAACGTGTCCTCAACATCACCCAAGAGCTTGAAACGTTCTTGCAATGATGTAACTGACACATCAACAATGATTATTAGCGCATCTCCCTCTGGCTCATCAGGTGATTCACAAGAGAATTGTCTTTTTTTTTTTCTTCTACTTTAGGACAGTGTCTAGATTCATCTCCTCACAGAGATCTCTTGCAGATACCTGAGCAGAAGCGAACCCAGTGCCTCTGTAGCTGACCAGAGAGGCTTCAGTTGTCCTCAGGAGATTCAGAGTCACATCCAGTTGCATAGACTGCAATGCTTTACTGACATGATGAATTTTGGCCAGCATTTCATACCACACAACGCTACAAATGGAGAAAATTAGGTATGACCCAACCTCTTCAGCCAAAGACGTGCCTCAGTTTTAATAATAGAATCAGTGGCTTTCTCCCTGTCCTCAAGAAGGGAATCCCTCACCTCCGCTGTCTGGAATCTCACAGCCTGTACACTGTTAAAGGGCACCTATTATGGCATTTAAAATGTTCCTAATATTGGTCTGGGAGTCCCCAACAACAGTTTTACGTGCATGCAATGACAAAAAACACTTTTGTTGTCTTATAATATGCATTTATTTTTACCTGATTTGCTCACCGACTCTCAAATGATTTGTTTAACGACTCATTTTTCAAACCCCTCCTTTGCGTGACGCTAATCTGCTGCGATTGGTCAGATGACCCAGTCAGTTATTTTTTGCGTTAGCCCAAAGCTTAAACATATTGATAAAGCACTGCAGTACTACAGGTATTGCTCTATTCTTTATGACAACTCCAATAACAACGACAAACATTTCACATATTTAAAAAAAATTACATTGGAGACCCAACGTTAGAAGCTGCGCTGAGCGTAACTTACACAACACACACACATACTTGAGCATGCTACAAAACCCATAAAAGCAACAATTATTAATAATACTTACAGGTTGCGATTCGGATGAGGAAGCTGATCCAAATAAACTTGGTACTGAACCTTCCTTCAGTATCAACCGGCTCGCGAATTCATATTTGACAGCATTTATGTTTTTGAAGCAATCATCTTCAAAATGACGCGAACACAGCAATAACTTCGGACTATACATCTGTGGTATAGTTGCATATATGAACTGTAGCCACTGATTCTTCAAATGCTCGTCTCTGGGCAGATGAAAAAATGTCGCTTTTGCGTCACACTTCAGAACACATCGTCTCGTCGCCATGATGTTGTTTTCAAGTTTCCCTGGCTTCTACGAGTACGAGCGCAATGAGTGGGCGTATCTTATTCAAATAACTTGTACAAGTGACGTCATAAAGTTAGAGAAAATGCATCGTTCGTCGAACGATTCATATCAGCGACTCAGAGTCGACTCTTACTTTTGAGAGACAATAACTTTGTATACGGTGAACTTTCATGTTTAAAACTTTGCAGGATGTTATCGTTCACTTAGATCTATGTTACACACTACATGAAGGGCAATTTTTAAAAATCCATAATAGGTACCCTTTAATGCGACTTTCCCATCTTGTGTCCGACCAGCAACAACAAGATTTAATGTATGTGCTCCGCATGAGACAAATAAAGCCCTGGGATTTTGCTTCAAATGTCTGGCTTGGACGCCTTTTGAATTTCCCTTCATGTTGACTTTGTCGTAAGACTTATTGTCTTATTGTTGTAAGACTGTCCCTCCAGTCTTCAAAGGGAAGGTTAAACTCTTCTAGTGTCTTCAGAATAAGATTGGAGAGGCTTTCTCCCTAGTATGATTCCACCTTAATGAACCCCATGATCGTAATATTCTGCAGAAATCGAGCTGCTTCTCTCGCAAGAAATTAATCTCAGTTTCACTCTTTCTCAGCATTTGATTGGCTGTTCGCTACTGATGTCACTATCAAAGCCTGAGTTGACAGAGAAAGTTGATGATCAGCATCATGGTACCAACAAAGCCTGGATGGATTGGTTTGGTTTTGTCAACCCTAAACGGTAACACTTTTATTTGAAGGGGTGTGCATAAGACTGACATGACACTGTCATAAACATGACATAACACCTGTCATGAACATGAAGGAGTCTTTATGAATGTTTATGACTGTTGTCATTAAGTGTCATTCGGTAAATTATGACACTTTTAATGCAAAGTTGACATTGTTTAAAATGTCTTTGTTATGACAACTTGACATTAACAAAGACAAAAATGTCTTTGTTATGACAACTTGACATTAACCAAGAAATTATAACCTGTCAACCTGTCACAAATATGTCATAACAGGTCTAATTATCAAACTTAAAGCATTTTACAATGTAATAACCCTTAATGACATCTTTATAACTAGTACAATGTGTTCCACTTTACTTGAGGACAAGTAAAATATTCATGACACAGTTATAATGGTGTCATGACGGCCAAAGTTGTGACAGGTTGACAGGTTATGATTTCTTGGTTAATGTCAAGTTGTCATAACAAAGACATTTCTGTCTTGGGTAATGTCAAGTTGTCATAACAAAGACATTTTAAACAATGTCAACTTTGCATTAAAAGTGTCATAATTTACCGAATGACACTTAATGACAACAGTCATAAACATTCATAAAGACTCCTTCATGTTCATGACAGGTGTTATGTCATGTTTATGACAGTGTCATGTCAGTCTTATGCACACCCCTTCAAATAAAGTGTTACCTACACTAATCCTGCAACCCTGAGTTTGTTCAACTACCATCATGGCACAGGCCCCATGTCACATAAATGTGTTTTTGCAAAACGGATATAAATCCGATCTTCAATTCCCTCGCTATATGCGGATTTAATGGAGTGCACATCACCAAAAGCAACAGATTTGAGCTGCATTTTATTGATAATGTCAAAATGTCAGAATCAAAGACCGCAATAAGAGAGAACGGCAACAGCCCAGGAAAGATCATTTCGTTTCATTACTTTTAATGAAGCTGATTGTGTGTTAATCGTCTGCGACTTAGTTTCACTTTGATTTGCGATAGTGTGCACATTGACTTAATGAATAGATGCTCAGCTGCGAACCACCTCCTGAAGTGGTTTGAGCGATCGGATTCAAATCCATCTCGAATGTGTTTCGGAGGGCTTTACACCTGCTATCCGATCACAGAAAACGCATGAAGTGGCGAGGTGTAAACAGCCCCTTACTGCAGGAGTGTCATTTGCAAATGACTTTGTTCACTGACGCATGTATCATTCCTATTTTGCACCCGCGCAATGCGGACTTTTTCCTCCACAGACGCACGTCGGCAAACTAGACAATGAACTTGCGCTCCCTGGGCGGTTCAGTGCAAAAAAGGAGGCGTGTTCCAGCGCAAACAATCCCTGGTGCTATTTTGCAGTTCCAGAAAACAATTGCGCCACTGACCAGAAAAAAAACTAGTCTAAAGTCAGTGGCGCGTTGAGCGTACATTCATATGCTATTGTAAGCGCGCGTACTTGGTCATTATACAGAGTGTGAACAACGCGCATACACTGTAGATGATTCTCTCATCTACGCAGATGCATTTTCCTTTTAGCAAATGATACATTATTATAAGGAAAAATATTAAAACACGAGGGAAATCATTGTTGTCAAGTCAAGTCAAGTATATTTATATAGAGCTTTTTACAATACAGATTGTATCAAAGCAGCTTCACAGTATCAATATGTTGTGTCCATGACGATGGGAAAAATAGGCATAAAGCTCACATATTTACCCAAATTATTATATGCATGTATAACCGAAGCTAATTTGGGTGGGTTTGTCCCATCTCCAGTGTCACTTCTCTTTCTTTTTCGGCCCTGACGAGAACATCGATCTCCTCGGCTGTGAACCGTTTCTGAAGCGCTCCTGGTAAATGCGCCGTTATAATAGTATTGCGCCATGGAACAAGCGCACCTCGTTCATCATGCTCTTAAAGGGAATGTGATATGACGCTCTGATTGGTTTAGTTCACGTTATGCCCAAACCACACCTATGAATAATGAAGCTACTTTACACCAACCCCTTTTAAACTTGCGTCGGGCGCAAGAGTCATTTATCCCGCCGGTAAAATAGCAACAGCGCCCAAGACGCGCGTGCCCACAAAATTACTTGCGCTTCGCGCTTGATACTTGCGATTCAGATCGTTAAAATAGGGCCCATTATGTGTTTATCTCTTTCAAGTATAGAAATGAGTTCTAAATTAATTATGAAAGTTGCTTTTATTTTTCAGTGCATGTGTTTTACAATATATGACTATTACTGTCATGTGATTCACATTATAACTATAATTAATTATTTAGTAGTGTAATGTAGACAGACACCATGGGCCCTATCTTGCACCCGGCGCAATTGACTTTGTACACCGACGCATTTATCATTCCTATTTTGCACCCGCGCAAAGCGGACTTTTCCCTCCACAGACACACGTCGGTTAACTAAGAAATACACTTGCGCTCCCCGGGGTGGTTCAGCGCAAAGAGGAGGCGTGTTCTGGCGCAAACTTTCCCTCATGCTATTTTGCAGTTCCAGAAAACAATTGCGTCACTGACCAGAAAAAAACTAGTCTAAAGTCATTGGCGCGTTGCGCGTACATTCAGATGCTATTTTAAGCGCGCGTGCTTGGTCATAATACAGAGTGTGAACAACGCGCATACACTGTAGATGATTCTCTCATCTACACAGATGCATTTTCCTTTTTGCAAATTATACATTATTATAAGGAAAAATATTAAAACACGAGGGAAATCATTGTTGTCAAGTCAAGTATATTTATATAGTGCTTTTCACAATAGAGATTGTATCAAAGCAGCTTCACAGTATTAATATGTTGTGTCCATGACGATCGGAAAAATAGGCATAAAGCTTAGGCCTACATATTTACACAAATTACTATATGCATGTATAACCGAAGCTAATTTGGGTGGGTTTGTCCCATCTCCAATGCCACTTCTCATTCTTTTACGGCCCTGACGAGAACATCGATCTCCTCGGCTGTAAACCGATTCTGAAGCGCTCCTGGTAAATGCGCCGTTATAATAGTATTGCGCCATGGAACAAGCGCACCTCGTTCATCATGCTCTTAAAGGGAATGTGATATGACGCTCTGATTGGTTTATTTCACGTTACGCCCAAACCACACCTATGAATAATGAAGCTACTTCAGACCAACCCCTTTTCGATTTGCGCCAGGCGCAAGAGGCATTTATCCCGTCGGGAAAATAGCAACAGCGCCGGGATCCGCCCACAAAGTTACTTGCGCTTTGCGCTTTGACACTTGCGTTTCAGATCGTGCGCTGAGTGCAAGATAGGGCCCTATATCACAACTAAAAGAGTTTTGAGTTTTTCTTTGTTCAATTTGCACACTGACTATGGGTTGGAGCTCTTAATTTTGAACTCTCAAAGTGCACCAGACTGATGAATTTAACATTAAAAAGGACACAGTTTTCTTATGGGGAGCGTGCCCCTACCCCCCTAGAGGGACAGAGGTACACTCACCGATACTATTGAAACATCTTGTGAGAAACAGTGGTATTGCCAATGCAATTGGAGAATTGTATTTTACACTCAGTAGTTATTTCATTTGTTAACTCTTACCCATTCCTGCTCACTCATTACATGGGTTTGTTGTTATATATTCAAGAGCGTACAAAGTTCGGTTGTGTTTATGTTCATATGTAGTGGGCCAGTCTGGGCCAAAATGCCCGGGCCGATTTTTTGTCCCAGTCCAGCCCTGCCTAAAGGCAAATGCATACATGCAAAATTTATGTTAATGCTTTAATAGGGGTACACAATGTTAAGCAAAAAATGCAATAACAAATTAGCACTCTTCATTTGATCCATATCCATCAAATGTTCTGATTTTGTTTGTGCTGTTTTCTGAGATTAGTCAATGATCTTATAAGTTATAATACAACTGACGGTAAATATATATATAAAAAATACATTACTACTATGCTGTGCTTAAGCTATTCATTACTATACTATAGACCAGCATTTAGAGTATAATAGACCAGCAGTGTTTGAGATAAATTAATGAAGAATGTTAACTTGGTTTTACTTGGAAAGAAGTCACTGAAGTTTTAAATTGTGGTCGAATAAACAGTATTCAAGGATCTTACTTGCTTCAGGCTGAGTGCCCTTGGTTTCAGTGGTCTGTGTATCACTAGTGCCTGGAATGATAGATGTGGCCCCTTCACCTGCAACAGCCAGATCAGTGGTGTTCAGTTAAATTAGTGAAAATGACTAAAACTGCGGTTGAAATTAGTTTCATAGGGATGGAATGTTATTGTGATTTCCATGTGTTTTCATTATCTTCTAGTACATTTTTGTCAGATGGTTGTAGGCTTGAATTAGTTATTCAAAGGACTAACTTCCTTCAGGCTGCGTGTCCCTGGTCTCAGTCGTCAGTGTTTCACTGATGCCCTGAGTGCTTGATGTGGTCCTGGATGTTTTTTCGCCTTCACCTGTATTCAAGCATATTGTATAGCCAGACAGCAGTGAGTGAAATGACCATGAATGTGATTGAACTTCTTAAAGAAAACAAGCTGTTGTATTTTAATACATGCTAACCTTTTTCTATTGTACTTTAAAGTATGGATGTGGCTTGAATAAATACTATTAAATAGACTCACCTGATGCATGTGTTCCTGGCCTGTGTGTCACTGGTCCCTGGAGTACTACTGGATTACTACTACTACTGGGAGTACTACTACTACTCCCTACTCCTGCAGCTATATGTAATTAAAAATGGTGTTCATCCATGCTGTTCGTTACACAATTGCATTTGGTAATTTCTATCATCCTACCACATAGGTACATTGTACAAATACATTTTATCTGACCATGTAACTTGTAGTAGATAAATTACAATCACCTCTACTATTATTACTAATCTATTAGGCTGCTACAAGACTAAATTATACTACTGATTACAATTAGGTTGTTGTTGCTTGTAGCTGTCTCCATGTTCCTGTCCTGAGTTCCGTGTTCCTTTGTTTGCCCTGGATGACCTGTTTACTTTAAAAAAAATAATGCTTGCATTTGGATTCTCTCTCCATTTCATTCCTGCCTCAACGTTACACATACGTTATCCAGATACTGGTCTTTTGACATTTGCATCCATGTAGGTTATCAGAGAAGTTACGTTTGCTAGTAATATGTAGCAAACTAGCAAAGTAACTAGCTAGCTAGTGTCACAGGTCGGAGGGTCGACTCAGTCTACACCCTCCCTTTAACCAGTACCACTGACAGCTGGTAAGTACTCTAAGTACAGTTGACTCGCCTCAGTCTCTCAGTTGCAGAAAGCTTACGGCGGTGAAGGGAGACGTCGACTGGGCGGCAAGTGAGTACTCCAAGTACAGTTGGTTCTTCCCAATACGTCAGTTGTAGGAGGCTTACGGCTGTGAAGGGGGCGTCGACTGGACAGCAAGTGAGTACTCCAAGTACGGTTGGCTCTTCCCTGTTATATCAGGTACAGCAGGCTTACGGCTGTAGAAGGGGCGTCGACTGGACAGCAAGTAGGTACTCCAAGTACAGTTGGTCCTTCCCAATACGTCAGATGCAGAAAGCTTACGGCTGTGAAGGGGGCGTTGACTGGACAGCAAGTGAGTACTTCAAGTACGGTTGGCTTCCTCCCAATACAACAGGTACAGAAGGTTCGGAGGGATGGCGAGAACGTTGACCGGTTGGCAGATGAGCAAGTCCAGACAGTCGGCCAGCTCCTAAAGTCAGCAGGCTCAAAATCCACTGCCTCCAAATCTCTTCCTCAGAAAGCTCCAGGCTGTAACACAATGCAAGACCGATGGGCACGTGACAGAATTCTGTACAGTAAGCATGCAGTAACTTCACTTCAACCACACACGGTGGGACAGAGCTTTAACACACGTCACTCTCATCCACTCCGTGAAATTTAAGGCCACGACCCACCTCCTCGCCCTGGACAGCAGGGACAGTAAGACGGAAGAATTTAGCGACAACAATCACGAGTCACAACAGCTGTCTTCTCATTCAGGCGTCTGGACTCCTTTTTCTATATCACTTCTCCTCATATATAATATCTTTGTGTGTAAACCGCATTCAATACAGCCAGTAGAAAGTTGGTACTTATCTTCACCCAGGTAAGTGGACTCAATGATATGTTACGGGTGACTTCGCCCTCTGCCTCTCTGTTCTCCGCCACCCAGTTCTTCCTTTTCCACGGATCGATCTCGCCAGCCAATTTGTCCCACAGCAATCTCTCAGCACACCTCGACAGGAACGAGAATCCGGACGCAACAACAACCCAACACAGCACACCACAACCTCTGTCTCTCAAAGCTCTGTTTTTATATGTTTCTCAAGGCTACGTGTCCCAATCATCAAGCGGCCGCTTAATCCGCCGCACCTGCTGTCACTTTGCCGTCCGCGGCTGCTGTTGTCATGGGAGCGATACACCCGAGGCTGGCTTGGTGTTCGGTTGAAACCGCTCCGGGTGGAACATTCCTCTGCGGACTTTTTAGTTCCGCCTCTACTTCATCACCTTGTGACACTAGTGATAGCTTAGTGACAGCAATGAAACGTCCAATATTAGGTGATGCACAATTCTAATTAAATTGATTGTATTTAACACCTTAATGGCTGAGATGAGAAGACTTACCTTTATACTGGGCTTTCTTTTTATCTTCTTCCTTTCTCTGTTTTCGTCCCTGTGCACCAGAGGGTTTAAACCGCTTCATTTTCGATCAACGCGCCAGCAGCTGAGCATTTGCCTAACCTAACGTAACGCAAAAAAATGATCATGAAACTAAAAGCGTTTACAAGACAGGAATAAACACTGCTGCTGCAGCAAAAGTTTGAGAAGGCAGAAAGAAAATATCTGACAATATCAATTAGGGATGCACCGAATCCAGGATTCGGATTCGGCCGAATATTGGGCTTTTTGACGGGGTTCGGTTTCTGCCGAACCTTAGAATTTTTTTCCACCAAACCGAACCCTAGGCTTGCACTATGTGTGCTACGCTGGTTGACGTTACACCGTCGTTGATTACGGAAAGGTGTTTACGTAGGTGGATCGTTCGTATGCAGTAGGCTGTGAGAATTTGAAAATGGAACTTGTGAGCAGAAAAAGTGTTGTTTGGCAGTACTTTCAGTTAAAAGAAGGCGATTCATGTCGAGCTATATATGTTCAATTTGCAATGCAGATTTGTCTGGGGGTGGCAAGGACCCAATACTGTAGACAACAACGCCATTGTTAAAACATTTGCGTATGAAACATCCAAAAGAATACAAGTTGTGCATGAAGGAATCTGACAGCAGCCAAAATGCAGCAACTTCAGGTATGGCAAAGGAAGGACAGTCACAGCTAAAAACTTGCATTAACCAGACCACCATTACCAGCTTTGCTAGCCCTACACCAAACAAACAGTGGGTCACAGATCACACACGAGCCAAAGCCATTCATGCAGCAATTGGGAAAATAGCCATTGACTTGCAGCCCTATAGCATAGCAGAAGACACTGGATTCAATAAGCTACTCCATCTGCTTGAGCCCCGTTACAAAATCCCCTCCAGGTGCTTTTTTGCTGACAAAATTATCCCTGAAATGCACAAGTCCATCACTTCCCGTATAAAAGCACACTACACAGTCCTACATCAGTGTGACCTCACATTGGATTGATGCTGATTTTAAGTGCACACATGCTATTCTTCGCTGTGAAGCATTCGATGGAAGGCACACCGCATTAAACATTGCAGATGCACTGCAAGAAATTAGCAGAGCGTTGGACATACCTGTTAACAAGTGTCACCTGGTCTTGAGGGACAATGCTGCAAACATGCGGAAAGCCCAAGGGGGTAATCCATCCGCCGGAAGCTGAAGCTTCCTCTGGGGGCCACCATTGTAGCTGGTTATCAACTGCGGTTAGCATCCCATTGACTCCCATTCATTTTGGCGTCACTTTGACAGCGAATAACTTTACATCTGAGGCGTCCAAAGACTCCATTTGTCCATTATTTATTTCTAAAGAAAAAACGACAATGAATAAAAGGCTCCAATACTTTGTATCTTATGTTATGGCCCTGTAGAAGCTGTTTTTGTAAAAATAGGCTAACGATTGCGTCATAACCACAGGACTCTGTCGCACAGTAGAGAAGTTACCAGATAAACAGGAGGAGAAGCTCGCAGGCAATCTTTTACTGTTTAAAGTCAGCCCATGGCATAGATAGAGTCGATAATAATAATTAATCAGACCACTTACCAAAAGTTGCTCCAGGTCACGCTTCGTCGTCTCTGCAAGAGTAGGTGTTTCAGATTTGTTTGGCACAGCTACTAGAAGATTTACAACTGTCAGTCAGGTTGCTTACGTCACATCTACGTCGTCAAGCTCAGTTTGAGCCTGCGCAGTACGCTTGGCTATCAGAAAGTGAGTGCTCCCATTGGGCTTCAATTCTCTCTGTTGAAATCAATGGGGTCGCTGTGTCCATTTATTTTACTGTCTATGGGAAAGCCATGTCCAAGGCAGGGGTTCCAAATGTTGGCTGTTTTGCACACACGCTCCAGTTGTGCATCCACAACAGTCGTTTATCACAACAAAGTGTCTCTGACATGATCGCACTGGCCAGGAAAACTGTTGGTCAATGTCCATTTTATTTATATAGCACCATTAATCCCAACCGAGGTTGTCCAATGTGCTGCACATACTGTAGTAGACATAATAAGACAATACAATATACTAAAAAAAACATAATAAAAACTTACAATACAACTGTCACAGTGTCTGGTTTGTGTTTCCCCGGGTTAACACTAAAGGTCCTCAGTTTCACGGTGTCTATGCATTTTCACTACAATTCCCATGATCCTGTCTGTCACTGATTGTTCATTGCCTGTCAGCTGTTTCTCGTCACCCTGTTAGCATTTGTGTATATATTCCGGTCTGGTTCAGTGTTTGTCATGTAGTCCTTGTAAATTGTCCCCCACACTTCTGAGGTTTGTTCTGCTTGTTTCTTGTTTTGAAGTTCTTGTTATTGGACTGATTTATATGGTATTTGACCCTTGCCTAGACTGGATTACCCAATAAACATACTGCAAATCGGATCTACTGTTTCCCTGTGTGTACGTCATGACAGAAGGACTCTGTCAAGACCAAGATCCAGCTGTATGTTTTTTAATATCTCTTCCCCAGCCACCGAGCAGGAGAGAAGGGAGTTTTTTGAGGGGACCCGGTTGGTCAAGTTTCGCAGGACCCGTGGAGGTCGCAATGGAGGAGGTGGTCGAGAGGAACCCCAACACCTTTATCCACTCAGGCCCCTCTTCGACCCTGGGCTGGTGAGATCCAGTCCAGAGTTTCATCCGGCGCTGTTTCCGTCCAGCCCAGAGCGTACACTTTACCAGCAGAAACGGTGGAGGAGGAGGAAGACCTCTAGCCTCCCCAAAGGCCCGGAGGCCGTGTCCCAGCAGCCCGCCGCTTTTCTGGAGGCTGATTCAGAGACGTTCAAGTCCCGTCTGCCCAGTCAGAGACTGTTCAGGTCCCGTCTGCCCAGTCAGAGACTGTTCACGTTCCGTCTGCCCAGCCACAGAATGTTCACGTCCCGTCTGCCCAGTCAGAGACTGTTTGCGTCCGGTCTGCCCAGTCAGAGACGGTTCAGGTCACGTCTGCCCAGTCAGAGACGGTTCAGGTCACGTCTGCCCAGTCAGAGACGGTTCAGGTCACGTCTGCCCAGTCAGAGACGGTTCACGTCACGTCTGCTCAGCCAGAGACTGTTCACGCCACGTCTGCCCAGTCAGAGACGGATCAGGAGATACCCATTCTCGCAGCCGGGGGAATACTGAGCGACTATCTGGAGCGTCTGGCACGGATCCTGGAAAGACCCTTCAGACCTTTCGTGTCCGTGGTTCCGGAGCCGGTGTCTGTTCTTGAGCTGGAGCCGGTGTCTGCTGTTCCTGAGCCGGTGTCGGTGTCGTCTGTTCCTGAGTTTGTTTCAGTGTCCCTAGACAAGATGGCCGCCGCTGAGCCGGTGTCTGCTGTTCCTGAGCCGGAGCCGGTGTCTGCTGTTCCTGAGCCGGAGCCAGTGTCTGCTGTTCCTGAGCCGGAGCCAGTGTCTGCTGTTCCTGAGCCGGAGCCAGTGTCTGCTGTTCCTGAGCCGGAGCCAGTGTCTGCTGTTCCTGAGCCGGAGCCAGTGTCTGCTGTTCCTGCATTTTTTTTTTTTTTGTGTCCCCAGACAAGATGGCCGCTGAGCCGGTGTCTGTTCCTGTTCCTGTGCCTGAGCCGGTGTCTGTTCCTGTGCCTGAGCCGGTGCCTGTTCCTGTTTCTGAGTTTGTTCCAGGGTCTCCAGACAAGATGGCCGCGCTGAGCTGGTGTTGGTTCCTGTTCCTGTGCCAGAGCCGGTGTCTTTTCCTGTGCCTGTTCCTGAGTCAAGGTCTGTTCTTATGCCACCGCCGTGGCCGCCCGAGGGGTCATCTCCGCCCTGGCCGCCCGAGGGGTCGTTGTTATGTCACAGTGTCTGGTTTGTGTTTCCCCGGGTTAACACTAGAGGTCCTCAGTTTCACGGTGTGTATGCATTTTCACTACAATTCCCATGATCCTGTCTGTCACTGATTGTTCATTGCCTGTCAGCTGTTTCTCGTCACCCTGTTAGCACTTGTGTATATATTCCGGTCTGGTTCATTGTTTGTCACGGAGTCCTTGTAAATTGTCCCCACACTTCTGAGGTTTGTTCTGCTTGTTTCTTGTTTTGTTTTTCTTGTTATTGGACAGATTTATATGGTATTTGACCCTTGCCTGGACTGGATTACCTATACAGATTACCCAGTAAACATACTGCAAATTGGATCTACTGTTTCCCTGTGTGTCCGTCGTGACAACTTCCTCGTTGAATATAAGCCAATAAAAAAAATAAAAAAACGTTTTTAGCTTAGATTTATAAACAGACAAAGATGATGTTGCGAATACAAAAAGGTAGAGCATTCCACAGTCTGGGGGCAGCTACTGAAAAAGCCCGGTCACCCCTGCACCTCAGCTTCGACTTTGGAATACTTAACAATCTCTGACTAGAAGACTGAAAAGACAGAACTGGACAAAATTCAGTTAGTAATTCTGAGAGGTAAGGAGGGGCAAGACCGTTTAATGATTTAAACACCAAAAGAAGAATTTTTAAATTCACTCGATAGCGCACGGATAACCAGTGCAGAGAACGTAAATCCGGCGTAATGTGGTCCCATTTTTTTCGTCCTGGTTAAAAGTCTTGCAGCTGCATTTTGCAGCATACATCTGTAACTGGGAAAAAGCTGAATGGCTAATCCCAAAATATAGTGAGTTACAGTAATCCAACCTAGAAGTAATAAAAGCATGAATTAATTATTCTTGACAAATTTTCTTTAGCTAGAAGTCAAAGCTGAAAGAAACAAGATTTGACCACTGTATTGATGTGTTTGTCAAATGTCAGCCCATCATCAAAGACAACCCCTAGATTTTTAACCCAAGGCTTCACAGACAAGGATATCTCACCAAAATTAATTGTTGGTGTACTAACAGAGTCTGAAGGACCAAACACTATTATCTCAGTTTTACACTCATTAAAATTTAAAGACAACCAGGCCTTCACATCAGTCAAACCGGTCAAAAGTGCTTCCAGACCATTATAACTCTTTTTTTGAGGGCAGATAGATTTGAGTATCATCTGCAAAGCAATGAAATGACAGACCATGCTTCCTAAAAATAGAACCCAATGGTAGCATATACAAAAAAAAGAAAAAAAAGAATCGGAGCTAAGATGGAACCCTGAGGAACACCACATGATAGAGGAGCTGCCTCAGATGAATGTTCACCCATGTTAACATTTTCTATTTGAAAGATATGATTTAAACCATTCAAGAGCACTTCCCTTTTTGCCTGCGCAGTGCTCCAAGCGAGTAAGAAGGACAGCATGGTCAACAGTGTCAAACGCAGCACTCAAATCTAGGAGCACAAGCACAGAATAGTCCCCAGAGTCGCCAGTAAGTAGAATATCATTTAAAACCTTCAGGAGTGCAGTTTCTGTAGAGTGGTATTTTCTAAAACCTGATTGAAAGTCCTCAAAAATCTTATTTTCATCTAAAAAACTCTGCAGTTGTTGAATAACTATTTTCTCAAGGATCTTTGTAGTAAAAGACAAATTTGAAATTGGCCTATAATTATCTAAAACAGTAGGGTCTAGATTCAGTATCTTAAGCAAAGGATGTACTGTGGCATGTTTTAACACATCAGGTACAGAACTAGTTTCAAAACATCGGTTAATCATAGTCACAAGGTATGGACCCAGTGTGCCATCAACCTCTGTGCCCAGTGAAAGACTTTTCAGTACTGCTGGGGACATTCGTTCCGACACTCGCAACCAGCTGTCACCTGTTAATGCCGAGCGTCTTATTTTTCTGAAAGGAAACTCTCATTACATGTGAAAGGTTAGAGGTTATAGGTTAATGTAATTATGATGCAGGAGATGTGTGTAATGTGTGTAATTGTAAAAACAATTTGAACCGTCCTAAAGTAAATGTCAACTGTCCCAAAATAAAAATGATGTTTCTGTACTTTATTATCATCTATAGTTGTTAGTCACATAATAAAAACACCATTAAAATGTTTATGATATATATTATTATATTTATTTAACTCCATTCATAGTAGTAAAAACAGTTAAGAAACAGATTTGATAAAAAATAACAGGAGTTAAATGCTTTTTTGTATTCATGCAGAACTACATTTTTTTTTTCTACATAGACGAAAATTAAGAGGAAAAATACATACAGCTCAAAACGTTGGTTGAGTTGGTTAGATTAAACAATTACAAATAAATACTGGTGACTACATATCTCAAAGTGGTAATGTGTCATAGCCGATCATCTTAAACCGTGTTATTAAGAGAAAGGGCTTTAAAAAGTGTAATGTGACCTCTCTAGAACACAGGGGAATTTCTGTGTCTCCGTCTCAGTCTTTGTACTGAGATCTTCGTGCGAATAGTGCCCTGAAGCCACTACTCCACCACTTGGTCACTGCTTTCACAGAGTCATAGTGTTGTGCAGGAGGGCCATGAACAGAGATTTGAAGCAGGCTGTTGAGCATCTCATTGGACAGACAGGACCTCCAGTCTGACTTGATCATCTTCATGCTGGAGAAGCCACGCTCACAGCAAGAGCTCATGGGGAGGACAAGGCTGATCTCTGCTACCACCTTCATGTGCTGAAACTGGCCATCCCTTCCAATGGCACCCTGAATCAGCTGCTGCCACAGCACCTGGGAATCGAGGTGCCTGTAGTGACAGTGACCGACATTTAGCACCTAATAATGCCAAATCTAAAAAAAAATCTCAACCGGATGGCCACGAGAGCCAGGGATGTTGTCTGCAGTCCATCTGAGACCATCTGCAACATGAGGCCTGATTGCTGGAACAGGAGGCTGAGGTGCTTCAGTTCTTGCAAGACATCCAGCATGAGGTGGATGAATAGCAGCATATTGTATTGTTTCAGGGTGTGCTGCACAAGCTTTGCTCTCCCCTTCATGGCTGCACTTGCTTCCCTGTCATTAGGGTCACTGGCATGGTTCTCAAAGTGTACCAAGATGGGCCTGTAGGTTGATGATGGGCCTTTGATGATGGGCCTCATCAGTGCCTCCAATGCATGTGACATGTGTGGTACCCAGCGAGTACCTTCAGTGTTGCCTGGCCTCACAATGGAGATCTCCATCGCCTTGCTGATCTCCTGAAGCTCCCGTGAGGCCTTCACAGAGCAGGTGTAGTGCTTGAGGATGCACGTAATGTTTGCTTAATGTCTTGAGGAACCTGTTTGACACAGTCTAGAGCAGCTAGCTCTAGACGATGAGCCACACACCAGATTGAGACAAGGGACAAGCACGACGCTGAAGTTTGGCAGTCACTCCGTTGTTCACACCCAGCATAATGGCTGCACCATCACACCCAAAGCCAACCAGATGTTTTTTCAGGTCCTCCTCACCCACTCCAACCTTCAACAGTCCAGCCAGAATGGCATCCAAAATGCCCTGCCTATGGGCATGGTCCAGGGAAACAATCTGGATAAGCTGGTTCACTGGTTTGCCATTCTGGAGGTAGACGCAATAGATTAGCTCCTGGTCCATCCCTGATCAGTCAACTGAAGAGTCAGACACGATAGAAAAGAACCTGGCTGATCGCAACTTTCCTGAAGCTCCCCAATGAAAGTTATACTGTAAGAACTGATTTTCCTGCTAAGACAAAAGCTGAGATAAAACTCACCATAAAGCAATAAAACGCACCCTGGACAGAAGATCGCAAAGACAGAGCACAGGACATTGTCTTGTCCAAACGTTTCTCCTACCTTATCTCTGCATCCCCCTCTCCCTCATCTCCTCTCCCCCTGAGTCAAGTCACCAAAAGTTCACTAAGAATGCCTATATATCATATATGATGTATCTTGGGAATCTATTGTTTTTCCTTTTCGTGTTTGGTATCATTTTGAGTGTCTCAGTGCGATTGATAAAATGGTCTTAATTTCATTGCAATCATTGGTATTATGAGAAAGATTGAGGACTAGGAGAATCCTGTGTTCCTCTTTGGGTGATGTTTCTTCAAGACATCTCCCCTCTCCCCCGAGACCAGGTGCTACCCCCTGGGGTACAGTAACTGACCCAAAACACACTGGAAAAATATTGGTACAACCCTTTTGTTCTGGTCTGGGTATTTAAGGCTAGGTAACAGAGCAGTCTTTGGGAACTGTAACCAGTAAAACCCCCATGCAGTGCTGTGTCAGAGTTTTCCCCTTGGAAAGCTATCACACACTACTGTGTGTCTCTGTCAGGAATGCATTGCTTACTTTTAGAATCATCTTTGAGTAATTGATGTCATACATTTATTATTTGTGAATTGGCTTTTAATCATTTACTTGTGAAATTGACACGATATATTTTTCCTGACAAAAATAAATGTTAACCTTGATTATTCTGAAGTTTTCTGAAATCATTATTTCTAGTAGATTATGTGTAGTCTGTTGTTCCCGCAAATGTCTGTCCAGGATAGACCACACCTAAGGCACTAATGAATGGAGCATGGGGCACATCATTATGCCTTCTTCTGATTTCTGACTATCTCCTAACTTAGCATGTTGTACGCTGCAACTATTGAGAAAAATTACACCTATGAGTCAGCAGTGAGCGGCCGCGTAGGGTAAGATAGTTTGCACTGCACCCTCTGACTATTTTAGGACTGACTAGTTTGTGATCGTGAGCGCACACTCGCGACGTGACGTCTCAAAGCGACAGAGGTCCTTAATGAACGAATATTTGAAATTATGAAATGGCCAGAATAATCAAAGATCTAAATTAACTCATAATCAGTATTTATGACTGTTTTCTAAGAAGAGAAACAATCTAAATTTGATTAACATTGAAATTGGAGTCAGATTAAGCCTAGAGCTAAAGTATTATTTAAACTAAATTCCAATAAATTAAGTAAACTTCACTGGAGCGCTGACAAGACATACACGCATTATTCCTTCGACCATACCATTGGATTCCGGTGTTGGGCCAATGGGTGGACCTTACAATACCGATGGCTGTGTTGAAGAGTTTCACCATCTTTTCCTGTATTGCTGCATCCATTCTGTCAAAAACTGCCACCAGTGCTCCTCTTTCTAGGTAAGCTCTTGCTTGTAGGGCATCATCAGCTGATTTGTGTGCAATCGTGGCTGCATGCTCTTTGATGCTCCTCACTCGGACTTTTTGTCCAGTTCCCTGAGCTGGGCAGCTCCTGCATGTTTTACAGTACATCCGTTGTGCAGGTTCATCATATTCAATGAACGAATAGCACTTTTTCCATTCAGGAATACATTTTCTTTTCTGTTTTGTTGCATAGCCAGAGCTTCTTTGTTTCTGTAAAGAAGAAGAAAATGATCAGTCCTATAATGGATTTAGGTCAATTGTAATGCATTAATTCAGAGTTTCTCTAAAATTTCCAAACCCACATACTTCCGGAGAAAACATCTATTAACCTGTTAATATGAATGATTTTAAAGTTTGAACATGCAATACAGATTTAACTACTGTGACCACTACTGTTTATAGGACTCCGTTAGTCTCTGGCCGCGTTACTGCGGCTGCGGATACCATATGCCCCAGGAGCCTCTGAAAAAGTTTCAGTGGGACCACTGTTCTGCTCTTATAGTCTGTTCTGATAGTATTCAAGCAGTTCAACACTGACCAGACATGTTCCTCTGTGAGGTTGATCTCCTGTCCAGCATCAAACCAAGAAAAAGAGATCCTCCAGTTTCCCAGTTGACCCAAAGTCCCAACTGGCTGAGATGACTGAGCACCAGGTCCCTGTGCTTGCATAGCTGCTCCCGAGTTTTCATGGGTCGGCAGGGGGTGCATGAGAAGGCGTAGTCGAGTCCTCGAACCGCACCAGGCTGCCGGCTGGCGACACAAGAGGGGGCTGAGGGTGGCAAGGCTTTACAGGGTCGTACACCGCCAGTCTGGCCCTCTTGTGACCCAAAAACAGTGGAATTTGTTGTTTTATTGAAAATGTGGGAAAATACTCCGGGGAGCCAGCGGCAGAACAGAAACAAACACAAAACAAGGATTCTCCACCTGGCCCTCTTCCGGGGGAGGGAGTGGTGCGTTCACCATCTCCCGAAGAGCTCCTTCCTCCATCCCTGTGTTGCCCGTCTCAGGGCCGCTTGTGCTTTCACTTGTCACCTGGTCTGGCAGAGGTGGGGACGGGCTGAGCGGCCGGCTCCACGCTGAGGCTGGGTGGAGGCTGCTGCTGAGGCCTCGCAGGAGAGGAGGCGGCGGCAGGGGGATGCCCTCGGCGACGAGCAGGCAGAGGATCTGCGACCGGAACCAAGGAACCAGGAACCAAGACTTGTCAGTCTCCCTCATATCAACCAGGTTGAGCCAGAGATGGTGCTCCTGGACCACTAGCGTGGACATCACCAGACCGACTGCACGTGCCGCAACCTTTCATGGCCCGGTTGCGGTCTGGAGCTCACCGTCTGGGCTACCCTTGGTGATGTCATAAAAATCTATGATGCATTTTAGCGGAAGTGAGAGAGTGTAAGTTTTGAATGCTTATATCTTCTAAATGTGAATTTTGTCTGTATTTTGGAACACACCAGCTTATTAACACATACCCCTTAAGGCCAACCTATATTTATACTAAAAGCTAAAAAGTTACATTTTGATTTCAGGGGGCTTTTAAGATTTATACTTTCATTATACTTTCATTGCTGGGCAATGATTAATCGTGATTAATCGCATCCAAAATAAAAGTTTGTTTACACAAATGGCTGAAATATGGTCAGTGGTGAATATAAGCTCAAGACAACATTCTAAACGTGTCTTAAAACTTGAAAAGTTCTAAATCGACATTTGGAAGCAATAAATACTACATTAAGGCAATTCTAAAATGGCATTCTATGCGTTTGTCACAAGGTGATGAAGTAGAGACGGAACTAAAAGGTCCGCGGAGGGATGTTTCCACCCGGAGCGACTTCAACAGAACACCAAGCCAGCCTCGGGTGCGTCACTACCATGGTAACAGCAGCCGCTGATGGCAAACTGACAGCAGGTGCGGCGGATTAAGCGGCTGCTTGATGATTGGGACACGTAGCCTTGAGAAACAGATAAAAGCAGAGCCTTGAGAGACAGAGAGCGTTGTCGTGTTGAGTTGCTGCTGCGCCCTTGTCCTTGTTCCTGTCGGGGTGGGCTGGGAGATTTCTGTGGGACGAATCGGCTGGCGAGATCGTTCTGCTATGAAGAACTGGGTGACGAAGAACAGAGAGGTAGAGGGCGAAGTTAGGGCTGTGCAATTAATCGAATTTCGATTTCAATTTCGATTTTGGTTCCCAACGATCTCCTAAATAGTAAAAACTAGTAAAAACTATTATTTTCCCACGTTCTGTTTTGAAAGAATACACCATCTTGTTCCAATGTATATATGTAATATAGAGACAATAAAAATGCAATTGACTATCCCGAGTTGTTACATTAAAGACAGCAAAGAAAATATAAAGTGCGTGCATTTAAGACCCCTTGAAAAGTATTTAATGTAAAATTAAATATTTGCTGTATTCACTTATTCTGAGTACACAGCTAATTTTGGATGGCAGTTAATGGAGAAAGATACATTTTAAAACCAAATGGCGTAGTTATAACAGCCATCAGCAGGTGTTAATAAGGAAAGCTTACCAGCCAAATCCTGAACCCTTCGACTTATCAAACAAGCTAAGAAAGAGATGTTAAAAAACACAGATGTTATTTCTTGTAGTTCATTCCTCGAACTGAAAACATAAGTCAAGTTGATGCACATTATATTGGGCAGTAGTCTATGCAGTGTGCTCCCTTTTATACTGCACATTTTGGTGAATGCAACAGTGAGAGTTGTGCGATAGTATGCTATTTTAAACACACAGTAGCCATCTCTTGCTCTTTTCATCAAATTTCCAGCAGATTTGAGAGGCTTTGATTGAAAACCACAGGAAACTGAATAAGGTTAATGTTTCTTACTCTCGAAGAGATAACCACTTTTCGATAATATATTATTATATTCACTGAACCTTCAACTTTTTTAAACTTCTCTCTCCTCTTACCAATATTTGGGTGACATCTGCTCGCTCTGTGTGCTGTAGACAGAAGGACACATCAGGGATCATATTAATATTTAATATCTGATTTGAGGTCAGTGCAGCTCTCTCTGCGGATGAAAGCGGAGAGCGCATCTGCTGTCATACATCTGTCAAAAGTCTGTGCTGTCAGGGTGGCTGTCAGTATCCAGTAGAGAGCAAGGCAGAGTATGAACTGCTGTGACCACCTGGACTCTTTCCCCAACCTAACATCCACCACCAGACAAATGACACAGAATAAAAACTATTTAAGTCGACATGAAATAAAAATGCACTATTTTGTAATGTTACTGATCTTATTGTGAATGAGTCATTTCTGTATGTGTTTCATTATTTTTTTCACTCTTCCAGTGAAATGACAGACTTTGATCTGGTAATGTATGCCGGACGACTCCAATCATTTAATCTGGTTAAAACCCGCCCCTTACTTACCATTCCCCAACCAACATTTTTTACTTTAACGACAATCCGTTTCACTCGGATGTTCTTCACAATACAGAATAAAAGATCTGTCACTACCTTCATAACATTGCATCTTTAGGGAAAAACTATTTAGTAACAATTTAGTACCACTTAAGTCATAGCAATGATTAAATAATACATAACAGAGCAGTCAATTTACAATACTCATTGTAATATAAGGTTCATGATTCAATGCATGAAACAAGTGCTGTAGGAAAGAAAATATAACTGTACATATGAATTTCTTGAAACATTTTAATAATAAATCATTCAAATAATCTAAAAAAAAAAGTCAAATAATATATTTTATTCTGGTTTTCAAATCTGATTGGCAGAGAGCCTTTAAAAATTATACAAAATGTATCCCCAGCTCGACCTGAAGGAGCCAACCGAATCTACAAACTCGCGAACGCCCGCCATCTCTCAACATTGGACATCGGTCAAGTAATGAATATCAAAGACGACGACCACCAGTACTGGTAAGAGTACTGTGGTGCCAGCCTGGGGATCAGCCCTTCCGAGGTCGAGCTTGCCGTCAAAAAGGAAAGGCCCTGGGACCCGACAACATTCCCGCTGAGGCGTAGAAGCTACTTGGATGCCAAGGCACTGAAGTCCTTGCCTGAATGTTTAATAAGATCATTGATGAGGGCACCACTCCCTCAACGTGGGCTGCCAGCGTTACTGTCCCGATCTGGAAAGGCAAAGGTGACGTCAGCGAATGCAACACCTGCCACACGTTTCACCTGCTCTGCCATGCCATGAATATATGTGAGCGCATAATTGACGCCCATCTCCAGAAGATCGTCTCCATCAGTCCCAATCAGTGCAGATTTGTTAGAGGAAGCTGCACTACTGATGCGATCCACGCCGTTAGGCTGCTGCTGGAGAGGCACCGGGAGAAGAACCAGCAAGTACACATTGCCTTTCTCGACCTCGAGGAGGCATTTGACCGTGTGCCCCGGGATCTCATCTGGCATTCCCTTTGCTCTCAAGGTGCCCCCGAATAGTATGTACGTTGGATCCAGCTCCTCTACACCAACACCACCAGCGTCATCCGATTCCCTACATGCCTGTCCGAATTTGTTTCTAACCACCGTCAGCGTGCACCAGGGATCCGCCCTCTCTCCGCTCCTTATCATCCTTTGCATGAACACTGCCACAAGGGATATTCAGGCGTCTCAGCCCTCACTTCTATTCCCCGACGACATCTTCCAAGCTGACGAAGGCCGTCGTGGGCTTGAACGTAAAGTGCAAGACTGGAATGAGAGGTTGAAGTGGCACGGGTTGCGCCTCAACATCAAAAAGTCTGAGTATATGGAGTACGGACCCCAGACCGACGGGACAATCAGAGTTAGAGGGCAGCCATTAAAAAAAGTCACAGAATTCAAATATCTCGGTTCGCTCATTCGGGGTGACGGTGACTCCCTCCGTGACGCCCGAGCCCGAGTCAACACGGCATGGTTCAAATGGCGACAAGTCACGGGCATTCTCTGCGACCGCCAAATGCCCATACCACTCAAGGGCAAGATTTATAAAATGTTTGTACGCCAAGTAGCGTTGAATGGTTCCGAGTGTTGGCCAGCCACCACCAAACATGAGCAAGCCCTCCACGTTATGGAGATGAAGATGCTCCGCTGGTCCCTCAACGAAGATGTCCGAAGGCGCATGGGCGTGGCGCCCATGCTTGATAAGATGCGTGATAAGATCACACCAAAAAAAGCAGTGGCTCGATCGTCTCATAGAGGACATGTGCGCAGTCAATATCACTACTAATAATGCCCTGGATCAAGCCAAGTGGTGAAAAGCATGCGAACTAGCGGACCCTATACAAATATGAGATAAACGCTAGGACAAAGAAGAAAGGGATGTGCAGCAGTTTATACAAATAGAGACATTTTTGTGACTTTATTGATTAAACTTTGATATTATATTTATATTTAATATATGTATTGTATTTGAATGTACTTATATTTTAATTATGATATGTTAAACATTTCAAAATATAATAATGTTCATTATTTAAAAATAAGTAATGGTAACACTTTATAATAACTGCACGCTATTAATCATTAGTTAAGCATTAGTAAACAGTTAATTAATAATTTAAAAAGCATTAATAGGCATTAATAAGCTGTTTATAAATACAGCTTTATTCTTGATTTAAAAGCATATCTATAATGTTTTTAATGATTGTATTTTCATACTTTATTAATGATCAATTTATCATTTCTAAATTAATATTGCATTATTTACAAACCAGTTATTTAGGCGTTGTCAGTGGTTCATTAGATCACTTTGAAAGTGTAAGTAAATGATTAATAAACTATTTAAATGTACATTCATACATCTTATTATTCAAACATATAATAATAGTTACTCAGTGTGTTAGTAAATGCTTTATCAACATGTATTTATACTGTAATTCAGGGTTAATTCAGGCAGTTATAAAGCATTTAGTAGTGGTCAGTTATCTATTGTGTGAGCTCATCTAATGTGAGGACAATTCATGCCTTGTAAAGCATTTACAAAGGATATTTAAAGGCTGTTAATTAAAAGATAAATAGTCTTTAAATCTCCTTTATAAATGATTTACAAGGCATAACTAGTCCTCTCTTTAGATGAGCTCACAAAATAGTTACCTATCCACTACTAAATGCAATAACTACCTGCATTTACTACATTTACTTACAATTTCTAAGTGATCTTATGAATCACTGACAACTCTTAAATAAATGGTTTGTAAATAACGCTATACTTAATTTAGGAAAGATAAATTGATCATTAATCAAGTATGGCAATACAATTATTAAACACACTATAGAAATTATTATAAATCAAGAATAAAGCATTTAGCTGTATTTATAAACTTCTTATTAAAGTCTATTAATGCTTTATAAACTATTAATTAACTGTTTAATAATGCTTAATTAATGATTAATAGAGTGCAGTTATTAAAAATTGTTACCAAATTAATTTATAAAATGTTGTTGACTTAATTATTAAAGTTATGAAAAACATCTGCTAAATAAAAAACAACACTGAATATAAGTGACACAGAAAAATTATAAAACCGAGAAATGTGAAGTAAAGAAATACCACAATATATCAATAACAAGCATTATCCACACAAGTCCTCTTTAACTTCACACCACTTTTTTATTGCTCTCTTTATTTACTCTCTTGTGAACTCTTGTTTTTTTCTGACAGCTGTGTCCTCTGGACCCTGTGTGTCCCTTGTTGCTGTCCCAGAGCCAGATAGAACAGATAATTTGAGAGACTTCTGGATTCGCATGCATGTAGAGACAGACCCAGTTCAAGCAAAAATAATCAATCCCCACCTCCAGAAAAGCAGCCTTTAATACTGTAAATCCTAGTGAGCTGCCTACACAGCATCAATGACATACTGTACTCACAATGAAGGTTGTCTCAAATTTTAAGTAGCAAACTATTATAGCTCTTAAGGTAGTAGGCAGTCCCATAATGTGTAAAGAAAAGAGAGATTTCTGTCCTTAAAGCTGTGTGCTTTAAATCGACTTGTTAGCTTAGCCCGCTATATCCACAGTCCTGTCCACATTGGATTAAGGGCAAATATACTGTCAGTGAGTGTACATCGCTTTTTACAAAAAACAGTCATATATTCTCAAAAATTTGTATTTTCAACCCTCATTTTGGCCCTCTGTCTAAAATGATGTTTTAGGGATGTGTCCTTGAAGGCTTGTCAGTAAACCACTACTTTGATTGGCTATCTCAATAAAAGATTTAACGCCCCTCGCTTTGCATGTGAGTTAGGGTATATTTACACGACAATGATGTACTAAAAACAGAAAAGTTTTTCCTTTGCATTTTTTTTTTAGTAAAGACAACAACGCTGTCAAAACGTTCCCCATTCACACAGATCTGCGTAAACTACTAACACAGTATTATAAATGCCTGGATAGTATCTGCCAATGTCCCTTTGTAAAGAAACATATACGCCTGAACGCGTAATACGCATGCGTATGCGCATGATTTCACAGTTTTCTCAAATTTGCATTTGTGTAGTTTATATGGAGATGATAGTGGTATCATCTTCAAAAACTTGCACTTCGAAACCTATTTTTAAGAGTTTGTGTTTTCAGGCCCCCAAAACACCATTGTCATGTAAATGAATGGCCAAAACAATCTTGGCATGGTCTATGGTGCAGCGATGTAAAAGTATTCATTGATGTCTTGCTCTAGATGCATTCATATGCAAATTTGCTACTGAAGTCACAAATCCCACAGCATCCAAACAAGCTTGGTTAAATTATAATTTTTTTAATACTGAGGAGGACATGTTAAGCTATGAAACTTACAGGATGTTTTAATGGTTCATAGACCCACAATAGAGGATGATTTTAGACACATCAAACTGCAGGTTTTGAGATGTTTTTGCCTGGTGCCTTTATGAGGACCTTGAGGCAGTGAGACATATCCTGGCAGGTTTTCTAACACTGCTGTGTGTGTCTGGATCAGGCACTGGACACTGACACTGACCTTGTGATGGGAAGTTTATGGAGAGACCACATATATATCTAAGCTTGTCACACTGAATGCCCAAATGATTCAAACATGGCAACTTTGGCAAAAAGAGTCCACCACCAATTCCAGTAAATAAATGTCACTTAATCGCAATATGGATATGGTAAAATAGGATGCATTTGATATGAATCCCTGTGCCATTTTAAAGGCCCTGAGGAATACACATTTGCCCAAAGCAGTCTGAAGTTGCCATGGTTACACTCCCTGTTCAGCAGCGCTGGTCTCTACACCTGATATAAAGAAATAATGAAGCAACATCTTTATTGGCCGTTTAATTGATGTTCACGTGACCCTGATCATTTCACTGTGTAATGAGTACACTGGCATCCTGTTATGGTTCAGTGAGTTCTGATAAACGCTCTGGCTTGTGTGAATTCCAGTGTCCCTGTGTAATATCTCTTAGCCACTGTAGAATTGTTTGCTAAGGCAAGCGTCACTGTTATTATTGCTCATAGTTAAGGGATTTAAACAAAGCCTCAAACCATAAGTACTGAACTTTAGCATTTGATTCAGTGACCAGTGTATAGACTGTCCCCTACTGCCAAATCATACACAACCACGTCATATAAATCTAAGAATATTAGTATAGCCCAGTGGCTGCAACCCTCCAGTGTGCGCATACACTGGCACACAGACAAATGTACTCTCTAGATGTTTTTGTTGAAAGGAACGGCTGTGTTGTTCTCTACTTTTCTCCAAATCATTTGCACACTCGTCTTTTTTATTTTCCTTCTTTTTTCTATCCGAAGCTATAGCAGGACCATTTAAAGCTCCAACAGTCTCCTTGTATGGACGCCAGCCATAATTCTCTAAGATGTCTGCTAAAGAGTAGCCTACTTAGTCTGGATCTGTTGTGTACACAAATCTGAGAAACATCTTAGAAAAAGCAGTTTTACACACATTCTAAAGACATTTTCTAAATGTCTATTTAATATCTGACAGGAAATGTCTTAGAGACAAATTGCATATAAACAAACACTCTAAAAAATAGATCTTGCAGATGTAACTGCAGACCGCTGATACGATGAGGCTGATCGATTGCTCCTGTCTGCCTCGCTGCCTGCTGTGAGTTTGTTTGCTTCGAGGCTGTAAGCTCTGTGTAAGCCTCGTATTAGCTTTGTATTTTTTTTCTGTTTTGAACCATCATTTACTATCATTTCTAGTTGTTTATTCTACTAAATACAGTTTACCCAACATCTCAGATTAACCTGTCATCGCTAGCTTTCGTTATTGTTAGCACAACACGCTAGTAACTCGCTAGCCTGTTAACGCGGCACCCATGCGCTCAGTTATTTATTTATTTTCCTCTTGTGCGCCCGTGCCTTTGAGTTCATAAAAAGCCCAGGTGAGTAAGAATCAGTCAACAAACACAGAGTAATGTCTTGTCCTGTTATTGTCACCTGCAATTCATATCACATGTTTAGCATAGCCTTCTCTGTCGGCAATATAGGATTTATATGTGATAAATGTAAGGAGACAGTCAGGCTGACGGAGAAGATTTCGGAACTAGAGACACGCATCCAAACTTTAATTCAGGATAGTAAGAGTGCTAGAAATTTAGATACTATTTGGATGCACCTAGCATAGTGAACTCTTTACATGAGTCGGTTCCGGCTGAATTTTTGCCTGTGCACCCTGGCAGATGGGTGACAGTGAGGGATCAATCTAGTCGCGGATCAAAAAAACACTCTTCCGTTCCGATTACCATAACAAATCGATTTGCCCCACTAAGTGAAACACCCACTGAGAATTATGTTGATTGTGCTCTGGTAATTGGTGATTCAATCGCACGGAACGTGAAAATAGAGACACCAGCCACCATAGTCACATGTTTGCCGGGAGCCAGAGTGCCTGACATCAAAGCAAATTTAAAAGTGCTGGCACTAATGACTCCGCCAGTCGGAGATCACCAGGATTAATATTAAAGAGGTGTTTGAACTCGCTAGTACGATGTCAAGCACTGTAATTTGCTCTGGCCACCTTCCTGTTCGCCGTAGTAATGAGATAGTTAGTAGATTGTGTTCACTCAATGGCTGGTTGTCTAAGTGGTGTCCGCAAAATAATATAGAATTCATAGACAATTGCAAAAAAATTTGGGGCAGACCTGACCTGTTGAAAAGAGATGGTATTCATCCCTCCTGGGATGGTGCTGCTCTTCTCTCCAGTAATTTGGCTCATAGACTTAGATATAAAATATGACAAATTGGGCACCAGGTCAGGACTGACTGACAGACAGACTGGCTAAACCGACCGTCTGCTAGCGGCCTCGCGTCACCAAGGTCAGATAAATCCCATCACACAGAGCCTCTTTCACCTATATATAATCATATAGAGACTGTGTCTGTTCCCAAATTTGGAAATCCAAAAAACGTTCAAACCCATCTAAGGTTAAACATTTAATTGATGTTCATCAAATAAAAAACAGATATAATACAAATGAGCAAATGATAAAGCTGAATATTCAATCCCAACTTCAAAAGCACTTATTGTTAATTATATGATTTCAGATTATAACCTAGATGTGCTGTATTTGACAGAAACCTGGCTAAAACCAAATGATTATATTACTTTAAATGAGTCAACCCCACAAGATTACAGTTATAAACATGAACCTCGTCTGGAACGCAAAGGGGGAGGTGTTGCTGTAATTTATAGTAATATTTTCAAAACCACTAAGAAATCTAGTTTCAAATATACTTATTTTGAAGTGTTGGTGCTTAATGTAAAAATATATAGTTTAAAAAATAAATCACATTTGAGAATTCTGCTGGCTACTGTATAAAGGCCACCAGGGCACCATAAAGATTTTATCAAAGAATTTGCGGACTTTCTATCAGAATTAGTATTGGCTGCAGATCAAGTAATAATTGTTGGTGATTTTAATATACACATAGATAATGAATAAGATGCATTGGGATTGGCATTTAAAGACATTGTAAACTCAATTGGAGTTAGACAACACGTGCCAGGACCTACTCATTGTAGTAATCATACTCTAGATCTAATACTATTACATGGAATAGATGTTGATGCCGTTGAAATTCTGCAGCAGAGCGATGACATCTCAGACCATTATCTAGTCTCATGTAAATTACATTTAGCCAAGGCTGCAAAGCCGACTCTGTGTTATAAATATGTTAGACCTATCACTCCTGCCACTAAAGATTGTTTTATCAATAATCTTCCTAATCAGTTTCATCATCTCAGCATCCTGGATAGCTTAGAACTTGATATTGCAACAGAAACTTTTAACTCTCTCTTTTCCAGCACTTTAGACACAGTTGCTCTGTTGCGCTTAAAGAAGATTAAAGAAAATAGTCCAACACCGTGGTACAACGAGCACACTCCGGCCCTTAAGAGAGCAGCCAAAAAAAATGGAGCGCAACTGGAAGAAAACAAAACTAGAGGTATTTCGGATTTCATGGAAGGAGAGCTCGATTGCTTACAGAGAGCTTTTAAAAGCTGCAAGATCTTATTTTTCAACCCTATTAGAAGAAAATAAACATAATCCTAGGTATTTATTTGAAAAAGTGGCTAAACTAACGAAAAATAAAGCTTAAACCCCACAACACAGCAGTAATGACTTTATGAACTTCTTCACTTATAAGATTGATAATATCAGGGACAAAATTATATGCAACCGTCTACTACAGTGTCGCATCAGGGAGTGATCATACAAAATTAGTAAATCACAGGCCGATCTCGAATCTGCCTTTTCTGTCAAAGATATTAGAAAAAACAGTATTCTCACAACTGTGTTCCTTTCTTGAAAGAATTTATATCTGCGAGGATTTTCAGTCTGGATTTAGACCATACCACAGCACTGAGACAGCTCTCATTAGAGTTACAAATGATTTGCTCTCATCATCCGATCACAGTTGTATCTCTCTATTAGTGTTACTTGATCTTAGTGCTGCATTTGACACCATTGACCACAACATTATTTTAAATAGACTAGAAAACTATGTTGGCATTAGTGGAATTGCACTAGCATGGTTTAATTATCTGACCATTATCAGTTTGTAGCAGTAAACGAAGAGATGTCTTATCAATCACCAAGTTCAGTATGGCATACCACAAGGCTCAGTCCTGAGACTGCTGCTGTTCACTCTGTATATGCTACCATTAAGAGATATCATTAGGAAACATGGCATTAGTTTTCACTGTTATGCCGATGATACTCAGCTCTATATTTCTTCAAAACGAAACTTACCAATTCACAAAATTAACAGAATGCATAGCTGATATTTGAAACGTGGTGCGGTAAGTAGAGATGAGGCAGATCCAAGTGCAGCACACGTTTATTTAATCAGACTATAAACTTAAACTTGAACAGCAAATATACGTTTTTACTATTACAGCTATCGAGATTAACGAATCGTGAGAAGTTTTTAAAGTATTAGATCTATTCCCATCACATAAAATGTTGCCATGATGAGCATTGAGCAAGCAGATGGTCTGTTGATCGCGAGAATAAAGATCTTATCATTGCAACACAGTTTCTGCACTCTCTCTAATGCTTTCACCAATGCAAACACGATGATGTAAATACAGTAAGAGCTTCGTTGTGCAGTGTAACGTGCGTCATTGATTTCATAACGAGTTTGGCAAGTGTCCAGATAAAGCGTGGAAAGCGCTGTGTGGAAAGATTGTTCTTTGATCGCTTTCTGTATATAATTTATTCACAATTTAAATAAGATTATTTTCATCCTACTAAAATAACGTTAAATGATGTGAAGTTGATATTTTAGTCACTGGCTTGACTTACTGATGCATAAACAGTATTGAATGATTTTGAGAGAAAGATTAGCCTAATGTTACCCATCTGAACTTGAACAATTATAACATCAGAAATTGTTGCTTGGTAGCTCGATCATTAGTTGACTTACTTGCCCGTGGTTTGTAGCTGGGCCAAAGAGAGTTGGGTATGAATCAAAACATAAATAATATAGCGTCTCGACGACATGGCGACAAACACACTCTACAAACGAAACTCTTCCTCTTCTCAGGGGGAGCGCAGCAAGACCACGCCCCCTTTTTTATGTATTCCTGTGGGTGGAGATTAGTCAAAAAAGTGTTCTAGTTACGTCATTAAAAAAGGTAGTAGAGGGATGTAGTCCAAACCGGGCGTTCACTGTACGCTTTGAAAGGGCACTTCTGTTAAATAAAATATCTCGCTAGGCATTGAACTTTGAGCTTTATAATTTTACAGGTATTATTTATGCTCTAACAGCAACATTACACACTAACTAAAGTTTGAAAAATGGAATTGCGAAGAACGGGACCTTTAATTAAGCTTAAAAAATTTTGCTTAAAGGGATAGTTCACCCAAAAAGGAAAATTAGCCCATGATTTACCCACACTCAAGTCATCCTGGGTGTAGGAAAAAATTTTTTCAGACGAATACAATCGGTAGTTATATTAAAACATGTCCTGGCTCTTCCAAGCTTTATAATAGCAGTGTATGGCTGTTTCTGTTTTGAAGTCCATAAAAGTGCATCTATCCATCATAAAAGTAAGGCTAATTTTCATTTTTGAGTGAACTAACTACTTCCCGCAAGTTTCATAGCTTAAGACGTCCTCCCCATTATAAACCAACAATTTATTTAATCAAGCTCTAAATACAGCTCGTAGTGGATCCATGGTATGAAGTGACGGCACGGTACGAAGTCGTTTGCATATGACCGCCTCGACATGCAGCGAGTGGGTCTGTTTACAAGACGATTCCAATACCACGCAGATGTGCTGTTCCTGGCTGTGGACAAACAACATTTTTTGAATACGCTGACGTGAGGGAAAAATGGATGCAGTTTATTTTTTGTGGACGTCCCAGTCACGAGTGTTAATTTAAGCGTGTGTTCACAACATTTCAAGGATGACTATTTTGAGAACAAATCACAGTATGATGCTGGCTTTGCCAGAAAACCTTTGCTTAAAGATCAGGCCGTGCCCTAACCTGGGTTTCCCCATCCTGCCTTGTGCAGCGTGATTTTATTCACGCTGCTAAGGCTAGCGAGACCCCCGTCGCTGGTTGTCTCGCCAAAATCTCTGCGTTTACACTTGGCATTAACATGCGATCACCATGATCCGATCAAGCAGATCAGGACACGGTCTGTTTACATTTGTCCACAATAAGTAGCCCTTGTATCTGGATAACCGATCGGATTTCTGTTTCTGCATTCTATTTAAATTAGGTCTGTAGCACGACACCAGATTAAGAGTAGCCTAAAGATGGTTAGGTGGTTTAAAACATTCAAAAATAAAAAGTGTATTCCCATTATTCCTCTGGCAAAGCAGCGCACGCTCTTCATCTCATGACTGATCACAGCTGTGATATATTGTACAGGCGATCGCCTCATTCAGATAATGTTGCACAATTAAAGTGAAAAATGACACACACAGTATCATGTAAGTCTAAATAAACTGTTTTAAATATTGACGTTTTTTTGTAAGGTTCAAATAAGTTTAATTTCTTGTCTAAACTGCGTTTTTACATACGTCATCTGGTATAATTGAAACCATTGGCTATGATCTACGTACAGGCGCATTTGATAGACATTCGTAGAACCCAATAAAACGGCTCTGGACATTCGTAAACCACGCCTCAAATACGAGAAAATGAACATGTGGTTTCCAGACATTGAGAATGATACGTGGTCTGGCGTTAGCCAGGCTAGCCGTGCCCACTATTGTGGGACCAACAATGATGCCGCAAACTGTAAGTAATGTATTTCATCTTAAAACTACTTTTTATGCATAAGCACTGACGTTAGCCAATCATAACAGTAGGCGTTAACACTGGGGAACTAACTCTTAAAGGGGAAACACCCCCAAAACAGACTGTTTGAATCAGATGATGAGAAACAGGGTGGGAAAAGGTAATAAATCACAACATTTTAAAAGGTTTTTGTCCAAAAAACTATAGTAATACTATAATTGCACCTTAGGGAACATAATACAAAAAACAAAAACCATGTCATGACCCCTTTAAATCATTTACTGAACTCAAATTTTTTTGTGCTGTGGAGCAGAATTTCATAACACTGGGTAAAAAGCGGCGCTAATACCACTTCTAAATTAAGTGTATAACATTTCTCTACCCGCAGTTAAAATTTGGGTTTAGAACATCAGTAACCCGGGGTAAAGTGCTTTGTGAAAATCCATTCTATGTCGTTCCCGAGAAGCGACCGGTGTGCAACCCCTTTTAATTATCTCCAACAAATATTGTAATGCATCTGTATAGTTGTAGTAAAGGTTAAACTGGTTTAAAAGTTAGTGGTTTCAACCATTGCTATTTTACCAAAAAACATTGTGAAATGCTTTGTATAAACTCTTAAGCCTAGTTCACACTACATGATTTTAAGCCCGATTTGCAAATCGTTGAGCTCGCCGACAGATCAGGGTGTTGTCGCGTGCAAACCGCGGGGGATTAGAGGGCGATGAACGCTCGCAAATCTGTTAGGGTGCGGATCCACTTGTCCGTGCGACACTTCTGTCTCGCCGCACTCCATTATATTCCTATGGGTGACGTCAAGCGACTTTGACGCACCCACAAAGCATTACGGGAAGGCGGCGCTTCATTTAGAAAAGTGCTGCGCGTCAAAAAGCTGGCTGATGCCCATCTTTATGCAAATTAATTCCATTGAACGCGACGGGACTATCCAATCCACAACTATCAACTTGTGTAGTGCGTTACCTCCTGTTGCGGATCAATCACGTTGTGTCGTGTGGTGTGAACAGCTCAACAACTTGAACACTCCTGATTTCACAGAGAGCAAGTCATGTAGTGTGAACCGCACAGTTCAGCCCGACGTTTTAAAATCATGTAGTGTGAACTAGGCTTTAGGTAGCCTAAGGGTGATAGTTAAGAGGTTTGTTGCAATGCTCTTAAATATCTCCCTTGCCTCAAAGATTTTCCCCATCAGGGATACCCTTAAAGTCAAACCACTGGTTTTTATTACCAGGCCCAGACCTAAAACCTTTTTAGTGGTCCTTTGTGAGGCCATCAGGTTTGAAATTCTGTATATGTAAAGGCCTTCTGGTTTAAATTGCATTTTCTCCCCTAAAAAAGCTGCAGATGCAGACATAAAGCATTCAATTACTGCATGAGACAGTTCACACATCCAAAAATGTAAAGATAATTGTCATTGTTGCATAAAAACGTCTGAACCTGTGAGCACTCCCCTAAATGTCAGTGGTAATTGCTCTCCCTAAACCCCCCCTGTGACACGAGCAGAGCACTGAGGTAATTTCAGGCTCCAGACAGCCTCTGCACACTTAGAGAAACTCAGCGGACGAGAAAGAACACTTAAGTCAGAGTTTATTTCAGAGTGCATTTCCCAGAATTGTTGCAACTGATGTCATGTAGATGATAAAGAAGATGGGGATGAAACCATAAGATACACACTGAATTAATTGCCTATGAGCTTCACAACTGTTCAAATGTGAAGGCTGTAGTACACTGGACTGTGAACAGAATGAAATTTCTGAACATTGTGTTGTTAAGTTTTATGCTGTACAGAAAAAGAAAGTGTGAGGCTTCCTTTCGAGTAGAACTCAATGCTGCATCATGACATTGACACTATGATGGAATCAGAAATGGCATGTGTTGACACATGCTTTATACACCGGCTCAAGCGGAGGCGCCTATTCCAATTCTGAGTCCATAAATTGATGCCAAAAAAGCGCCTTGGCAGCTTCTTTGTCTTCAGAAGCTGTATGTTTAATGAGATTGTGTCTGCAGTCCTCCATGAAATCAGTCAGGAGTTAGTCTGTGCAATGGCAGGGTTGAGTTATAGGAAATGTGTGACACCATGTCCCCGCTTTATCACGGTGGATGATTCACACCAGCTCTGCATGATGTGCATGAGAGAAGCAAACGAGTTCAGCTTTCGGTGGGGCTGACTGTGAGCATTGCGATCGCTTTTCATGCTGCAAACCCTGATCTTGCTTACCCCTTTTCTTGAGGAAAGAGGGTCAAGCCTATGCACCCCATTGGCTTGGGTCCCGCTGCTGTTGAGGCAGTACGTTGACTCCGGTCATGGGGGTCACAGGTTGAAATGGCATAGGTGGCAAGTGGTCGTGCGCTCTAAATTGGATGACTGCTTCCTCACATCAACATGAGTTCAGCCTCCCCGCCGCCATCTTTCTTTCACACTAGGGTGTCGAGATTGTGGAAGAATCCATACTCTGCTCATGGTCATACACAAGCATCATCAACATACTCTATGGTAATCGGTATGCGCGATCAGGGGTATGGGGGGGATGCCAAAGGTGGAGAAGATGCTCACGGCCTAAATCTCCCCTTCATCAGTGCCGTCGTGGAAGAAACCTACTTTGCCCACTAAGGGCCAGATTTACTCAACAGGGCAAATTACTGTCAGAGCGCAATTGTAAAAAAGCGCAGATGGAAAGGTCTGCGAGTGATCTACTGACTGAAGCGCAATTTAAAGAACACTGACAAAGCCAGATCATTTCCACAATGACCAACACAATCTACCAAGAGCAGCTCAAACTAGCGTCTGGTTTAAGACATGCTTTTTTGTGCAGTAAATAATATTGCAAATACCTGTAAGTTACTAGCGCAAACCTTAGTAAATCACCTTACATGAATCATTTAAATACTCTCCTCCCATAAATGTTGTATTTGAATTTTCATTGAAATGTTGTCAGCTTCAAAAATAACCCTGTCCATGCCTTTTCAGGCCGTCGGGCAACGTCAGGCCATTTTTGAGTGTCGGCCGACATAGTTTTTCCGGTGTGTTCCACACCGTTGGCTCTAGTCGGACACCGTTGTTGTTTTTTGGGCCGATTCAACATGATGAATTGGCGCCGGGTCGTCGGTGAAAGAGGAAACTCTGATTGGCTGTTCAGCTTAGTGAACTAGTCAGTGCACGAGAATAATAACAAAACAGCGAACAAATAAGTAAAAACGGTACAGATAGAAGGCTGTTCTAATGTTAAGTCATCTTACCCGAGGTTTTCTTGGAGAATATTTAAATATTAACATGAGCAGAGTGGAATAAAGAAAGTGTTTAGCAGGATTGATAATCAAAACGGTAAGCACGCACTGCTTTGTTTACGGTTTGTGTATCTTCAGCCTGTATAGCGTTGGTTTCCCTTTTTTAATTATGAATATAGATAAGAATATATCTGGAGAAATAGACAGTTGTCTCATTTACACGTAGGGCTGCACGATTAATTGCAATTTACATGTAATCGCTCTTAAATTGAGATGGCTTATTGTGATTTTGAAATCGCAAAGCCTGCGATTATCTTTTATGCGCAGCTCGTCATTGATGTACGGCTCTGTAAACGCTGCTCTATCTGAAAGCACTGGGAGTTTGAGTCTCTTAGAACGTGTATTTGAAAAAGCAACACGCGTCAAATATCTTTCCAAACATTAGAAGCATTTATGAACCTCTTGAAAAGAAAACATTTAATAACAGGCATTTACTCCAAACTCACTTCATAACGACAGATGAGAATAATTTGTGAGATGATTTAGTGAGATGATGTTTAATCAATCAAAGCATTTCAATCTCCTGTTTATTCAGCTACAGCGATAGGGATATCCTGGAATGATGCATTATTGTACTTCTGCGGCGGGTCATTTTTATCGTGTCTGCGTGAGACGCCCTCTAACGTTCAAATGGAGCAACATTTACTACCGCCGCACAGCCGCACAGCGCTGAAAAACTGCGCATAAAATAATCGCACCCTTTTCCAAATCGCGTGCAGTTTTATTGCGATTAATCGTGCTGCCGTATACATGCATGCACAAAACGCACATCTAGCTGACAGTCGGCATTAGTTCCCTTTCGGTCGCTCACGTTCGACGCAACGTCGACGTGACGACGAAATTGGGATCACTTCAGGGAGCCCTATCAACTTCGAGTATCTACAGAACAAGCCAATGAACGTTGGCGTGCGTGAAATCGTCACGCGCCCCCGCCCCGCAGCGCGGGTATAAACCGGAAGCGGGCGCACGCACACATTGTCTTTCACTTCGGAGCCGAGCTTGGTTTTTGACTCTGATTTCTGCAGACTGCTGATAACGAACGATCTGAGAGGAAGAAGAAGGCTCTGTTCCAGTGTTGGTGTGACGGCGCGATCAGCGGTGGCCGCGAGCATTTTTTCTATTTACAACTGCTGTTTTCACAGCACTGTTTGTGTGTGTGTGTGTCGGTCTCGTGGGCGTTTCCTCTGAGAGTGTACCCCGATTACACCGCGGCCATCCCTGGGTGCTTCAGCACTGAGAGAGCTTATTTCTTTTCCTTTTGTTTGTTATTTTCAACTAAAAGAGCAACACAAGCGTGACCCTGCGTCCTTTTCAGGATGTCATTCCGCTTGTGCGTTTCTGGGTGCGGTCATCCCCTGGCGCCAGGCGACGGCCACAAAAGCTGCATCTCGTGTTTGGGCATTGAGCACGCTGAGGCAGCCTTTGTGAATAGTTCATGTTCCTGTTGTGGGAATATGACTATGATAGCGCTTAGATCGAGACTCGCTTACCTCAAGGGAGGTGCAGTCCCCTCGCCTATGCCCCGATCTAGTGTCTATTCTGCACCGCAGAATAGACCTACTTCTGTGCATGACCAGGGTGATCTGAGGATTACCGTGAGGGCTTATCCGCCGAGGCAATCTCCGTGGGCCCCTCACGCCTCACAAGCGCTACCGCCGCTGGAGCCTTCAAAGGAGCGTGCTGGTCCTTCCCATGGACGGCCAGCCGTCTCCTTTGGAGCTCCACCTGACGATCAGATGTCGATCGCAGCATCGGAGGGGGAGCTTCAGTCCTCTGGAGATGAGGATTCGGCTGCGTTGCCCCCTTCTGGGCGTGTGGCGTTGCCCGAGTCCGATCCAGAATGGACGGCTATGCTTTCCCGGGCCGCCGAGAAGGTCGGGCTTGTGTGGAACCCTCCACCACGTCCCGAACCTTCCCGGTTGGACGATTGGTTTCTCGGGGCGGGCCGTGCTGGTTCTCAGCGCTCCGCCCCGGTACCTTTCTTTCCGGAAGTGCATGAGGAGCTTACTAGGTCGTGGTCGGCCCCCTATAGTGCCCGACTCCGCCCTAGTGGCTCCTCCCTCCTCACCACCCTCGACGGCGGGGCGGCTAAGGGGTATGTGGACGTTCCCCCGGTGGAGCGGGCCGTTGCGATGCAGCTGTGTCCAGCGTCCGCTTCCTCCTGGCGGGGCAGTCCACGCCTCCCGTCCAAGGCATGTAAGTTTTCGTCCGGTCTTACGGCGAAGGCTTACAGAGCCTGTGGACAGGCTGCTTCCGCCCTCCATGCCATGGCGCTTCTGCAGGTCCACCAGGCCCAGGCGCTCATGGACATGAACGAGGGTGGTTCTGACCCAGAGCTCCTCCGGGAGCTCCGTGTGGCAACTGACCTCGCCCTCCGGGCGACGAAAGAAACCGCACGTTCCGTTGGTCAGGCGATGTCCACCCTGGTGGTCCAGGAACGCCACCTTTGGCTCAACCTGGCTGACATGAGGGACACCGACAAATATCGGTTCCTGGATGCCCCTCTTTCCCAGGTTGGGTTATTCGGCGACGCGGTCGAGAGCTTTGCCCAACAGTTCTCGGCTGCCCAGAAGCAGACGGAGGCCATCCGACACATCCTGCCCCGGCGGGCCGCTGCTGCTCCCACCCGTCCGCCGGCCGCAGCTCCTCCGTCTACTCGTCGCCGAGGTCGGCCTCCCTCGGCGTCCTCCGCTCCCGCGAAGCCTCAGCAGCAGCCTTCACCCAGGCCTCAGCGTGGAGCAAGCCGCAGGAAGCCGACCACGCCCGTCCAGGCCGCTACCAAGCCAGGTGGTAAGCGTAGGTGCAAACGTCCCTGAGACGGGCGACCCAGAGGTGGATCAAGTTGCTCTTCAGGAGGTGGTGAACGCGCCGCTCCTTCCCCCGGTGGAGGGCCGGGCGGAGAATCTTTTGTTTCCTTTTGTTTTTGTCCCGCCACTGGCCCCCAGGCCAGTGGTACCCACATTTTCAATAAAAGAGCAATTTCTGAAACCTCTGGGTCCCAAGAGAGCGCGCTTGGCGGTCGACGACGCTATGCCTTGTCCCCCTCAGGCCCCTCTTCTATCGCCAGCGAGCAGCAGTGGCTGTGTTCCGGACGCAGTGACGCCTCCGCACACCCTCTCTGCCCTTCGACGGAAGCAGGTATGTGTCGCACCTCACACTCAGACCCCACTTCGGGCCGCTATGCCGTCCGATTCGAGTCCCTGCGTTCCGTCGCGCTGCCCCACCCCGGGTACGCCTGTGGTCCCGTTGGTCCCGCTGGCTCGATGTCTGGGAGCCTGGCTAGCGCTTCCCAGTCCGTCCCGCTGGCTCATCCGTACTGTCAGGCTCGGCTATGCGATTCAGTTCGCCCGGCGGCCCCCGCGGTACAGGGGCATTCAGTTCACCCGTGTTCTGGCGGACAGTGCCCCTGTGCTCAGGGCAGAGATCGCAGTCCTACTGGCGAAGGACGCGATCGAGCCGGTCCCTCCAGCCGATATGAAGACCGGCTTCTACAGCCCGTACTTCATTGTACCCAAGAAAGGCGGTGGGTTACGACCAATCTTGGACCTGCGCGTCCTGAATCGGTCCCTTCACAGGCTGCCGTTCAAGATGCTTACGCAGAAACGCATTTTCAAATGCATCCGTCCCCAAGATTGGTTTGCAGCGATCGACCTGAAGGACGCGTACTTTCATGTCTCAATTCTCCCTCGACACAGACCGTTTCTTCGCTTTGCGTTCGAGGGTCGGGCATACCAGTACAAAGTCTTACCCTTCGGGCTGGCCCTGTCGCCCCGTGTCTTCACGAAAGTCGCGGAGGCGGCCATTGCTCCCATGTGCGAGCGTGGCGTTCGCATTCTCAACTACCTCGACGACTGGCTTATTCTCGCCCAGTCGAGAGAGCAGTTGTGCGAACACAGGGACATGGTGCTCAGTCACCTCAGTCTCCTAGGGCTTCGGGTCAACTGGGAAAAGAGCAAACTCACCCCCGGGCAGAGGATCTCTTTTCTCGGTATGGAGTTGGACTCGATCAATATGACAGCGCGCCTCACGGAGGCCCGCGTCCAGTCAGTGTTGAACTGCGTGAGCTCACTCTCACACAGGACTGCGGCACCACTGAAACTTTTTCAGAGGCTCCTGGGGCATATGGCATCTGCAGCCGCGGTTACGCCGCTCGGATTGCTTCATATGAGGCCGCTCCAACACTGGCTCCACGATCGAGTCCCGAGATGGGCGTGGCAGAGCGGCTCGTGCCGGGTCCAAGTAACTCCGCACTGTCGCCAAACTCTCACCCTGTGGTCCGACCCTTCGTTCCTGCGGGCAGGTGTCCCCTTAGAACAAGTGTCCAGGCATTCTGTGGTCTCCACGGATGCCTCTGCCACCGGCTGGGGGGCCACGTACAACGGGCATGCACCTTCAGGTCTGTGGACGGGGCCTCAACTGCATTGGCACATCAACTGCCTCGAGTTGTTAGCAGTTCATCTTGCGCTGGGCCGCTTCAAAACGCTGCTACTAGGCGAGCATGTACTGGTCCGTACGGACAACACTGCGACCGTTGCGTACATCAACCGCCAAGGTGGTCTACGCTCCCGCCGCATGTCACAACTCGCCCGCCATCTCCTCCTTTGGAGTCAGAAGCATCTGAGGTCGCTTCGTGCCATCTATATTCCGGGCCTACTCAACCGTGTAGCCGACGAGCTCTCACGGCAACAGGTGTTACCGGGAGAATGGCGACTCCATCCCCAGGTGGTCCAGCTGATTTTCAGGCGCTTCGGGACCGCACAAGTAGATCTGTTTGCCGCCCCGGACACGTCTCACTGCCAGTTGTTCTATTCCCTGACCGAGGGGACCCTCGGCACGGATGCTCTGGCACACAGCTGGCCCCCGGGCCTACGCAAGTATGCGTTTCCCCCAGTGAGCCTTCTTGCACAGACTTTGTGCAAAGTCAGGGAGGACGAGGAACAGGTCTTGTTAGTTGCGCCGTACTGGCCCAACCGGACCTGGTTCCCGGAACTGGTGCTCCTCGCGACAGCCCCTCCCTGGCCCATCCCTCTGAGAGAGGACCTGCTCTCTCAGAGACGGGGCACCCTGTGGCACCCGCGTCCGGACCTCTGGAAACTCCACGTCTGGTCCCTGGACGGGACGCGGAGGTTCTAGGTGACCTACCCCAAGCGGTAGTTGACACCATCACTTCCGCTAGAGCCCCCTCTACGAGGCGCCTCTATGCGTTGAAGTGGAACCTGTTCGTTGACTGGTGTTCTTCTCACGAGGAGAACCCCCGATCTTGCTCGATCAGAACCGTGCTTTCCTTCCTGCAAGATGGGTTGGAGCGAAGGCTGTCTCCCTCCACCCTTAAAGTGTATGTTGCCGCTATTACCGCACATCACGATGCAGTTGAGGGTAAGTCGCTGGGGAAGCACGACCTGATCGTCAGGTTCCTCAGGGGAGCAAGGAGACTGAATCCTCCTCGCTTACTCTCTATACCCTCTTGGGACTTGTCTCTGGTCCTTTCGGCACTCCAGAGACCACCCTTTGAGCCCTTGCAGTCAGCAGAGTTAAAAATTCTGTCTTGTAAAACAGTACTCCTGGTTGCATTGGCCTCCATCAAGAGGGTAGGGGACCTGCATGCATTTTCGGTCGACGAATCGTGCCTGGAATTCGGCCCGGCTAACTCTCACGTGATCCTGAGACCCCGGCCCGGATACGTGCCCAAGGTTCCCACCACTCCCTTCCGGGACCAGGTGGTGAACCTGCAAGCGCTGCCTTCGGAGGAGGCAGACCCAGCCCTGGCTTTTCTCTGTCCCGTTCGCGCTCTGCGTCTGTACGTGGACAGAACACAAAGCCTCAGGACCTCAGATCAGCTCTTCGTCTGTTACGGAGGCTAGCAGAAAGGGAAGGCTGTCTCCAAGCAGAGGATGGCCCACTGGATAGTGGATGCCATCGCCTTGGCTTATGAAGTTCAAGGTGTGCCTTGCCCGCCCGGTTTGAGAGCCCACTCCACTCGGGGTGTCGCTTCTTCCTGGGCGCTGGCACACGGCGCCTCGCTGACAGACATCTGTAGAGCTGCGGGCTGGGCGACACCTAACACGTTCGCTAGGTTTTATAGCCTACGTGTTGAGCCGGTTTCTTCCTGTGTGCTCGCTTCAACCAGCCGGTAACACCGAAGTTCCCGCTCTTGTGTCGGCTTGCTGCGCCACTCCCCTCCACATGGAGCGGATACGTGCGCTTCTTGCTCCAGTCGAGTTCCCCACTAGGCGAGCCCTGTTGAGTTCCTCCGCACCCCCTCGGCAGTCGGACGTTGCGGAGCGTCCGACGCCAGGTCTAGTGCTCGTATGCTTGTGTAACTTGTGCTAGACTGGGTTCCATATGTGGTGATCCCTGCGGCGATCCCATATGCGTATTCTTCCACGATCAGCTCCCTGCGGTGAGCCCGTGTCTTCCTTTGGCAGAGTCCGCTCTGCCGTCACTGTCTGGTGCTGCCTCCCCCTTCTCAGGCTGGAGCCACCCCAGTGACATTCCATATGTTGCACTGCCCCTTCGGCCAGTCCATATGTGTATTCTCCACATGTTACCTCCCTTCGGGCAGGACGTGGCTCCGCAGCGTCCCTCTCCCCTGGAGGGGTTCGCTTTCCCAGTGTTATCCAAGAGTTCCACTGTGTGGGTTGTAACGGAACAGCAGTCCGAACTCCCTCTACGCAGGTCTTCCGCCCTAGCCAGTTGGGGGTCTGAGAGTCTTCCGTAGGGCGCTGGATGTGGCAGCTACCGTGGCGTTTTCCATGGGATCCCAATTTCGTCGTCACGTCGACGTTGCGTCGAACGTGAGCGACCGAAAGGGAACGTCTCGGTTACTAGTGTAACCCTCGTTCCCTGAGGGAGGGAACGGGAGACGCAACGTCCCTTCGCCACGGTTGCTGACCATCGCTGTACGGCCGTCTTAAATCTCGGCTCCTCAGCGAAAAACAATGTGTGCGTGCGCCCGCTTCCGGTTTATACCCGCGCTGCGGGGCGGGGGCGCGTGACGATTTCACGCACGCCAACGTTCATTGGCTTGTTCTGTAGATACTCGAAGTTGATAGGGCTCCCTGAAGTGATCCCAATTTCGTCGTCACGTCGACGTTGCGTCTCCCGTTCCCTCCCTCAGGGAACGAGGGTTACACTAGTAACCGAGACGTTCTATCGGTGTGTTTAAAATGCATGTGTAAAAATGTGCAGCTTTTTTCCCGTGATGCAGGCAACACGAGGTGACAACACAGTCGGCTCTAATCGGCGCAAGTTCTTTGGCGTCGGATTGGTGTGTCCCTTTAAAGTGTCTTTAAAGTGACTTTAAAGTGTCATGAAACCCCCCTGTTTTAGCCTGGTCCTTCACTGCTAGGTCCTGGAATCCTAGGTCCTAGCAGTTGGAAAACAGTCTAAAAAAAATGGGTGTGTAAACTGTGGAAAAGTGGGAGTGTGGGAAGAGGGGAGACAACAACCAATAAAACACAGACCTGCTACACGCTAATTATACAGACACGTGAATATTAAAATATGACCTTGGAAAGAGAACAAAAAAAACAGAGTTGAGGGTTAAAAATCTAACCCTATATAACAAACTGCCAAAACGAGGGAGAAACGCGGTAGAACATTTAAAAGGTCTAATATTTTCATTACATTTACAAGCACTTGTAACACTCTGGACAAATGGTGTGTCAGTTTAACAGAAAAAATAAAGGCATGGTCACTTTTTTGTCCATTGTTTTTTGAATTATCCATTGTGTCGCCACAGGATATTAATCGGCTCTTCGGCCTCTGCCACAACGCCAAGGCCCACACCCTCCTCCATCATCTCTTGTTGAACCAAAAACAACTGATACCAGCTCTCAGTGATATGTTTGCCTTAATCTTTCTCTATTTATGTTCTATTACATGATAGAAAGTCTAAGGCCTTCTCAAGCCGTATAGCAAACCCAACTAATCTGGTGCATATTACACATTGCTGTGGGGACAAAAAGTAAGACTGTTAGGTTAGCACTTTTAAACATCCACTCACTTAAAAATAAATAACTTCTAGTCAATGACTTAATAACCACAAACAACCTGGATTTTATGTTTCTGAATGAAACATGGCTAGAAGACAACTGCAGTGCAACAATCCTCAATGAAACATCCCCTCCTAACTTTACTTTTATGAGTGTCTGCAGAGCTGTTGGAGAGGTGGGGGAGCAGCTGCTCTATTTAAATATGTCTTATCAATGTGAGTGTCACAAGCTAAGCTTGATGACCGAAAATGAATTACATGGACTTGACATACATGCACACATCACTATCTGATTATGCCGGCATTTACCATCTTTTCAGTCAGAATGGTGTTGTGTAATTGTTTACCCTATTTGAAATGAGTCTGATATATATATATTTGTCTGTTCGCTCCAACACGTTGTTCCATTCAATTATTCCTTTTAGAAGAAAAACTTCACAACCCAGTTAATTGCAGTCAGAATTACGTTTTATTTCTTGTAAGAATTCCCCCCAAACTTTGTTTTGGCTGTTGGCCTTCTAGTCCCATGCTGCACCATCAAACAGTCTGTCTGATTCAAACAGGTTTTTGTAGCATTAGCATAGCCCTAATTGGACTGATCCAATTTGTGCTTTTGTCTGGGGGAGGGGGAATTGCAGCTAAACAATCTTTCCTTTTCATTTCCTTTTTTTTTTTTATGTTTTCTTGTGTGTGTGTGTGGTCAAGTACCCATGGGTTTACACAGTGTTATTTGTGCATGCTTAGTGTTTCATTATTTTTATTTTGTGTGTAATGTATTGTGTTTGGTCCCTGCTTGTTCATTTGGTACAGGCTGAGGGTGGAGTTAGCCCATATAAATAGGGAGCTATAGAGCTTATTAAGGAGTATTGGTTTGTTTAAGGCCAAAGGTAAGACCCTGTTGCAAATTGGACCAAATTATTTGGTGTAGCCGTTTTTGCACATTGTTGCAGTTTTGTTTTGTTCAGTATGTTTGTATTTCAGTATGTGACCATGTACATATTTTTTTCATTTTTCATCATAATAAACCACCTTTTGGAGATCCACTGAATCTCTTTCCAGCTTCTTTAAAAGTATCCTCTAAGACCACTGGGGCCATCTCTTACAGGGGCGATGTTGTGTGTTTTAATTGTGGCGAACGTGGTCACACTAGCCCCTTTTGCCCCTTGAAAAAGCCCAAAACCACCAGTCTATGCTGGGTGCCCCGTCCTAATCATTCCCCCACCCATGCCCATAACCCAGAGCCCACTATAACCATCTTGCTTAATGGCAAACCACTCACTGCTCTGATAGACACAGGTTGCTCCCGTACTTTGGTACAGTCTCAGTACATCCTTAGAGATATATGGAATGAGGATGAAACCGTCTCCATTGTCTTGGAGACAGAACAGAGTTACCCACAGCAGATGTATATATTGAGATACACAGCCAGCCTTATTTGATGAGAGTGGGTGTAGCCACCAATCTCCCTTACCCCATTTTGTTGGGTACTGATGTCCCTATTTTGTCAGATCTAGTGCAGTGCAGCACTTGGTGTGGTGTAGTTACAAGAGCCCAAACCCAGCGTATAAGGCAGGAGACAGAGACTAATGCTTTGAATGAGATGCCTTTTGCAACTGCTGACATGGAGGGAGAGCCTAAGCCTACTGTCAAAGAGAGGTTAGAGCGGCGTAGGGAGGAGGTGAAGAGAATTGTAGGCAACACTAACCATGTTGAGCTAGATCTGGGGGAACCTGAACTAACCGAGTCTGATGTTACCATACCTAACAACCTAGCTAAGCTACAAAAGGAAGACCCTGCTCTAGTTGAGTGTTTTAAGCAAGCTGAGGAAGAAGGTTGCCTTTTGGAAGGTTTTGGAGAAACGTATGTTCTCAAGGCAGGCCTACTCTATAGAAAGAGTAAGGAAGAAGGAACTCAGTTGGTTGTACCTAAAGCGTACAGGAAGGAGGTGCTTGAGCTTGGACATACCATTCCTTGGTCTGGTCATTTAGGTTTCATGAAGACTCTTATGCGAGTGTCTAAGAGGTTTTATTGGCCTAAGATGTATACTGAAGTGAAAGAGTACTGCAAGTCTTGCCCAGAGTGTCAACTCACAACTAGTTATAAACCTGCATATGCACCACTGCACCCATTACCTGTCATTGACATGCCTTTTGAGCGTATTGGAGTAGATGTGGTAGGTCCACTAGAAAGGAGCCAGTCAGGGAACCGATTCATTCTTGTTATCTGTGACTATGCCACTAGGTACCCTGAGGCTTATCCTCTCAGAGAAATCACTGCTAAGCAGGTAGCGACTGCACTTCTCAGACTCTTCACTCAAGTAGGCATACCTAAGGAAGTCCTAACAGATCAAGGCCCAAATTTCATGAGCCGCACCCTTCACCAGGTTTATCAACTCTTGGGAATTAAGAGAGTAAGAACCACCCCTTATCATCCTCAGACAGATGGCTTGGTTGAAAGGTTCAACAAAACCCTGAAAAATATGCTGAAAAAGTTTGTTTCAGAGACTGGAAAGGATTGGGACAAGTGGTTGCCATACCTGCTGTTTGCGTATCGGGAGGTACCCCAAGCATCAACAGGATTTTCTCCTTTTGAACTCCTGTATGCTCACCCAGTCAGAGGTCCTCTTGATGTTTTACGAGAGGCCTGGGAAGCATTAGAAAAGCCAGGTCAAATAAACATTATATCTTATGTCCTGAAGATGAGAGAACAGTTGGAGAAAACTACAGCTATGGCTCGGAAAAACCTCCTTTAGAACCAAGCACGTCAAAAGGAATGGTATGATCAAACAGCCAGAACCCGCAGCTTTGAAGAAGGAGATGAGGTATTGTTACTTCTGCCTACTTCAGAAAACAAGCTACTGGCCAAGTGGCAGAGCCCTTACTGGGTTCAACGGAAGGTAGGCCCAGTCACCTATGAAGTGTACATTCCATCTAGAAGCAAGCCATTGCAGACATTTCATGTTAACCCTCTGGGGTCTGAGATCACGCCGGCGTGATCTGCTCGCTTTTTTTCTTATCAGTGCAAAACAGACTAAAAATACTCTGTTGATTTTGATCTTACATATAAGTGTTATACATCATTAGATCCTGTTAAGTGTCAAATTTTTTTTGTGGATACTCGCAATAAAAACAAAGTGTTGTGCTTTTCGCCAAATAAAGAAAAACAAACATGATGCGAGTTCTGCGTTCTCTCTGTCTGTGAAGTCCATTCTGAAACACGTCCTAAGATTAACTGTAACTCCGCGAATACTTGGCACACAGGCACGAGAGATCTTTCTTTATGAAGCTTGAATTCTCTTCTTTTAAATGAAGTAATTTATATAAAAAACAAATAGTCTCAGTTTATGTAATCCGTTTGAAACCAAGGAGAGGTCCAGTTTTTTCTTTCTCCCCTCATTATTTTTAACGAGTTGAGGCCGCCACGCCCCCGGCGCTATTCACATGTAAATAGTTTAGGTGATCTATATGCATCGCACACACCCCCGATCAATGCCATAAAAACACAAAGTTTCTTCATGAGATTCGCTGATAGTTCATCGCGTTTTGAGGATGGCACAGCGGAAACGCTACTCCGGTAAAGAGGCCGCCAGATGATTCTGTACAGCGAGGAAGAATTCACCTTTTTTCCTCAGAGGAAGATTATTGCAACTCAAGACGACAAACGGCTGCATTTTGAAGAGAGAATTGATCCCGCCGAGGATACAAGTTCGGAGTAAGTATTATATTGTTTAGTGTTATATAATTCTTTTTCTGATCATATAGAACTCATGTTTTCAGACTATATTTTGCTTAGTATTGCCTTACAATATAACATTCGTGTACATGCTCAAGTGTAAACTTTCAATATGATAACGTTACTCTCTAAACATTTATATATTAAATATATTTCACTCAGTTTTGATTAGCTTATGCGTAATGTAGCTTATTTGCGAATATCTGCTTAGGTGTAGCCTATGTGATTTAGTGCAAATATATTTCAGCCTCCGGTAAAATACTGTCTAAATACTAGACATTATATTTTTATATATAAATGTTCTGTTTTGGTTAGCCTATGACACTGCTTATCCTGCTAAAATACTGCACAGATGATTGTGAATACAGGTGTAAATGTTTGAAATGCTCTAAATGCGCGCGGTCTATACGTTATGGCCCATCAGCAGATTCTCGCGGTGTATGGCCCATAAATAGATATTTCTCCGTCCTATGGCCCATCAAGAGATATACATTGTGCGTCCATACCCATTAATTGCCAGTTTACTTTGGATTATGTATGCTAACAGTTTTTGTTGTTGTTGTAGGATTGTGTCTGCATCACGCTCTCCTTCTCCAGCACCGCAGAGGAGCACGCAGGTGTCGTTCAGTTCTCAGTGCGATCGAGAATCATACTGAGTAAGTGCACAGACATAATATTTACAGATGAAATGTAATTGTGTTTACATCGTCATAATATACAAGTACCTATTCTTGTGTGAAATTACAAAAACTTTTTGTCTTTTTTTATCCATGGCCATTAGTGATTGATAATGATAATAATCGTGTTTTAACACCAAAAAAAAGTTTGTGCTGGCACAAGCTGTTAGTAAATCTGGCCCTTAATTTCATTATGACTAAGTTGCTATTTTAGGATATATGAACTCATATCAGGAGGTCACACAGACGAAAGTGGCTTTGTATTGACTCTCTTACAACATTATGACATCAGTGAGGTCCTTCAAATCAAGACACCTTTTTCAAACCTGCAGATTTTAAAGTCTAGTGACAAAGCATCCCAAAAAAATTGGTGAGAGTTGACCCTCTCTCATACACACAGCATGTGTTGCTAATTGTTGTGAACAGGTGTTGTGGGAAGTTGTGCTGTCACCACTATGACAGGCCATGACAGCGTCCAGGTGGCACTACAGCTATCCAGAAAAATCACACATTCACAAATCACAGTTTAGGATGATGTTCATAATATAATATAATATAATATAATATAAATCATATTGTTTTTAATGGAAAGCACTTTGGCCAACTTGAGTTGTTTTTCAATGCTAAACATAAATAATTAAAATATCAAATATTATAAATACATCTAATAAAACACATGCAGGTTCAAAAACACATCTATAGAGAAACTCTACTTTTTTAACAATAATATTACAATTTATTGAAGGCAGACCTACTCTACATTGTCAGAAATTTGGGGGGAAAAACATTTAATTAAAAAACAAAAACATGGGGATTAACGGGGAGTTGGTCCCACATAACAGATTCCACTCTTCTGGGAAGACTTTCAACTACAGTGTTGGAATATACTGTATGGCTGCCAGGATTTTCTCCCATTCAGACACAAGAGCATCGGTGTACTGTTGGGTGATGGGGTCAGGCTCATAAAGAGTGTTTTATTTCATCCCAAAGGTGTTCAGTGGAGTTAAGACACAATTCTCAGTAAATTGTACTTTATAGAATTCACTCAATGTACAGGAGCATTATCATGAAATAAATAAATAAATAAATTGTTTTAAATGTGTTGCACTGCTCTAAAATGTGTAAGGAGATTGCATGGCTGCGAGAACACCACTTCGTGCTCCCTGACAGACACTTTAATAACCTTATTATATTTAAAATAAAAGCATCCTCAGTCACCACCAAGACTCAAAGAGAGATGAAGAGCCATGTCCACGCATGAACTGAGTGAGACATGAGGAATGCGACAATACTGCAACATCTTCACCGTACGAGAGACCATGAAGGACCATCAAGTACTCACTGCCACATCCCATCAGTGTCCATATGGACACTTGAGCTCCTTGAGCCCTTCTTATATGAATGTAAAAAAAATCTATAGCACAACCACCCATCTTGATGAAGTGGTTATACTTTATTTTAGTGTTCTTGTTAGAGTGTAATTATACATTTAATTACTGAGTAATTTAAAATAACATGTACTTATAGGGTTAGGGTTGGATTAGCGTTAAAGGGATAGATCACCCAAAAATGAAAATTAAGTCATTAATTACTCACCCCCATGCTGTACCAACCTTGTAAGACCTTCGTTCATCTTCGGAACACAAATGAAGATATTTTTGATTAAATTTGAGCGCTGGATCACTCCTCCTATAGGCTTCCTAAGGGATTGAAACTTGACGGCCCAGAAAGTCATTGAAGAAAATGTTTAAATATTCCTTGTGACTACAGTGGCTCAACTATAAGTTTATCAAGCGACGAGAATACTTTTTGGCATATACTCCACCTAGAAAACCAACATCAGGGTGTTCACCAGATATAAAGAGTAAATAAATCTGCATATCATCAGCATAAAAGTGGCAATGGAGGCCAAGTAATCGCAAAAAATGGTGGACCAAGTGGTGACAGATAAATATTATAGAGCAAAGGGCCCAAGACTGAGCCATGGGAACACCAGTGAAAACAGAGCTAGTCTCAGACCTGAAACCACCCATAGAAATGAACTGAGAACATTCAGTGAAATAGGATTTAAACCACTTTAAAGCTGTCCTGGACACACCAAATCTTTTTCAAGGAGGATGATCGACTATGATCAACAGTATCAAAAGGGGCTCTTAAATCAAGAAGGATGAGAATGGAATGCTTCAGAATCAAGCCATCAACAAATTGTTGGTAACTTTAACCAAAGGTGTTTCAGAACTGTGAAATTTACGAAAATCTGACTGAAGGGGTTCAAAGAGATTACTAATTGTAAAATGGTTACACAAATGAGAGGCAACGAGTATTTTTGCCAAGAATGGAAGATTAGAGATCGCTTGAAAATTATTAAAATAATCCAGTGCAGCATTTTCTTTTTTGGCACAGCAATTACAGCAGAAAACTTTAATGCTGCTGGAACATCCCCAGTCTGCAATGAGTCATTCATAATACTGAGGAAGAGTAGGGCTCAAAACATTGAAACAAGATTTAAATAAGCCTGTGTTTTTTTGAATGAGTTTCTCCTCGGGCTACCATCCACAGTCCAATGGACAGACAGAAAGGAAAATCCAAGAGATTCGATGTTACCTGTGGTCATACTGCCACAGCTACCAACATGGCTGGAACCGCTATCTCCCATGGGCCGAGTATGCTCAGAATTCTCTTCGTCAGAACTCTACTGCTCTCGCAGCCAGGTCTGCTCCTCTAGTAATAAGTACTTATTACTGCACCATGTGCAGCTTGAATGTGTCCTCACTTGCACTCAAAGACACACATCTTGATACCTTCGCTATTAGTACAGATAAACTGTAATTTTCTGAGTGAGAAGAGTATAAACAAAGCAAGTGATAGTCGGGAATATGATGGTATCGGGCTAAAGCTAGTAGCGGATGTTCAGGAAATCGGATAAAACAAGTTCTTATTGTTTTTGATACAGAAATACTATCAGGGATATGTTTACCCGTTGTAAAAAGAGTTCTACCAGAAAGACTCGGGAGAATAAATACTGTAACAATAAATACATTTATTGATAGCCCAGCAAGCAATAAAGTTCTTTGGCGTAGGCCCCGTCCATAGCTCGCAATCCGAGGGTCCGGACTCTGCATTTCCTGCCTGAAGACGAAGGCAGGGGCGCAGCCGACCCCCTGTGAGGTATAGGAAGGGACCATCCTGGTGGTGGTGGGGAGGATGGAGGGGAAGGGACCATCCTGGTGGTGGTGGGGAGGATGGAGGTGAATGAAAGCGTCAGCATCTGCGAACTCAAACATGTGTAAGTACTGGTCTTTTATACCGCAAGTATTAGACATGATTGGATAGATGAGAAGGTAATAAGTGACGTAGCAATTGAGTCTTCCTGGCAGAACTTAACGCTAAAGCTTCCATAGAATGATAGGTTATAAAATTGATTTTAAGATGAAAATTGAGGCTTAAGAATTAACATGACAGAGCTCCATCAAAATATTGTTATATTATATATTACAATCTTTGATGTTTTCTATACAATCTCTATAAAAACTCTATAAATTATAGTTATACGAGTCATCACTTACTAAAAGAAAAACCCATTTTGACTGAGAAGAAATCAAAACATAGGACGGGCAGTGTATGTGGTGGTTACAGCCTTATATCAAAGTCAGTCAGACCATCGTCTTCATCTGGTAGGAGGAAACTCATTACCAAACACTCCAGTTCTGAAAGTACAGCATGTCCCATTTAAAACAGTAACCAGAGGCAAAAATAGCTATCTGTTTTGACCTGAATTTAACTGACCATGGAAAACATTTACTTCAAAGTCAGTCAAAATACATGTTTAGAAGACATTATTTATTAAGAATGTCTGCATGCCATGTTAGCATATTATACTTCCGATTAACTGAATTGATAAATGTAAGAGACAAACTGAATGTGTGCAATGTATGGGTTTTAAAAGACAGTGAAGATTATAAAAAAAAATATATATATATATATATATATACGTGTACCAACAATTGCATAAATTAGTAGATACAAATTAAAAATTAATCTATCAATATAAACACCACCAAGGCCACCAACTACACCATCTAAGGTCTAACACCATTTTAGGATTATACTTTTACAATAGATTTCTTCAGGGCAGGAAGAAAGTTGCTCAAGTCCCATTGAGTGTCAATGAAATTAATATTAGACACTGACAAAAGCCTTAACTAGTACATTGCAATCCAAAACACAGCAAAAAACTGCAAAAGGAACATACATCACACAAATTATTCAACCACATTACACAAGTGGGACAGGACAGTATTTTATGTAATCTAAAATATAGATGGAGAAGTCATGATGAAGCAGAAAAGAGAGATGCTACAGAGAGGCTCTAATTTGTTTTATTTTTTATAAAAAATACATGCAGATGTTACTGAAATCCAGTGACATGAGAGAGAGAATTAGACAGAGAGAGATACTTAAAACATCCTTACGTACTTAAAACATAATTTATCTCTTACTAAGAGAAAATATTACTTTAATTTGTTCCACTTTATTTTGATAGTCCATTTTAGACACTCTACACACTATAAGTAACTTTGCAACAACATATCAACTAACTCTGATTAGAGTATTAGTAGACTGTAGTAGACTGTTAGGTTAGGGTTTGGTGTTAGGGTTCGGGTTCGGGTTAGTAGAATAAGTTGACTTGTAGTTGCCAAGTTACTGATAGTCAGTAGAATATCTATTGCGGGACCAACAAAATAAAGTTTTAGCAAATTTTAAGCAGACAGTCTAATACTATAATGACAGTTAGTTGACATGTAGCTGTAAAGTTACTTATAGTTAGTAGAATGTCTAAAGTGGACTGTCGAAATAAAGTATTACCCTTTAATTTTGTCTTTCACCTCAAAAAAGAAAATTACTTGGATAATGTTATCTCTCTTGCCAACACCCTCCCTACACAGCCTGTGGACAGAAGATAAGGTTTAACCTCATTCGAAACTATGAGATAATAAAATAATAGTAATATATTATGTTCATCCCTTTATGTCACATTTGGAGAGTTACACCAGATATATAAACAGCATGTTGAGATGACCTGGTACTGTAGCAGACAAACTGTTTGTATATGATTTAGACAGACCATAAGCGGCCAGTTCAACTTCACACCTTTGCACTCCTGTGAAGATAACTCCTGTGTTATCTGCACTCTTGAAGTTTCATTATCAGGAATTTAGAGCAAAATCATTGATCCATGGAAAAAGCCACAAAATAGCCTGGCTTAGTGGCGTTAAGTCATGGCGCACATTCAGACAACTTCAGTCAAATCTTTGTGGCAATTCCCAATCCAGCACATTTTCCCCTCAATTTCATGTCTTCTTTGTACTATGCTAGCAACAAAAAGCAAGCTTTTTTCTCTTTTCTTTTTTTAAATTACAAGCTTTTTTCTTGTTTACAGGAAGCCTTTTCTATGTTGATGCCTTTGTTTCTCTATATTTATTTGTGTAATTGTTTGTTTTTGTTTCTTTTATAAGAAAACAGTACTATTGATTATGCTTACAATTATTGTTTGGTGGACAGGAAATGGCAGACACAAGATTCTCAGACTTAAAGGAGCAAAATTATGCAAAATTCACTTTTACACAGTCTTTGAACATAAATGTGTGTCGGCAGTGTGTACACAACCACCATATAATGGTAAAAATCCACCCACTCCTTTTTTTAATCCCCATAAATCATAAACAGTGTTTTAGAATAAGCCGTTTGCATAGACCCGCCCTCATAGACCCTATTAGACCCGCCCTCAGTGAGCTGTACACAGTCCGCCATGTTTATCTCGCTAGTGCATTTAACAGCAGCATTCAAGAAATGTATTCTTATTAAAGAAACTAAAGTTATTCAATCCAATATCTGTTTGTGTTTTTTGTTTGATACATATTAACAACATACAGCAGTTGTTACTGTATATTATGCTGTTTTCACTTTATTGCACAGATTTATTATACACTTGATTTCTTTACTTACTGTTTACATTCACTGACATAACAGACCGTATTTGACAGTTTAAGCACAATAAGACGTGAAAGAGATCTTAGTTTAATACCCACAGGATGTGCCGTCTGACAGATATATCAGAAGTCTATACTTATATGACTTTAAAATAAACTTTCATGATGATGAACTGCAATGTCATGTGAGCAATAGGATAGAGATGATAATCAAAACCAAACAGATGTTTTAGTTTTTAGCAGAGTATCCGAGGCAAGAAGTGTAAAGGCTCCGCTCTCTTCTGGAAAGCTGGATGGGGAGCAGCAGCTCATTTGCATTTAAAGATATATGCTCCAAAACTGTTTTTTCCTTCCACTCAAAAATGAGCATTTTACAAAGTGGTATAATAAATGTAGGGCATTTTGAGCTGAAACTTCACAGACACATTCTGGGGACACCTGATTCTTATATTGCATCTTATAAATGGTCCCCTTTAAATTGATGGAGGGACCCTAACAGAAGCAAACATTTACTTTTTGATATAGACCTTAGTCAGGGTAGTGCCATCTTTAATTTTTTACAGGAATGAAAACAAGGGCGAGGGATAGAATTACAGTGCGTTCAGTGGATTATACTGTTGTGTAACAAAATACTGATTGTTCAGCTGATGAAAATTTTTTCCAAAAAAATAAATAAAATAAAATCAGTTGACAAAATCTCCATAAATTTTGTTGTGAAAATGACTTGATCTAGGACCTTCATAGCGCATGCCATTGTAAAGACTCTAAGTCTATCCTTCACAGACTTTTTGGGGGGGGGGGCCACAGTCTTGAAATGTAAAATGTTCAGGACATATTCATATTTAACTAAAGCTAAATATTTTCCAAATAATATAACAAAACATTCCAGTTCCAGTTTTTTCTTTTCTTTTTTTACACTTTGCACCAGTATATCATGGGATAATTTGGGTGGGCTCTTTTGACTCGGACCAGTAAAACCACCTAGAAAGTGCTAAAGACCAAATGTTTCCAGTCATGCAGGACTATTTCAGTTTTTGCTGGATAATACAGTCTTGTTACAGACACCTGAATCATTGCTGTTTCCTGTGTGAACCACCTGTGGTACAGCTGTCAGGTTGCTATGGCAATGCAGTCAAGTATTTCCTGGACACACACACTTGCACACACTTTTCTGTATGTTTGTCGTAGCTCAGACTCTCAGGAGAGCAACCTTAATCTTTAAAGTCATCAACTGTTCTCGTCCCTCATGGCTCAAGAATGACACCTCCACTGCCGAGTTGTTTTGCTGAAGATCTGCCATATAAAAACACCCTGAAATATGAATGAGCTTAAACATAAACAGCACAAAGACAAGGGATGTGTTAACTGAGACAAGCATATTATATATTATTAATAATGTATAGTGCTATTAAACACCTCAGTAGATGATGAGGCAACTGATCAAATTCATCATATATTATTAAGGAGGTGATGGGAACACTGTGATGAGAGATGTGGGTGTTTTTATTATTGATTCAGCATTTATGAGGACTTTTTGACAAGTAAGTAAAGTCATAAATGTACATGACAAATGTACATGAAAATATGGGTTGTGGTTGGTCCGGGCATTGATTTTTGGTTGAGACTACCTTTGTGAATTTTTTTTTTTTCACTTTAGCAAACTTTTAAAAGAGGACTTATTACTGAGATACTTGAAAAGAATATGCTTAAGTGTGAACTGAATGTAATGTTTTGGGCTGCGTTTCCCGATAACGTTGTCTCTTAGCGCGATACGAAGACTCTTAAGGTATAACTTAACTGAAGGTATACCATTTCTAGGCGTGTTCCCCGAACTATACCTTAGAAAGCTGCTTAAGATATACCTTCTTACGTCGGACGTTACCGGGTGCTGTCCGTGGCGATGGTGCTGAATCTGTTGATATCGATGACTCGAGAATCAATTATTCTCTCGTGCAGGGGCTGCTTATGTGAGAAAGCGCTGTTATTTATAAAAGAAGCACTTCAGAAATAGTTGAAATTGCATTTACTAGGACTCATGGGATATTATAAAAATAATCTAAACAATAACAGCCTATAATAGCCTTGCCTACATATTTTAAAATTGTATCATATATTGCTGCCATCAAAACCATTTAAATTTTTGATGTGCTTTCTTCTCTTTCCCATTTTTGTTCGCTGAGGTGAGCTGCGATTAAATACTGTTCTTGTAAATACTTTCAAGCATTTCAGTAATAAAAGAGTACGTCATGTAGCTACGGTGCTCGGCAGTGATCAAAAAGGATTTAAACAGTGAATTTTGAATCTCTTCTTGTAAACTCAGAGATGTGGATTCAGACGGCAATTAAAACCCTTAATCACTCCTATAAAAGGACAACACTTAAGGTCTTTGGGGTCATTTTGACCCCAAACTTTTAAAGAGCGATTGCATAAGGAAATATACATTTTTTATATGGAAAACTATATATCATTTTTTTAATTTACTTCTCAACTATACATTTATACTGTGTTTTTGTGGAAATTTTTAAGTTTTGTACCTATTTACTGCATAGTTACATAACTAGGCTATAAATTGGATTATGAAAAATATTTTTTTAAAGAAAAAATCACTTAAATTATGATATTAATTCAATTTAAATTGTTTTTGGACATTGCTCTATGTGTTAGGGATACAATACTGCCATCTAAAGGTTAGTCGAAAAACTTTATTTCTTATAGTTAAGGAATTAAAGTGCAATGACTACATCTATCCAATAGAGGTCCATAGAGAGACTCATTCATTTTCACTTCATTTTTCTTGATGCTTCAAATTCTCCTCACAACTTGATATATATATGATATATATTTTGTGAATTGCATAAAATATTTTTGTCAAAGTTAGAGTTTGTTGTTGTTGTCTGATATATTTTGAATTATCTGCTTTTGCTAATTATTATACTTACATTTGCAGAAACATTACAAGTCAGCACTATGACATGATTGTAATCACACACTATTTATTTCAAAAAATTATTTATCAACAATTATTTATTTTTTTAGAACAAGAGATTTTAGAACAAAATAAATTTAATAAACCAAGTAAATAAACCAATATAATACAAAACAACAACACCAATAAACTGTAATGAACAGGATGCATACATATGCATACGTGTGTGTGTGGCTGTGTGTGTGTGTGTGAGATAGAAAGCTCATTCCACTTTGTGTTTATGCTCTAGGACCAGACCTTGATTTAAATGTACATTTTTTTAGATTTATGCCAGTTTTGTTTATTTTATTTGCCAATTTCTGTAAAAATGCTCTCTGTTGTAGTCATGACTTGTGTGTGTTTGTGTGTGTGTGTGTGCGCGCGTGTATGAGATAGAAAGTTTGTTCTACTTTCTATTTATGCTCAAGGACCAGACCTTGGTTTATATGTAGAACATTTCAGATTTATAATGGATTTACTTTTATTTTTTTGACAAACAAAATAAAAAAAGTCATTTTTTTCATTTTCCCATTCATTTTCAATTGGGGTCATTTTGACCCCAAACACCTTAAACGGTAAAAAAAAATTTACACACCTTTAGAACAACCGAATCGAACCCAGTTTTTTTTGTGCATGTTTAGATAGATTGTTTAGGAAAAGTCACCGAGTTTCATGGCCCTGAGATGAAGGGAAAATTTTTAAAAAATCAAGGAAAAGTCCAGTGGGGTCAGAATGACCCCAAAGAGTGATTAAGGGTTAAATTACCACACGACCTGTTTGTCAAAAAATCAGTAGGTACTAATTTGGACAGAGATTTTTACGCGGGTTGGGTGAGAAAAAACACTGATATTATGGATTCGGACGGCACTAAAATAACCGACTTACCCCTGTAAATGTTTAAAATACCGTACGAGCCCATGATAAACAATATTAGTGTCCGAATAGGACTTAACTGACAGTAGCCTATGCTTTCACTGGCCTTTAAAAGCGCTCTTTAATTAAAATAAATGTATAAAATTGTATTATATATAATAATATAATTAAAATTGTAACAACAATCAGTGTAATGACAATTTTATTCTTTGCATGAAAACACTTGAATTAGCCTAATTGAACACTGTCTGGGTGTATTAAAACTTCAGAATTATATTCATATAGACCTTTAACAGTGATAAGGTATAGCTAAGAGTGCTCCAGACCAACCTTCCGAACGTATGACTTACAGAAGGTATACTTAACTAAGAGCGTTTCGGGAAACACGTATTAACGATAAGGTACAGCTTAAGGTGTAACTTAAGAACGGCGTAGCGTTAAGAAGGTTTCGGGAAACGCAGCCCTGGACACTTAACTGCATGTTAATTGCAATTAAATTAAAACGTTTTATAATTTAAATTTATATTAAATGCAATTAGTTGAACTTTAGAGTGCTTTTTTTGTCTTAAAAAGTCACTTGTGTGGTCCTTGAGGGTTTGTTGCTCCTGCTCCAAGCAGAGCAGGCAGATTGGGGGTTCGGGCTTTTGTAACACTGTGGTTGTAATGAGTGCACAAATAAGGAGAATCCAACAACAACAAAAAAACTTTATTAATGACCAAAACAAACAAAAGGAGATGGTAGGAGTAATCACAGTAAAAGACAGTAAAAGACAACCACATTTACATAAACGAGACCAAACACCGAACAGATACAACTAAGGGCTTTAACACAAACAGAGTAAGAGCTACGAACAGGTGTGGAACTAATGAGAACTATGGAAACTAATAATGACACAGGCAAACCGAGGACAGGGAAAACAAAACCAAAACATAATTAAATTAAACAGAACTAAACATAACCCTGACACTTACCTCCTATTGTTTGGATTTTATTCCATTTTCAGTTTGTTCATTTTTACTCAGAATTTAAAATATTTTTAATCAGATAGCAATTTGGTAGATGCCATTTTGTTGCTGCTTGTTTGGTTATCAGGTTGCACCTGGTGGTAATTTGTTGCCAATTAATTTAAGGTAATTTTTCACATCTTTACAATTCAGATTTTCCCTCAACAGTAATTTTAAGGGAGTATAAGCACATATTTGACCCTTCTGTGTTCCGTTCTGACTTTTTGACAATGCATTGGTATTTATTGTTCTGGTAGCTCTATCCACATTCAAATCCTACATCACATAACTGTATATTAAATCTCACATTAGCTGCAATTGTGTTGCTGAGCACAGCAGTTTTGTGTATGGACTGATAAATTGTCCCTGGTTAGCACACAGTGAAATACTGCAATCCCAAAAGTAAACAATGAAGGGGAAGTGATAAACACGATTCCAACATTAGTGAGTACACAGACTAAACATTTTAAATACGTTTAACTCTTGTGTAAACAATTTCCACAGTTTGTCCCTTTTAACTCGAAATGCATTCCAAATATCTGCTAAAGGCCTCTGGAAAATCCAAAGTTTGGCCCAATTTATAATCCCAGTGAGTTTAGATGCAACACTCTGTAAGAACAGTAGGTCTGAGCATGATTCTCTGTACAAATAGATTTTATGATCAATATCACCCTGCTAGTCGTTTCTGCACAATTAATCATAAGAACATCGGCTCAAGTGAAATCATTCTGTGAAATGAGTGAACATCAAACATCATTGGTGAATTCAGAGGAATTGTTCTTAGCACCTATGTGAGTGTTGCAGCTGAAGAACAACTGAGTTGTTCTACTGTTGTTAAAAAAAACAACAAAAAAAACCACATTGAAATACCAAGCAGATTTAACTGGGGGAAATGCCATGGAAATTGGATGCTGAAAAAGCGGAAAGAAAATCGGTGGAGGTGAGGAGCCTGTTGCTGCAACCATCCCGCCTAGCTCAACGTGATCCAGTTTGCTCAGGCTTAGGAGCTAATGCTATATGCTACTTGCCTCGTGCTAAAGTTACAGCTGACTTGAAGAAGTAAGGCCAATATTTAAAGTTCATGTTTTTGCCCTTCAAAATACTATAATAATTAAAAGACATAGCTAAAAAGTGAGACTGTATATCGTTATGCTGTATTATTCTGCTAGTTAAAAATGTATTATGCAGTAACTTACAATATTGCTGTGAGCGTGTGTGAGTGACAGTTATTCATGCACATACATGTCGGCATCGCACGTCAAGTTCGTAGAGAGCTTTATTAATATTCAGTCCATTTGAAATTCTAAATTTGCTCGCCTCTCAAATGGGTCAAACCATAGATATTACCTAAGAAGTGCAAGTAAATGCACTAGAAATCCACGCTCATTCAAGTATGTGCATTTATTGCATGGACGGAGAAAGGACTGACACCCGCAGGATTTCATCTGACGGTAAATAAGCAAGAATATAGTCTATCTATTCCATGAGAGCAACGGAACCGAAGAACGTGTGTAGCCTCAATATAGACGTTTTAAAAATGAATACTCCAAAAAGCAACGAAATTGTCAGACATGCATGACATGAATGCATGTTTTTTTCTCCTGTAAAGTTGGGCATTTTAACGAGGGATCTATGGAATTCACTCCCTTTTGGAGCCTGTCTGCAGTCAGTTGATGAACTGCTGTTTGGCTTCAAGTGAGAGACTGGCCCCTTGCATGAAACCAGGAGAGACTGTATTTAGAAACCAATAAACCAAATACATTTAAATGTTTATGGTGACACTTTATTTTAGTGTGTCCTTGTTACAGTGTAATTGCACAAATAAGTACGAAATAATAATTACAACATGGACTACTAGGGTTAGGGTTAGGGCTGGGTTTAGTGTTGTTACTTGTAATTATGCGTAATTTACTGTTGGTAAATATATGTAAAATGTAACAAGCAGACAAAACAAAATGTCCCTTTTAACTTTAAAGTTGTTTGCAAATAGATTTGGTACTGAATTAAAGCCCTATAGGAAAGTTGAGCCCTATAGGAGATCCTGATCAGAATTACTTTCATGTTCTCCAGTCAAAACGTTCATCAAATCCCTAAAACCGACAAAGTATAACTGCAACACTTACTTACTAACAATCCTACAACATTATTTGTGACAAACACAGAACCAGAAATGATGGCTCTGTCACATTGCTGTCTAGAGCTGTCAATCAACATCACGATCATTGATGAGCCCCACTGAGCTTCTGAGTGTTTCTGCCAATCAGCTGATGGACGAGCTGGAGCTCAGGGCGCCGTCATGTAATCATCACTCACATCTGGAAATAAAGGAGACTTACTGTGCACACTTGTTTTTGGATTAGACGCCAGTCTCTGAGATCTACATGTTCCAGTATATTTCTACTCCTTATGACAGATACATTCAACATAACCCACAATGGTTCATTGTATATAGTAGTAGTAGTAGTAGTAGTAGTAGTAGTAGTAGTTGTTGTAGTAGTGTTTATTTATCCCTGTGGGGAAAGTAGTTTGCAGCAAGCTCACACATACATTTAAAAAATCACAGTTGGCATATACAAATTAATAATTTAAAACAAATAAATATCTAGTTTAGTATAACCAGACCAGCTGGCCATCAATCAACACTAGAAAAATAATTTAAAAATCGTATTGCTTGGGGGATAAAAGATAGTTTGGACTATCTTTTATGAAGATGTGTTTGCAATCAGTGTCAAGATGTAGTCATGCAGAATAACCATAAAACAATCTCCTCCCCTCATGGCAGTGCCCGTCCCCTGTCGAGTGCCACCCTAGTTAGGTTCATGACTGGAGCAGACATGACATGAGGAAGACAATTTCTTCTCTATTTTAAGGTCAATTCACTCACTCAGAAACCTGTTTCTTCCAGAACAACCATTGCAACTCTGAAAGAACAATAACTTTTCTAGAGAAAATGCTCTGGAGATTTTTAGCATGCCAAAGTTTAGTACACTTTAGGATACTTTTAAAAAGAGTATGTGTGACAGGAATAATATAGTTTAAAGGGCTGGTTGATTATGATTTCACTTTTCTAACTTTAGATATTGTGTACTTTTGCTTTTTGAGCATAAACAACATCTGCAAAGTTACAATACTCAAAGTTCAAAGCAAAGGGAGATATTTTGATATAGATATTATTCTTTTAAAGAAATTGCTTTTTAAGGACTACAACAAATGGCTGGTAGGGACTACACGACATTCCTCCTGGGTTAGTGACATCACAAACTCTAAAATTTACATAAACCCCACCCCCGGGAACGCGATTTATAGATTATCATGACAGAATACTAATCAATGACTAGAAGATAATTACACATATAGGCTACCTAAATTCATCAACTAAGCATTCAGAAATGTCCTGTTACTTGTTGTCATTCCTTCTTGAGTCTTTCCGTCTTTGTCTGACTCCGGTTTGAACATAAAAGGCTAAACGTTTTTTGAAATTTTCAGTGCATGTCCATGTGAGGTAAAAGGACACGAGCTGTTGAAGATCCGCCCTCTGTGTCGGGAGCAGAAGCTCATTTGCTGGATAAAACAGTGCATAAAAACGGTGTGTTTTTGCTTACCCTCAAAAAGTGCCCATTTTAACATGCTAATAAAAATATCTGTGGGGTATTTTGAGCTAAAACTTCACATACACACCCTGGGACATCAAATACATTATTTTACATCTTGTAAAAGGGGCATTATACCAATAGAATACACTAAGTGAGAACTGAATGTAGGCCTAATGTTTTTGGAGACTAAATTGCTTGTAATTTGCAATTAAATGTAAATGTTTTTCAATATTAAAATGTATTTCACTTAAGTATGACTTAAGTATGACTTATTTATATAAAATTTCATAATTGTCTTTGAAAAATATGCTTGAAGTGTACTGTTGAATGTACTCACTGCACTCAAATAAAATAAAATGTAATGCCTAATAATAGGCAAAAATGGGCTATTCCTGGTTTTACTATCTACACGGCAACCGGCGTTTCTGAAAATCCTCAAAAATGTTTGGTTTCAGTGACCTGATACCGTGTTTCCATGTGGACGAACGGCCGGACCGTGTAAAAAAAGTCACGGTTATAAAAATACCCGTGTCCGTGGACAAGGCCTAACCCTAAACCAAACCTTAATTCTAACCCAAACCCTATATTAAGTATATTTGTATTACTCTGTACTAAAATGTATTATTGCACTGTAACACGGACACCTTAAAATAAAGTGTAAATAAACAGTCATGAAAGTGTGCTCTCTTTTTGTACACTATAAGTGGCCTTTTATTTAATTATGTAATCTGCGAGTACAGTTAGATTAATGTTATTTTGAGTCATGAATGAGTCAGTTGATGCTGATTGTGGCATTTTCTCTTTTCTTTCTTTTTTCTTTTTTTGGTGGACATCTGGGGGCTTCAATATATGGACAGAATCAGCAATTGAAGCCAGTCTAAATATTTGCCTATCACTCATGAGAAGTAGAAAATCATCATTGTACAAACATACCAGTTTTCTCTGTTGAAGTCGCTGCATAGTGTCTGGCTCAGTACAGATGCGACTGATGCAAAATTATTCATTGTGAAGTTAACAAGCTCTCAGCTTTCACAGACACTCTTATAAATAGATGTGTCTTAAAAGTGACAGGCCTCCTTCATCAACAGCACTCTGCCTGCCCTGGTAAACACATTTAGAAGAGATTTACCCATTCGTGAAGGCTAATTTAGTCTAATCTTTATGGTATCAACATTATAAAAAAATTACACATCTATGCTTAAACATTAAAATAAAAACATCATGATTATTGATAGCCATGCTGAAACAGGATGGGCTTTGTTTCTGTCTAGATAAGTAACAGCCAACTGAATTTAATTAGTTTACCTTTGAACTCAAACCACTGATTAATTCCATTTAATTATCCAGACCTGAGCAACAGTAAGCTCATTTTACTTGCTTTTAAAATGCACCATTCAATTTCTTAATTGCACATTCAAACAAGCAATCCACAAACTTTAAACTAAATGATCATCTGAAGAATTTAAAATATAAGTTGTGGATATTAAGACACGGCAAAAAGGTTTATCATCTCGTTTGTAAAACCCTTTAGAACTTAGAGTGATCTGGTCTGGAAATGGTCAGATTGCCTTATAGAGTCTTATTTATAAATGTCCCCAAATATCTTCGGTGTCTACAGTACATGCAGGATGAAGACTGAAATGTATGCAAACAGATGTTTAAGAAAAATATGTACAGCTTATTGTTCTATGCCATGGTCATTAAAAATATAGATAGATAGTGACAATAATTAAAAAATACAGGCTAAATGGAAAGTTTCCTTTGCTGCAGCAATTCTGTTTGTGACTAAATGTATCTGAAAATACTACAGTCTAGATGTCAGAATAAAATAAAAAACTAAAATATACTGTAACACATTAGCTTAATGAAACTTGTTTATTCATATGTGCAGTTATTTTCCAACAAAGACTGTTCTGACCCTTAAAATATCATTAACTGCCTCTATTCAGTTTCAATAAGGACAATTCAATTCAATTGTCAATAAGACAATTTTATTCGAAATACAAATGTATTGTATTAAACATGATCTTTAATCGTGCTAAACAACAAATAATTAGTGCGTGCAGTGCTTACAATGTGTTTTACAGAAAGGAGGTTCATAACTATAACAAAATAATCAATATGTGCCACAACTCCTCTGCGTGTGCACACAGGCATATACATATTTTCAATGACAAATGTAAAGACTCCATGCCTGTATCTGATTTGAGATCTGAGTGGTTAATCTTCTAAATTAAGCGCTTGAATGAACAGTGGAAAGGCGTGTGCGCAAAATGGAGACAGTGTGTTCAGTTGATCTCTACATAATAGTTTTTTAGTCGTCCAAATAACACTGTCCTGGTTTTTAAAGATGCCATCGAAACACATGTCCATCAGGTGGTCCACAAACTTAATTTAATCACAATCCTCATCATGTCTAGTACGCACCCACGATGACCGCCTCTACCTCTTTGGAGGGTCTCCGATCCGTTACCAAAAAGTTTATCATCCCTTCCGACTTGATGAGCAAGTTACAGCCCAGGAAAAATATCCCGAAGACTACGGTGAGTGAGAGGACGCACATCACCGCTATCTGAACTATTCTCATGATGAAGAGGCTCCTTTCATCCGGAGGGGCCGCCGTGAAGCCGTTATCCGTCACCACCGACGAGAAGTTACAACACAGGAGGATGTCCTCAGTCCGGTTGGAGAAGATTCCACTGTCCGTTTGGTTAAATGTAGTATTCATGTCTGCTGTTCAACAATACTTTGAAGAGTCCAAGAATTTAGGCAGTTCCGATTTGGAAGTCTGAACACATGAGGAATTGCGTAAAAAGTGTCCGTAAAGTCAGACGCACATAACCAACGTCTCTTCCTTTGCGCACTGGCGTCCCATGACGCGCTCCTGCTCTGATTCACAGTAACTACACTCTTCTGCTCAACATCACACCTGCTCGGTTAAAAGCATCGACAAAGCCGATGGGAGGTGACTCCCCAATCACAAGTGCATGACTTGTGACGCCACCTTCAGTAAAACGTGTAGTGTTACAGTCATTAAAAATGATAAAAGTTATACATTTAAAAGCCATATATGTGGATCAGTGATAATGTTCGAAATGATGGTCAACAAATAAATAAAAAACTATCATAGGCCATGTGAGATAATGTGATGTGTCTTTGTATTCTAAATGTTTTTAATCATACAATTTGTAATATTTTTAAAATAAAGTATGCCATTAAATTATTTTTAAAAATGCATTATTGTTGAACCCTGATCATTTTTAAAGAACGTTTATTGCACTACATTGCGTAATACTGACATCTAGCGTGTGGATAACTAACTGATAACCGGACTCTTTGATGTGACTCTCCTTTGTGGCAATGACGGTGTTAACAGTCAATAAAAAAGAAAAAAACGTCAGTGATATTTTCCAGTATCCATTAAAAATGTCAAAGGGATAGGATACCAACATTATGCCTATATTTTATTCAACAGGAGCTGGATGCAAAATTTGTAATAATGTCAGTCCACAAAGTTTGACTAACACAGCTAGATTTGAATCATAAATCACACTGTGTTTGTTCATTTAGGCCAGAGGACAACTCCCCCCCTCTGGTTTCTCCCAAGCTGTTTTTCTCCACTACTGTCACCAAGGAAAGTTTGTGGTTTAAAATACTGTTAATATTATCGCTGAATTATATTATTGCACTGACACTATCAAATAAGAACAAAACTTAAATGAAATTGAATGACACTATAGTCTTCTTGAGCATTGCTTTACAGCTGAAACTGAATTAATTTAATAATTGATGCACCATTAAAACTTTTTTATTTTTCTGTTTACGAAGCTGCATTGAAATAATATGCACTGTATAAAGCGCTATATAAATAAAGTTAAGAGGCTCAGACAGGATCAGAATCAGAAAGAGCTTTATTGCCAAGTGTGATTACACACACAAGGAATTTTTAAGCTTCCAGTACAGTATTATTCAACCCCCATTGTAAATCAGGTTTATTGGCAAAATTTACAGACTTTCAGCTGTTTGCAATGAGCAAATCAAACAAATGTAATTTAAATAGCTCGACACAACAAATCTTTTAAGTGGTTTCCCCAAATTCAACTGAAAATGCAACTTTTTATGACTTCTTCCAAAATATGCAGAATTATTCCATACTTTCCTAAATAGCATTACAGTGTTGAAAAAATGATGAATTATAGATGCATGCTCTGTGTTTTTTGTGTTGCGCTTTGTTTCAAAGATGACCTGACTGGCATATGTCACTTCTGTGGGGAAGAAGTGCCTGAGACCGACTTGAGTTGGGTAAATAAAACTCAACAAATGTGAAATGAAATATGTTTTGTTATAAAGTTATAATTATCTTGTGTTGTTATGTTGGATTCTTCTATTCTATTTCTTCTATTTTACCCAGGACTAACAAACATTGTAATATTATTTTATCTCCACATAAATTACTGTATATTAAAAAGATAACATTAATTACACAAGAATGAAAATTTGCAGCCTCTTACTGAAGACATCTTATTTAAAATCCAAATGATTTGTTTTCCAGATTCAGTGTGACATTTGTTTGCAGTGGTTCGACCATATGCGGTCAAGGCCCACCAACAGAGGAAGCCTTCCTGTGTACTGCTTGTACTTCTGCTTAGTTGTATGTACAACATTATTGTACAGGAGGAAGTGATTCATTACATCTTAATTGTTGTATTCCATTACACCTTCCAAGTTTGTGTCGTCTTATCTTAAAAAATCTGGATAGGTCTCCCTCCACTGCATGCCTCTCTAAATAATCATAATATTATGTTGAACATTTCTTTACTAAAACTGGTCAAATAAATAAAATAAGAAATAAAAGAGATGACAAGTTGTTGCTGTTGTCACTGTCAATTCATCTGGTCTCTAAACGTCTTTATTATTATTATTATTATTTATTTTTTTTAAGAGTAACTTAGAAATGCTGTCATTTGGCATGTCAGTGTTGGTAAACATGCTCTGGAATAGTAAATACATTATTATTTTAAAGGCCTGCACTCTATTTTAATCATAATAATATGTTAATTTTTTATAGCACCTTACAATAACCCAAGGTCGCTTCACAAAACAATACAAACAGTTGACAGACAAAGAGACAAGCAATCTGCTAGTTATAACAATTAAACAAGCAGAAAAGCAGATGGAGACAACAATAACTATGAATAGTTAGATAGTCAAAAGAAAACATTTTGATAAAGAAAGCATGTAACATGAAAAAGTGAAAAAGTGGAGGACAGAGAAATAGAATGGAAAATAGTTATTTACTGAGCATGGTGAATATATGAGTTTTAAATTAAGAGATTTAATTTAAGAGATTTTAAGGTCTGTAGGTTAGGGGTGGCACAAAGATCAGACGGCAGCTTATTCCACAGTTTAGGGCCGACAGCACTAAAAGCCCTCCCACCCACAGTAGAGAGTTTATACCTGGGTACGACAAGCAAATTATCATTGTTAGATCTAAGCGTCCGGGCAGGAACATATGGTTGCACTAACTCAGCGAGGTATTTAGGTGCGGGGCCATGACAGGCTTTATAAACTAAGACTAACAGTTTAAACTGGATGCGATTGACCACATGGAAGCCAGTGAAGTTGGGAAAGGATAGGAGTGATATGTGCAGTTTTTTTATTAAATGTAAGGGCTCGAGCAGCAGAGTTTTGTACCATTTGAAGGCCATATAGCTTTGGTGGGTAGGCCGCTATATAGGGAGTTACAGTAGTCCAATCTGGAGGTTATAAAAGAGTGTATAACAGTTTCCGCATCTTCAAAGTTAAGAGAAGGGCATATGCGAACAATATTCCACAAGTGAAAGAAGCACGATTTAACAACCTGACTGATGTGTGAGTGAAAACATAACGAGGGATAGAACAGAACTCCCAGATTCCACACAGTTTTTAAGGCCTAATCTGGACACCATCAATATCAATAAAAAAGTAATGTCCGGATAAGCTCTGTGATTTAGGGCCAATCAACAGGATTTCAGTTTTCCCAGCATTAAGCTGTAGGAAGTTATCAGACATCCATGTTTAATGTGAAATGTTGCATTTATAAAAAAAATAAAAAAAAATGTATATTATTTAAATATAATTAATTAATTAAATATATTATATTATTGAACAAAAATATATTACATTGGTTTTCCTGAAAAAACAACAACAAAACAAAGCAAAATTAAGGCTTCGGACACTTTTGACCGGAAAGAAGCCAAGTGTGACCCCTAAACGAAGAGGACCAGAGGGTTAAAAGATTGAAGTTCTTGTAGTTCTATCCCTATCTCAAATAATAAAAGATGAACAGTTTGTAACGATTCTTAGCTCAAATAAAGGGAAAATAAATGTAATAACTGATCAGGAATATGATCAGTGAATCGCATAGAGAGTTTAAAATTACCCGTAAAGGGAATATGTTGCCAATGTCCTTATATGGGCAACTAAACACAACGGATTGTACTCAGTTGCACATACAGGCAGGCAAACTTAGATCAATTGTATATATCACTAATAAATCACAGTAAACTATAATTAAATATTAATATATCAATTGTCTAGAATAGATCGATTCTCAGGATAACTCTTACTGGGATCAATTCGTTATCGAATAGTCCGTTCGTCCCGCGAGCAGACCATACGATCTTTTATCAAACCCCAAGAAAAGTTATCCTTATTATAGCTTTTCAAGAAAGACTATTTCTCTGGCCAGGAAAAGTAGCTTCCCTGTTCTATAAATAAAATACTATTTAAAGTATCAACAATTTCTAAAGCTCGTAGCTTAGATCAACATTTCAGGGACCCCGTAATATGAGCAAACAGACAGAGTCAAGAAATGAATATAGTGTATTCTTTTGGAATTCTTTTGAAGCTGGGAGTGTTCTGGTGAGACTCTGTGGGCCCATAAAAGGTGTCAAGATTTCTATTACACGAGAGTAGATGTTAAAACTTCATGCTGATTTGTACTCGGCTTTCGCCAAGATAAGCAACACTAAGACGTAGCTTTACAGTAAACTATGCTTCTCCATCCATTTACGCTTCTTTCCATATGAGGGTGTGACTCCCCTTCTGTCCGGCGGTAACGGCTGCAGTGTACTTGGCGCGTCAGCACACACGACGGCTGCAACTACAGTGTGGTCTCCCTAGTGGACCAGCACGACAACCGTCTGGATTGAGCCGAGTAGGGGACATCTCTAGGGTCACCTTCCGTCCTCAGTGTTTCGTCGACTAGCCCACGACACCTCAAGAGGGCTCGACAGTGACTCTGGCGTCCCAGAGTCACCCCCCTCTGTCCCCCACTCAACTCAGCCCAGCTTACTGACCTCTACATCCCTCCTGCTGCTGAGACCTAACCACAATCTCACAATCTCTCTGCAACCCAACCATATGCGCCAACCCGTTTGACTAAGGCTGTCGAGCCCCACTGGTGCGTTAAAACAGTGGCAACGGTTCCATATGGCACACCACCTACCGCAAAACACAATATCTGCCCAACCACCCGTCAATATAAACAGGAACGTAATGACTGTAAATACTATACAACCTATACAAATAAACCAACAGACTCTTCAAGTTTTTCAAGAATTCTACGAAACCGTAGTGTGGCGGCCTGTACACAGCCAGCTAGAATCTTTCCGTCTCAACCACAGCCAGTTGCTGCTCCTTTCTGCTGCTTCAAATAAGTTCTTTACTGTGCGACGCAACTCTTGGCCGCTGAGTCCGACATCTCTGAGGAACCGGGTTGTAGAGTGTGCCACAAAACCTTGACAACCCACTTCCACTGGATAAACCTGGACTCTCCATCCTCGCTGTTCTGCTTCAGTGGCCAGATGAGCATACCGCAGTTTCTTCCTCTCATATGCCTCATCTACAGCATCCTCCCATGGCACTGTTAACTCTATCAGTTGAACAATGCGTGCTGATCCAGACCACAAAACAATGTCTGGTCGTAGGTTAGTGGTGGCAATCTCAGGTGGAAAAATAAGCCGTTGATCAAGATCAGCCAGCATCTTCCAGTCCCTAGCAGCTTCCAGTTGTCCTGGGCGAGAATTGGTGTTAACACCTTTTCTTGGTGGTTGCTCGCCTGGGCGGAGGAATATTGTCTTCTGCGTGTAATGTTTTGCTAGAACAGGCGGCAACTTATTGGTCATACAACGCTTGTCTTCCAATGCTAAAGCTAAACATCGCAGTACTTGGTCATGGCGCCAAGTAAACCGACCTTGGCTAAGAGCCACCTTACATCCTGTCAAAATGTGCCTTAATGTGGCAGGTGATGAACACAAAGGACAAGAGGGATCCTCTCCTACCCAGAGGTTTAGGTTCTGCAGTGATGGGAGAACATCATATGTTGACCTAATAAGGAAACTGATCCTACTCTCTTCCATTGACCAAAGGTCTTGCCAGCCCATCTTGCGTTGTTCCACACTCTCCCATCTCATCCACTCTCCCTGCTTGGCCTGGGAAATGGCCTTTATACACCTCATCCTCTCCTCCTGCTTTCGCACCTCGTTGACTACCAGCTTCCTCCTCTGAGCTGGGCCTGCCTTGTGCCATTTAGGAGGAGCTAAACTGAGCCCAAAACCCCCTCTTCCATGCTGTACCTGTCCCACGATATCCCCAATTTGAAGGTCAGCCTTTGCCTCTACTACAGATTTCTTTGCTGACCACTTTCTACCAGTTTTTAACACAGGGGCTGCCTCCCTTACACATTTGTCACGTGACTCTACTAATGTAATTTCCAGTCTGACCCTGGCACACTTAAACTCCTCGGTTAAAGCAGAGACTGGCAGCTGCAACATTCCTTTACTATAAAGTCCCACTCTGCTGAGGCAGCGTGGAACTCCCAACCATTTCCTGATGTATGAACTTATTAACGCATCCAGCTTATCCACTGTTGTCAAAGAAACCTCGTACACAGTCAGTGGCCACAGCAACCTCAGCAGTAGACCAAACTGAAAGCACCAGAGTTTTAATTTGCCTGGTAGAGCACAGCTGTTTATGCTCTTCAACCCTTCCACTGCTTGTCGTCTAACTTCTCCCACTCGAACTGTGTCCTTTAGATCTCCATTGTACCATCTCCCAAGACTCTTCACTGGCTTCTCAGAAACTGTTGGTATTGCCTCACCATTAATGAATAATGTTTTATCGACTACCTTTCCTTTAACTATCGAGATGCTCCTTGATTTAGAGGGCTTAAATTGCATTCGTGCCCATTCAATATTATCTGTTAACTTCCCCAATAACCGATTAGTGCAGGCTACTGTTGTAGTCATGGTTGTCATGTCATCCATGTATGCTCTGATTGGTGGTAGTCGCATCCCAGAAACCAAGCGCTCTCCTCCTACTACCCATCTTGATGCCCTAATGATTACTTCCATTGCCATGGTAAAAGCCAGTGGAGAAATGGTGCATCCTGCCATTATTCCAACCTCTAAGCATTGCCATGCAGTGCTGAATTTTGGAGTTGAGAAACTAAATTGCAAATCTCCAAAATAGGCTTTCACTAAATTTGTTATTGACATTGGTACTCTGAAAAAATCAAATGCTGCCCAAAGAAGCTCAAGTGGCACTGAACCATATGCATTAGCCAAATCCAGGAATGTCACATGGAGCTCCTTCCTCTCCTTTTTAGCTGACTGAATTCGTTGCCAGATAACATTGATGTGTTCTAAGCATCCTGAGAACCCTGGAATGCCCGCTTTTTGAACTGAAGTGTCAATGAAGCCATTCTTTAATAGGTAGGTGGACAATCTCTGGGCAATAATGCTGAAGAAAATCTTACCTTCAACGTTTAATAGTGAAAAAGGACGAAACTGACTGATGCTTGTAGCATCTTTTTCTTTAGGTATAAAGACTCCACCTGCTCTGCGCCATGCTCTAGGTATAACCTGTTTTTCCCATGCCACTTTTAACAATTTCCACAGAATTCGCAGAACTCCTGAAGCACTCTTGTACACTCTGTACGGAACTCCATTAGGCCCTGGAGATGATGAAGCCCTTGCCTTTCTCACAGCCTGCTCTACCTCTTTCCACTTAGGTGCACAGACCTCCATTTGGTATTCTGGTGGGTTGATAGGTGGTATGTCTGATGGAATTGACATATTATGCTCATGCCTTTTTGCATCTGTATGCGTTTCCTCCAAATATCTCTCTAGCTCAACTCCAGATGCTTTTAAAGTGCCATTCTTCTCACTGGTGAATAACTTCTTTACGAATTTGAATGGGTCTTTATAGAAATTAGAAAAGGTGTCAAAAACCAATCTAAACCCAGACCTGTTGGCACCAGCCTGGTAATATAGATTGTCACGTGTCCTAATTTACATGCGGGAGTTCAGAGTCTAAAAGCTTTTGGGTTTTAGAAAGAATGTGCATTATTTGTGTTCTGATGGACGAACCATGATTCATCTAGACACTAAAAGTTGTTTCTGGCATTTATTCACCTTTAAAATTGACGCAGCATTAAAATTTGACTCGTTTGGACGTTGATGGTATCATCAAATGATATTTAGCTTGAGACCTCTTTGTTGATGCTCATCAGTGCAAGCCCATTGAGGCGTTCCTGACTCATCGTTGACCTCAGGTATTTGAAGTTAAGTTATTTTAATTTACAAAAGCTTCTTTCAGCAGAAGCTACGGTCACAGGTAGTGTGACAGGAATTCTTAGGGCCACCCACATATTTGGAAAACTTTCTTCTCCCTCAGAATTAATTCAGAATTTCTATTGTCGTCATGCCAGCTTTTGGCAACACTGGGAAATTTTTCAACTCAAGTGCCAGTTCCCTCCCGTCCACATCTTTATGGTCACCGTGGCTCAGAGTGTTGCTGAGGGTTTCGCACTCCTTTGCAAGTTCTTCCTCTGGCAAATTAGGAAAGTTCACCAACACTCCAAACGTGTCCTCAACATCACCCAAGAGCTTGAAACGTTCTTGCAATGATGTAACTGACACATCAACAATGATTATTAGCGCATCTCCCTCTGGCTCATCAGGTGATTCACAAGAGAATTGTCTTTTTTTTTTTCTTCTACTTTAGGACAGTGTCTAGATTCATCTCCTCACAGAGATCTCTTGCAGATACCTGAGCAGAAGCGAACCCAGTGCCTCTGTAGCTGACCAGAGAGGCTTCAGTTGTCCTCAGGAGATTCAGAGTCACATCCAGTTGCATAGACTGCAATGCTTTACTGACATGATGAATTTTGGCCAGCATTTCATACCACACAACGCTACAAATGGAGAAAATTAGGTATGACCCAACCTCTTCAGCCAAAGACGTGCCTCAGTTTTAATAATAGAATCAGTGGCTTTCTCCCTGTCCTCAAGAAGGGAATCCCTCACCTCCGCTGTCTGGAATCTCACAGCCTGTACACTGTTAAAGGGCACCTATTATGGCATTTAAAATGTTCCTAATATTGGTCTGGGAGTCCCCAACAACAGTTTTACGTGCATGCAATGACAAAAAACACTTTTGTTGTCTTATAATATGCATTTATTTTTACCTGATTTGCTCACCGACTCTCAAATGATTTGTTTAACGACTCATTTTTCAAACCCCTCCTTTGCGTGACGCTAATCTGCTGCGATTGGTCAGATGACCCAGTCAGTTATTTTTTGCGTTAGCCCAAAGCTTAAACATATTGATAAAGCACTGCAGTACTACAGGTATTGCTCTATTCTTTATGACAACTCCAATAACAACGACAAACATTTCACATATTTAAAAAAAATTACATTGGAGACCCAACGTTAGAAGCTGCGCTGAGCGTAACTTACACAACACACACACATACTTGAGCATGCTACAAAACCCATAAAAGCAACAATTATTAATAATACTTACAGGTTGCGATTCGGATGAGGAAGCTGATCCAAATAAACTTGGTACTGAACCTTCCTTCAGTATCAACCGGCTCGCGAATTCATATTTGACAGCATTTATGTTTTTGAAGCAATCATCTTCAAAATGACGCGAACACAGCAATAACTTCGGACTATACATCTGTGGTATAGTTGCATATATGAACTGTAGCCACTGATTCTTCAAATGCTCGTCTCTGGGCAGATGAAAAAATGTCGCTTTTGCGTCACACTTCAGAACACATCGTCTCGTCGCCATGATGTTGTTTTCAAGTTTCCCTGGCTTCTACGAGTACGAGCGCAATGAGTGGGCGTATCTTATTCAAATAACTTGTACAAGTGACGTCATAAAGTTAGAGAAAATGCATCGTTCGTCGAACGATTCATATCAGCGACTCAGAGTCGACTCTTACTTTTGAGAGACAATAACTTTGTATACGGTGAACTTTCATGTTTAAAACTTTGCAGGATGTTATCGTTCACTTAGATCTATGTTACACACTACATGAAGGGCAATTTTCAAAAATCCATAATAGGTACCCTTTAATGCGACTTTCCCATCTTGTGTCCGACCAGCAACAACAAGATTTAATGTATGTGCTCCGCATGAGACAAATAAAGCCCTGGGATTTTGCTTCAAATGTCTGGCTTGGACGCCTTTTGAATTTCCCTTCATGTTGACTTTGTCGTAAGACTTATTGTCTTATTGTTGTAAGACTGTCCCTCCAGTCTTCAAAGGGAAGGTTAAACTCTTCTAGTGTCTTCAGAATAAGATTGGAGAGGCTTTCTCCCTAGTATGATTCCACCTTAATGAACCCCATGATCGTAATATTCTGCAGAAATCGAGCTGCTTCTCTCGCAAGAAATTAATCTCAGTTTCACTCTTTCTCAGCATTTGATTGGCTGTTCGCTACTGATGTCACTATCAAAGCCTGAGTTGACAGAGAAAGTTGATGATCAGCATCATGGTACCAACAAAGCCTGGATGGATTGGTTTGGTTTTGTCAACCCTAAACGGTAACACTTTTATTTGAAGGGGTGTGCATAAGACTGACATGACACTGTCATAAACATGACATAACACCTGTCATGAACATGAAGGAGTCTTTATGAATGTTTATGACTGTTGTCATTAAGTGTCATTCGGTAAATTATGACACTTTTAATGCAAAGTTGACATTGTTTAAAATGTCTTTGTTATGACAACTTGACATTAACAAAGACAAAAATGTCTTTGTTATGACAACTTGACATTAACCAAGAAATTATAACCTGTCAACCTGTCACAAATATGTCATAACAGGTCTAATTATCAAACTTAAAGCATTTTACAATGTAATAACCCTTAATGACATCTTTATAACTAGTACAATGTGTTCCACTTTACTTGAGGACAAGTAAAATATTCATGACACAGTTATAATGGTGTCATGACGGCCAAAGTTGTGACAGGTTGACAGGTTATGATTTCTTGGTTAATGTCAAGTTGTCATAACAAAGACATTTCTGTCTTGGGTAATGTCAAGTTGTCATAACAAAGACATTTTAAACAATGTCAACTTTGCATTAAAAGTGTCATAATTTACCGAATGACACTTAATGACAACAGTCATAAACATTCATAAAGACTCCTTCATGTTCATGACAGGTGTTATGTCATGTTTATGACAGTGTCATGTCAGTCTTATGCACACCCCTTCAAATAAAGTGTTACCTACACTAATCCTGCAACCCTGAGTTTGTTCAACTACCATCATGGCACAGGCCCCATGTCACATAAATGTGTTTTTGCAAAACGGATATAAATCCGATCTTCAATTCCCTCGCTATATGCGGATTTAATGGAGTGCACATCACCAAAAGCAACAGATTTGAGCTGCATTTTATTGATAATGTCAAAATGTCAGAATCAAAGACCGCAATAAGAGAGAACGGCAACAGCCCAGGAAAGATCATTTCGTTTCATTACTTTTAATGAAGCTGATTGTGTGTTAATCGTCTGCGACTTAGTTTCACTTTGATTTGCGATAGTGTGCACATTGACTTAATGAATAGATGCTCAGCTGCGAACCACCTCCTGAAGTGGTTTGAGCGATCGGATTCAAATCCATCTCGAATGTGTTTCGGAGGGCTTTACACCTGCTATCCGATCACAGAAAACGCATGAAGTGGCGAGGTGTAAACAGCCCCTTACTGCAGGAGTGTCATTTGCAAATGACTTTGTTCACTGACGCATGTATCATTCCTATTTTGCACCCGCGCAATGCGGACTTTTTCCTCCACAGACGCACGTCGGCAAACTAGACAATGAACTTGCGCTCCCTGGGCGGTTCAGTGCAAAAAAGGAGGCGTGTTCCAGCGCAAACAATCCCTGGTGCTATTTTGCAGTTCCAGAAAACAATTGCGCCACTGACCAGAAAAAAAACTAGTCTAAAGTCAGTGGCGCGTTGAGCGTACATTCATATGCTATTGTAAGCGCGCGTACTTGGTCATTATACAGAGTGTGAACAACGCGCATACACTGTAGATGATTCTCTCATCTACGCAGATGCATTTTCCTTTTAGCAAATGATACATTATTATAAGGAAAAATATTAAAACACGAGGGAAATCATTGTTGTCAAGTCAAGTCAAGTATATTTATATAGAGCTTTTTACAATACAGATTGTATCAAAGCAGCTTCACAGTATCAATATGTTGTGTCCATGACGATGGGAAAAATAGGCATAAAGCTCACATATTTACCCAAATTATTATATGCATGTATAACCGAAGCTAATTTGGGTGGGTTTGTCCCATCTCCAGTGTCACTTCTCTTTCTTTTTCGGCCCTGACGAGAACATCGATCTCCTCGGCTGTGAACCGTTTCTGAAGCGCTCCTGGTAAATGCGCCGTTATAATAGTATTGCGCCATGGAACAAGCGCACCTCGTTCATCATGCTCTTAAAGGGAATGTGATATGACGCTCTGATTGGTTTAGTTCACGTTATGCCCAAACCACACCTATGAATAATGAAGCTACTTTACACCAACCCCTTTTAAACTTGCGTCGGGCGCAAGAGTCATTTATCCCGCCGGTAAAATAGCAACAGCGCCCAAGACGCGCGTGCCCACAAAATTACTTGCGCTTCGCGCTTGATACTTGCGATTCAGATCGTTAAAATAGGGCCCATTATGTGTTTATCTCTTTCAAGTATAGAAATGAGTTCTAAATTAATTATGAAAGTTGCTTTTATTTTTCAGTGCATGTGTTTTACAATATATGACTATTACTGTCATGTGATTCACATTATAACTATAATTAATTATTTAGTAGTGTAATGTAGACAGACACCATGGGCCCTATCTTGCACCCGGCGCAATTGACTTTGTACACCGACGCATTTATCATTCCTATTTTGCACCCGCGCAAAGCGGACTTTTCCCTCCACAGACACACGTCGGTTAACTAAGAAATACACTTGCGCTCCCCGGGGTGGTTCAGCGCAAAGAGGAGGCGTGTTCTGGCGCAAACTTTCCCTCATGCTATTTTGCAGTTCCAGAAAACAATTGCGTCACTGACCAGAAAAAAACTAGTCTAAAGTCATTGGCGCGTTGCGCGTACATTCAGATGCTATTTTAAGCGCGCGTGCTTGGTCATAATACAGAGTGTGAACAACGCGCATACACTGTAGATGATTCTCTCATCTACACAGATGCATTTTCCTTTTTGCAAATTATACATTATTATAAGGAAAAATATTAAAACACGAGGGAAATCATTGTTGTCAAGTCAAGTATATTTATATAGTGCTTTTCACAATAGAGATTGTATCAAAGCAGCTTCACAGTATTAATATGTTGTGTCCATGACGATCGGAAAAATAGGCATAAAGCTTAGGCCTACATATTTACACAAATTACTATATGCATGTATAACCGAAGCTAATTTGGGTGGGTTTGTCCCATCTCCAATGCCACTTCTCATTCTTTTACGGCCCTGACGAGAACATCGATCTCCTCGGCTGTAAACCGATTCTGAAGCGCTCCTGGTAAATGCGCCGTTATAATAGTATTGCGCCATGGAACAAGCGCACCTCGTTCATCATGCTCTTAAAGGGAATGTGATATGACGCTCTGATTGGTTTATTTCACGTTACGCCCAAACCACACCTATGAATAATGAAGCTACTTCAGACCAACCCCTTTTCGATTTGCGCCAGGCGCAAGAGGCATTTATCCCGTCGGGAAAATAGCAACAGCGCCGGGATCCGCCCACAAAGTTACTTGCGCTTTGCGCTTTGACACTTGCGTTTCAGATCGTGCGCTGAGTGCAAGATAGGGCCCTATATCACAACTAAAAGAGTTTTGAGTTTTTCTTTGTTCAATTTGCACACTGACTATGGGTTGGAGCTCTTAATTTTGAACTCTCAAAGTGCACCAGACTGATGAATTTAACATTAAAAAGGACACAGTTTTCTTATGGGGAGCGTGCCCCTACCCCCCTAGAGGGACAGAGGTACACTCACCGATACTATTGAAACATCTTGTGAGAAACAGTGGTATTGCCAATGCAATTGGAGAATTGTATTTTACACTCAGTAGTTATTTCATTTGTTAACTCTTACCCATTCCTGCTCACTCATTACATGGGTTTGTTGTTATATATTCAAGAGCGTACAAAGTTCGGTTGTGTTTATGTTCATATGTAGTGGGCCAGTCTGGGCCAAAATGCCCGGGCCGATTTTTTGTCCCAGTCCAGCCCTGCCTAAAGGCAAATGCATACATGCAAAATTTATGTTAATGCTTTAATAGGGGTACACAATGTTAAGCAAAAAATGCAATAACAAATTAGCACTCTTCATTTGATCCATATCCATCAAATGTTCTGATTTTGTTTGTGCTGTTTTCTGAGATTAGTCAATGATCTTATAAGTTATAATACAACTGACGGTAAATATATATATAAAAAATACATTACTACTATGCTGTGCTTAAGCTATTCATTACTATACTATAGACCAGCATTTAGAGTATAATAGACCAGCAGTGTTTGAGATAAATTAATGAAGAATGTTAACTTGGTTTTACTTGGAAAGAAGTCACTGAAGTTTTAAATTGTGGTCGAATAAACAGTATTCAAGGATCTTACTTGCTTCAGGCTGAGTGCCCTTGGTTTCAGTGGTCTGTGTATCACTAGTGCCTGGAATGATAGATGTGGCCCCTTCACCTGCAACAGCCAGATCAGTGGTGTTCAGTTAAATTAGTGAAAATGACTAAAACTGCGGTTGAAATTAGTTTCATAGGGATGGAATGTTATTGTGATTTCCATGTGTTTTCATTATCTTCTAGTACATTTTTGTCAGATGGTTGTAGGCTTGAATTAGTTATTCAAAGGACTAACTTCCTTCAGGCTGCGTGTCCCTGGTCTCAGTCGTCAGTGTTTCACTGATGCCCTGAGTGCTTGATGTGGTCCTGGATGTTTTTTCGCCTTCACCTGTATTCAAGCATATTGTATAGCCAGACAGCAGTGAGTGAAATGACCATGAATGTGATTGAACTTCTTAAAGAAAACAAGCTGTTGTATTTTAATACATGCTAACCTTTTTCTATTGTACTTTAAAGTATGGATGTGGCTTGAATAAATACTATTAAATAGACTCACCTGATGCATGTGTTCCTGGCCTGTGTGTCACTGGTCCCTGGAGTACTACTGGATTACTACTACTACTGGGAGTACTACTACTACTCCCTACTCCTGCAGCTATATGTAATTAAAAATGGTGTTCATCCATGCTGTTCGTTACACAATTGCATTTGGTAATTTCTATCATCCTACCACATAGGTACATTGTACAAATACATTTTATCTGACCATGTAACTTGTAGTAGATAAATTACAATCACCTCTACTATTATTACTAATCTATTAGGCTGCTACAAGACTAAATTATACTACTGATTACAATTAGGTTGTTGTTGCTTGTAGCTGTCTCCATGTTCCTGTCCTGAGTTCCGTGTTCCTTTGTTTGCCCTGGATGACCTGTTTACTTTAAAAAAAATAATGCTTGCATTTGGATTCTCTCTCCATTTCATTCCTGCCTCAACGTTACACATACGTTATCCAGATACTGGTCTTTTGACATTTGCATCCATGTAGGTTATCAGAGAAGTTACGTTTGCTAGTAATATGTAGCAAACTAGCAAAGTAACTAGCTAGCTAGTGTCACAGGTCGGAGGGTCGACTCAGTCTACACCCTCCCTTTAACCAGTACCACTGACAGCTGGTAAGTACTCTAAGTACAGTTGACTCGCCTCAGTCTCTCAGTTGCAGAAAGCTTACGGCGGTGAAGGGAGACGTCGACTGGGCGGCAAGTGAGTACTCCAAGTACAGTTGGTTCTTCCCAATACGTCAGTTGTAGGAGGCTTACGGCTGTGAAGGGGGCGTCGACTGGACAGCAAGTGAGTACTCCAAGTACGGTTGGCTCTTCCCTGTTATATCAGGTACAGCAGGCTTACGGCTGTAGAAGGGGCGTCGACTGGACAGCAAGTAGGTACTCCAAGTACAGTTGGTCCTTCCCAATACGTCAGATGCAGAAAGCTTACGGCTGTGAAGGGGGCGTTGACTGGACAGCAAGTGAGTACTTCAAGTACGGTTGGCTTCCTCCCAATACAACAGGTACAGAAGGTTCGGAGGGATGGCGAGAACGTTGACCGGTTGGCAGATGAGCAAGTCCAGACAGTCGGCCAGCTCCTAAAGTCAGCAGGCTCAAAATCCACTGCCTCCAAATCTCTTCCTCAGAAAGCTCCAGGCTGTAACACAATGCAAGACCGATGGGCACGTGACAGAATTCTGTACAGTAAGCATGCAGTAACTTCACTTCAACCACACACGGTGGGACAGAGCTTTAACACACGTCACTCTCATCCACTCCGTGAAATTTAAGGCCACGACCCACCTCCTCGCCCTGGACAGCAGGGACAGTAAGACGGAAGAATTTAGCGACAACAATCACGAGTCACAACAGCTGTCTTCTCATTCAGGCGTCTGGACTCCTTTTTCTATATCACTTCTCCTCATATATAATATCTTTGTGTGTAAACCGCATTCAATACAGCCAGTAGAAAGTTGGTACTTATCTTCACCCAGGTAAGTGGACTCAATGATATGTTACGGGTGACTTCGCCCTCTGCCTCTCTGTTCTCCGCCACCCAGTTCTTCCTTTTCCACGGATCGATCTCGCCAGCCAATTTGTCCCACAGCAATCTCTCAGCACACCTCGACAGGAACGAGAATCCGGACGCAACAACAACCCAACACAGCACACCACAACCTCTGTCTCTCAAAGCTCTGTTTTTATATGTTTCTCAAGGCTACGTGTCCCAATCATCAAGCGGCCGCTTAATCCGCCGCACCTGCTGTCACTTTGCCGTCCGCGGCTGCTGTTGTCATGGGAGCGATACACCCGAGGCTGGCTTGGTGTTCGGTTGAAACCGCTCCGGGTGGAACATTCCTCTGCGGACTTTTTAGTTCCGCCTCTACTTCATCACCTTGTGACACTAGTGATAGCTTAGTGACAGCAATGAAACGTCCAATATTAGGTGATGCACAATTCTAATTAAATTGATTGTATTTAACACCTTAATGGCTGAGATGAGAAGACTTACCTTTATACTGGGCTTTCTTTTTATCTTCTTCCTTTCTCTGTTTTCGTCCCTGTGCACCAGAGGGTTTAAACCGCTTCATTTTCGATCAACGCGCCAGCAGCTGAGCATTTGCCTAACCTAACGTAACGCAAAAAAATGATCATGAAACTAAAAGCGTTTACAAGACAGGAATAAACACTGCTGCTGCAGCAAAAGTTTGAGAAGGCAGAAAGAAAATATCTGACAATATCAATTAGGGATGCACCGAATCCAGGATTCGGATTCGGCCGAATATTGGGCTTTTTGACGGGGTTCGGTTTCTGCCGAACCTTAGAATTTTTTTCCACCAAACCGAACCCTAGGCTTGCACTATGTGTGCTACGCTGGTTGACGTTACACCGTCGTTGATTACGGAAAGGTGTTTACGTAGGTGGATCGTTCGTATGCAGTAGGCTGTGAGAATTTGAAAATGGAACTTGTGAGCAGAAAAAGTGTTGTTTGGCAGTACTTTCAGTTAAAAGAAGGCGATTCATGTCGAGCTATATATGTTCAATTTGCAATGCAGATTTGTCTGGGGGTGGCAAGGACCCAATACTGTAGACAACAACGCCATTGTTAAAACATTTGCGTATGAAACATCCAAAAGAATACAAGTTGTGCATGAAGGAATCTGACAGCAGCCAAAATGCAGCAACTTCAGGTATGGCAAAGGAAGGACAGTCACAGCTAAAAACTTGCATTAACCAGACCACCATTACCAGCTTTGCTAGCCCTACACCAAACAAACAGTGGGTCACAGATCACACACGAGCCAAAGCCATTCATGCAGCAATTGGGAAAATAGCCATTGACTTGCAGCCCTATAGCATAGCAGAAGACACTGGATTCAATAAGCTACTCCATCTGCTTGAGCCCCGTTACAAAATCCCCTCCAGGTGCTTTTTTGCTGACAAAATTATCCCTGAAATGCACAAGTCCATCACTTCCCGTATAAAAGCACACTACACAGTCCTACATCAGTGTGACCTCACATTGGATTGATGCTGATTTTAAGTGCACACATGCTATTCTTCGCTGTGAAGCATTCGATGGAAGGCACACCGCATTAAACATTGCAGATGCACTGCAAGAAATTAGCAGAGCGTTGGACATACCTGTTAACAAGTGTCACCTGGTCTTGAGGGACAATGCTGCAAACATGCGGAAAGCCCAAGGGGGTAATCCATCCGCCGGAAGCTGAAGCTTCCTCTGGGGGCCACCATTGTAGCTGGTTATCAACTGCGGTTAGCATCCCATTGACTCCCATTCATTTTGGCGTCACTTTGACAGCGAATAACTTTACATCTGAGGCGTCCAAAGACTCCATTTGTCCATTATTTATTTCTAAAGAAAAAACGACAATGAATAAAAGGCTCCAATACTTTGTATCTTATGTTATGGCCCTGTAGAAGCTGTTTTTGTAAAAATAGGCTAACGATTGCGTCATAACCACAGGACTCTGTCGCACAGTAGAGAAGTTACCAGATAAACAGGAGGAGAAGCTCGCAGGCAATCTTTTACTGTTTAAAGTCAGCCCATGGCATAGATAGAGTCGATAATAATAATTAATCAGACCACTTACCAAAAGTTGCTCCAGGTCACGCTTCGTCGTCTCTGCAAGAGTAGGTGTTTCAGATTTGTTTGGCACAGCTACTAGAAGATTTACAACTGTCAGTCAGGTTGCTTACGTCACATCTACGTCGTCAAGCTCAGTTTGAGCCTGCGCAGTACGCTTGGCTATCAGAAAGTGAGTGCTCCCATTGGGCTTCAATTCTCTCTGTTGAAATCAATGGGGTCGCTGTGTCCATTTATTTTACTGTCTATGGGAAAGCCATGTCCAAGGCAGGGGTTCCAAATGTTGGCTGTTTTGCACACACGCTCCAGTTGTGCATCCACAACAGTCGTTTATCACAACAAAGTGTCTCTGACATGATCGCACTGGCCAGGAAAACTGTTGGTCAATGTCCATTTTATTTATATAGCACCATTAATCCCAACCGAGGTTGTCCAATGTGCTGCACATACTGTAGTAGACATAATAAGACAATACAATATACTAAAAAAAACATAATAAAAACTTACAATACAACTGTCACAGTGTCTGGTTTGTGTTTCCCCGGGTTAACACTAAAGGTCCTCAGTTTCACGGTGTCTATGCATTTTCACTACAATTCCCATGATCCTGTCTGTCACTGATTGTTCATTGCCTGTCAGCTGTTTCTCGTCACCCTGTTAGCATTTGTGTATATATTCCGGTCTGGTTCAGTGTTTGTCATGTAGTCCTTGTAAATTGTCCCCCACACTTCTGAGGTTTGTTCTGCTTGTTTCTTGTTTTGAAGTTCTTGTTATTGGACTGATTTATATGGTATTTGACCCTTGCCTAGACTGGATTACCCAATAAACATACTGCAAATCGGATCTACTGTTTCCCTGTGTGTACGTCATGACAGAAGGACTCTGTCAAGACCAAGATCCAGCTGTATGTTTTTTAATATCTCTTCCCCAGCCACCGAGCAGGAGAGAAGGGAGTTTTTTGAGGGGACCCGGTTGGTCAAGTTTCGCAGGACCCGTGGAGGTCGCAATGGAGGAGGTGGTCGAGAGGAACCCCAACACCTTTATCCACTCAGGCCCCTCTTCGACCCTGGGCTGGTGAGATCCAGTCCAGAGTTTCATCCGGCGCTGTTTCCGTCCAGCCCAGAGCGTACACTTTACCAGCAGAAACGGTGGAGGAGGAGGAAGACCTCTAGCCTCCCCAAAGGCCCGGAGGCCGTGTCCCAGCAGCCCGCCGCTTTTCTGGAGGCTGATTCAGAGACGTTCAAGTCCCGTCTGCCCAGTCAGAGACTGTTCAGGTCCCGTCTGCCCAGTCAGAGACTGTTCACGTTCCGTCTGCCCAGCCACAGAATGTTCACGTCCCGTCTGCCCAGTCAGAGACTGTTTGCGTCCGGTCTGCCCAGTCAGAGACGGTTCAGGTCACGTCTGCCCAGTCAGAGACGGTTCAGGTCACGTCTGCCCAGTCAGAGACGGTTCAGGTCACGTCTGCCCAGTCAGAGACGGTTCACGTCACGTCTGCTCAGCCAGAGACTGTTCACGCCACGTCTGCCCAGTCAGAGACGGATCAGGAGATACCCATTCTCGCAGCCGGGGGAATACTGAGCGACTATCTGGAGCGTCTGGCACGGATCCTGGAAAGACCCTTCAGACCTTTCGTGTCCGTGGTTCCGGAGCCGGTGTCTGTTCTTGAGCTGGAGCCGGTGTCTGCTGTTCCTGAGCCGGTGTCGGTGTCGTCTGTTCCTGAGTTTGTTTCAGTGTCCCTAGACAAGATGGCCGCCGCTGAGCCGGTGTCTGCTGTTCCTGAGCCGGAGCCGGTGTCTGCTGTTCCTGAGCCGGAGCCAGTGTCTGCTGTTCCTGAGCCGGAGCCAGTGTCTGCTGTTCCTGAGCCGGAGCCAGTGTCTGCTGTTCCTGAGCCGGAGCCAGTGTCTGCTGTTCCTGAGCCGGAGCCAGTGTCTGCTGTTCCTGCATTTTTTTTTTTTTTGTGTCCCCAGACAAGATGGCCGCTGAGCCGGTGTCTGTTCCTGTTCCTGTGCCTGAGCCGGTGTCTGTTCCTGTGCCTGAGCCGGTGCCTGTTCCTGTTTCTGAGTTTGTTCCAGGGTCTCCAGACAAGATGGCCGCGCTGAGCTGGTGTTGGTTCCTGTTCCTGTGCCAGAGCCGGTGTCTTTTCCTGTGCCTGTTCCTGAGTCAAGGTCTGTTCTTATGCCACCGCCGTGGCCGCCCGAGGGGTCATCTCCGCCCTGGCCGCCCGAGGGGTCGTTGTTATGTCACAGTGTCTGGTTTGTGTTTCCCCGGGTTAACACTAGAGGTCCTCAGTTTCACGGTGTGTATGCATTTTCACTACAATTCCCATGATCCTGTCTGTCACTGATTGTTCATTGCCTGTCAGCTGTTTCTCGTCACCCTGTTAGCACTTGTGTATATATTCCGGTCTGGTTCATTGTTTGTCACGGAGTCCTTGTAAATTGTCCCCACACTTCTGAGGTTTGTTCTGCTTGTTTCTTGTTTTGTTTTTCTTGTTATTGGACAGATTTATATGGTATTTGACCCTTGCCTGGACTGGATTACCTATACAGATTACCCAGTAAACATACTGCAAATTGGATCTACTGTTTCCCTGTGTGTCCGTCGTGACAACTTCCTCGTTGAATATAAGCCAATAAAAAAAATAAAAAAACGTTTTTAGCTTAGATTTATAAACAGACAAAGATGATGTTGCGAATACAAAAAGGTAGAGCATTCCACAGTCTGGGGGCAGCTACTGAAAAAGCCCGGTCACCCCTGCACCTCAGCTTCGACTTTGGAATACTTAACAATCTCTGACTAGAAGACTGAAAAGACAGAACTGGACAAAATTCAGTTAGTAATTCTGAGAGGTAAGGAGGGGCAAGACCGTTTAATGATTTAAACACCAAAAGAAGAATTTTTAAATTCACTCGATAGCGCACGGATAACCAGTGCAGAGAACGTAAATCCGGCGTAATGTGGTCCCATTTTTTTCGTCCTGGTTAAAAGTCTTGCAGCTGCATTTTGCAGCATACATCTGTAACTGGGAAAAAGCTGAATGGCTAATCCCAAAATATAGTGAGTTACAGTAATCCAACCTAGAAGTAATAAAAGCATGAATTAATTATTCTTGACAAATTTTCTTTAGCTAGAAGTCAAAGCTGAAAGAAACAAGATTTGACCACTGTATTGATGTGTTTGTCAAATGTCAGCCCATCATCAAAGACAACCCCTAGATTTTTAACCCAAGGCTTCACAGACAAGGATATCTCACCAAAATTAATTGTTGGTGTACTAACAGAGTCTGAAGGACCAAACACTATTATCTCAGTTTTACACTCATTAAAATTTAAAGACAACCAGGCCTTCACATCAGTCAAACCGGTCAAAAGTGCTTCCAGACCATTATAACTCTTTTTTTGAGGGCAGATAGATTTGAGTATCATCTGCAAAGCAATGAAATGACAGACCATGCTTCCTAAAAATAGAACCCAATGGTAGCATATACAAAAAAAAGAAAAAAAAGAATCGGAGCTAAGATGGAACCCTGAGGAACACCACATGATAGAGGAGCTGCCTCAGATGAATGTTCACCCATGTTAACATTTTCTATTTGAAAGATATGATTTAAACCATTCAAGAGCACTTCCCTTTTTGCCTGCGCAGTGCTCCAAGCGAGTAAGAAGGACAGCATGGTCAACAGTGTCAAACGCAGCACTCAAATCTAGGAGCACAAGCACAGAATAGTCCCCAGAGTCGCCAGTAAGTAGAATATCATTTAAAACCTTCAGGAGTGCAGTTTCTGTAGAGTGGTATTTTCTAAAACCTGATTGAAAGTCCTCAAAAATCTTATTTTCATCTAAAAAACTCTGCAGTTGTTGAATAACTATTTTCTCAAGGATCTTTGTAGTAAAAGACAAATTTGAAATTGGCCTATAATTATCTAAAACAGTAGGGTCTAGATTCAGTATCTTAAGCAAAGGATGTACTGTGGCATGTTTTAACACATCAGGTACAGAACTAGTTTCAAAACATCGGTTAATCATAGTCACAAGGTATGGACCCAGTGTGCCATCAACCTCTGTGCCCAGTGAAAGACTTTTCAGTACTGCTGGGGACATTCGTTCCGACACTCGCAACCAGCTGTCACCTGTTAATGCCGAGCGTCTTATTTTTCTGAAAGGAAACTCTCATTACATGTGAAAGGTTAGAGGTTATAGGTTAATGTAATTATGATGCAGGAGATGTGTGTAATGTGTGTAATTGTAAAAACAATTTGAACCGTCCTAAAGTAAATGTCAACTGTCCCAAAATAAAAATGATGTTTCTGTACTTTATTATCATCTATAGTTGTTAGTCACATAATAAAAACACCATTAAAATGTTTATGATATATATTATTATATTTATTTAACTCCATTCATAGTAGTAAAAACAGTTAAGAAACAGATTTGATAAAAAATAACAGGAGTTAAATGCTTTTTTGTATTCATGCAGAACTACATTTTTTTTTTCTACATAGACGAAAATTAAGAGGAAAAATACATACAGCTCAAAACGTTGGTTGAGTTGGTTAGATTAAACAATTACAAATAAATACTGGTGACTACATATCTCAAAGTGGTAATGTGTCATAGCCGATCATCTTAAACCGTGTTATTAAGAGAAAGGGCTTTAAAAAGTGTAATGTGACCTCTCTAGAACACAGGGGAATTTCTGTGTCTCCGTCTCAGTCTTTGTACTGAGATCTTCGTGCGAATAGTGCCCTGAAGCCACTACTCCACCACTTGGTCACTGCTTTCACAGAGTCATAGTGTTGTGCAGGAGGGCCATGAACAGAGATTTGAAGCAGGCTGTTGAGCATCTCATTGGACAGACAGGACCTCCAGTCTGACTTGATCATCTTCATGCTGGAGAAGCCACGCTCACAGCAAGAGCTCATGGGGAGGACAAGGCTGATCTCTGCTACCACCTTCATGTGCTGAAACTGGCCATCCCTTCCAATGGCACCCTGAATCAGCTGCTGCCACAGCACCTGGGAATCGAGGTGCCTGTAGTGACAGTGACCGACATTTAGCACCTAATAATGCCAAATCTAAAAAAAAATCTCAACCGGATGGCCACGAGAGCCAGGGATGTTGTCTGCAGTCCATCTGAGACCATCTGCAACATGAGGCCTGATTGCTGGAACAGGAGGCTGAGGTGCTTCAGTTCTTGCAAGACATCCAGCATGAGGTGGATGAATAGCAGCATATTGTATTGTTTCAGGGTGTGCTGCACAAGCTTTGCTCTCCCCTTCATGGCTGCACTTGCTTCCCTGTCATTAGGGTCACTGGCATGGTTCTCAAAGTGTACCAAGATGGGCCTGTAGGTTGATGATGGGCCTTTGATGATGGGCCTCATCAGTGCCTCCAATGCATGTGACATGTGTGGTACCCAGCGAGTACCTTCAGTGTTGCCTGGCCTCACAATGGAGATCTCCATCGCCTTGCTGATCTCCTGAAGCTCCCGTGAGGCCTTCACAGAGCAGGTGTAGTGCTTGAGGATGCACGTAATGTTTGCTTAATGTCTTGAGGAACCTGTTTGACACAGTCTAGAGCAGCTAGCTCTAGACGATGAGCCACACACCAGATTGAGACAAGGGACAAGCACGACGCTGAAGTTTGGCAGTCACTCCGTTGTTCACACCCAGCATAATGGCTGCACCATCACACCCAAAGCCAACCAGATGTTTTTTCAGGTCCTCCTCACCCACTCCAACCTTCAACAGTCCAGCCAGAATGGCATCCAAAATGCCCTGCCTATGGGCATGGTCCAGGGAAACAATCTGGATAAGCTGGTTCACTGGTTTGCCATTCTGGAGGTAGACGCAATAGATTAGCTCCTGGTCCATCCCTGATCAGTCAACTGAAGAGTCAGACACGATAGAAAAGAACCTGGCTGATCGCAACTTTCCTGAAGCTCCCCAATGAAAGTTATACTGTAAGAACTGATTTTCCTGCTAAGACAAAAGCTGAGATAAAACTCACCATAAAGCAATAAAACGCACCCTGGACAGAAGATCGCAAAGACAGAGCACAGGACATTGTCTTGTCCAAACGTTTCTCCTACCTTATCTCTGCATCCCCCTCTCCCTCATCTCCTCTCCCCCTGAGTCAAGTCACCAAAAGTTCACTAAGAATGCCTATATATCATATATGATGTATCTTGGGAATCTATTGTTTTTCCTTTTCGTGTTTGGTATCATTTTGAGTGTCTCAGTGCGATTGATAAAATGGTCTTAATTTCATTGCAATCATTGGTATTATGAGAAAGATTGAGGACTAGGAGAATCCTGTGTTCCTCTTTGGGTGATGTTTCTTCAAGACATCTCCCCTCTCCCCCGAGACCAGGTGCTACCCCCTGGGGTACAGTAACTGACCCAAAACACACTGGAAAAATATTGGTACAACCCTTTTGTTCTGGTCTGGGTATTTAAGGCTAGGTAACAGAGCAGTCTTTGGGAACTGTAACCAGTAAAACCCCCATGCAGTGCTGTGTCAGAGTTTTCCCCTTGGAAAGCTATCACACACTACTGTGTGTCTCTGTCAGGAATGCATTGCTTACTTTTAGAATCATCTTTGAGTAATTGATGTCATACATTTATTATTTGTGAATTGGCTTTTAATCATTTACTTGTGAAATTGACACGATATATTTTTCCTGACAAAAATAAATGTTAACCTTGATTATTCTGAAGTTTTCTGAAATCATTATTTCTAGTAGATTATGTGTAGTCTGTTGTTCCCGCAAATGTCTGTCCAGGATAGACCACACCTAAGGCACTAATGAATGGAGCATGGGGCACATCATTATGCCTTCTTCTGATTTCTGACTATCTCCTAACTTAGCATGTTGTACGCTGCAACTATTGAGAAAAATTACACCTATGAGTCAGCAGTGAGCGGCCGCGTAGGGTAAGATAGTTTGCACTGCACCCTCTGACTATTTTAGGACTGACTAGTTTGTGATCGTGAGCGCACACTCGCGACGTGACGTCTCAAAGCGACAGAGGTCCTTAATGAACGAATATTTGAAATTATGAAATGGCCAGAATAATCAAAGATCTAAATTAACTCATAATCAGTATTTATGACTGTTTTCTAAGAAGAGAAACAATCTAAATTTGATTAACATTGAAATTGGAGTCAGATTAAGCCTAGAGCTAAAGTATTATTTAAACTAAATTCCAATAAATTAAGTAAACTTCACTGGAGCGCTGACAAGACATACACGCATTATTCCTTCGACCATACCATTGGATTCCGGTGTTGGGCCAATGGGTGGACCTTACAATACCGATGGCTGTGTTGAAGAGTTTCACCATCTTTTCCTGTATTGCTGCATCCATTCTGTCAAAAACTGCCACCAGTGCTCCTCTTTCTAGGTAAGCTCTTGCTTGTAGGGCATCATCAGCTGATTTGTGTGCAATCGTGGCTGCATGCTCTTTGATGCTCCTCACTCGGACTTTTTGTCCAGTTCCCTGAGCTGGGCAGCTCCTGCATGTTTTACAGTACATCCGTTGTGCAGGTTCATCATATTCAATGAACGAATAGCACTTTTTCCATTCAGGAATACATTTTCTTTTCTGTTTTGTTGCATAGCCAGAGCTTCTTTGTTTCTGTAAAGAAGAAGAAAATGATCAGTCCTATAATGGATTTAGGTCAATTGTAATGCATTAATTCAGAGTTTCTCTAAAATTTCCAAACCCACATACTTCCGGAGAAAACATCTATTAACCTGTTAATATGAATGATTTTAAAGTTTGAACATGCAATACAGATTTAACTACTGTGACCACTACTGTTTATAGGACTCCGTTAGTCTCTGGCCGCGTTACTGCGGCTGCGGATACCATATGCCCCAGGAGCCTCTGAAAAAGTTTCAGTGGGACCACTGTTCTGCTCTTATAGTCTGTTCTGATAGTATTCAAGCAGTTCAACACTGACCAGACATGTTCCTCTGTGAGGTTGATCTCCTGTCCAGCATCAAACCAAGAAAAAGAGATCCTCCAGTTTCCCAGTTGACCCAAAGTCCCAACTGGCTGAGATGACTGAGCACCAGGTCCCTGTGCTTGCATAGCTGCTCCCGAGTTTTCATGGGTCGGCAGGGGGTGCATGAGAAGGCGTAGTCGAGTCCTCGAACCGCACCAGGCTGCCGGCTGGCGACACAAGAGGGGGCTGAGGGTGGCAAGGCTTTACAGGGTCGTACACCGCCAGTCTGGCCCTCTTGTGACCCAAAAACAGTGGAATTTGTTGTTTTATTGAAAATGTGGGAAAATACTCCGGGGAGCCAGCGGCAGAACAGAAACAAACACAAAACAAGGATTCTCCACCTGGCCCTCTTCCGGGGGAGGGAGTGGTGCGTTCACCATCTCCCGAAGAGCTCCTTCCTCCATCCCTGTGTTGCCCGTCTCAGGGCCGCTTGTGCTTTCACTTGTCACCTGGTCTGGCAGAGGTGGGGACGGGCTGAGCGGCCGGCTCCACGCTGAGGCTGGGTGGAGGCTGCTGCTGAGGCCTCGCAGGAGAGGAGGCGGCGGCAGGGGGATGCCCTCGGCGACGAGCAGGCAGAGGATCTGCGACCGGAACCAAGGAACCAGGAACCAAGACTTGTCAGTCTCCCTCATATCAACCAGGTTGAGCCAGAGATGGTGCTCCTGGACCACTAGCGTGGACATCACCAGACCGACTGCACGTGCCGCAACCTTTCATGGCCCGGTTGCGGTCTGGAGCTCACCGTCTGGGCTACCCTTGGTGATGTCATAAAAATCTATGATGCATTTTAGCGGAAGTGAGAGAGTGTAAGTTTTGAATGCTTATATCTTCTAAATGTGAATTTTGTCTGTATTTTGGAACACACCAGCTTATTAACACATACCCCTTAAGGCCAACCTATATTTATACTAAAAGCTAAAAAGTTACATTTTGATTTCAGGGGGCTTTTAAGATTTATACTTTCATTATACTTTCATTGCTGGGCAATGATTAATCGTGATTAATCGCATCCAAAATAAAAGTTTGTTTACACAAATGGCTGAAATATGGTCAGTGGTGAATATAAGCTCAAGACAACATTCTAAACGTGTCTTAAAACTTGAAAAGTTCTAAATCGACATTTGGAAGCAATAAATACTACATTAAGGCAATTCTAAAATGGCATTCTATGCGTTTGTCACAAGGTGATGAAGTAGAGACGGAACTAAAAGGTCCGCGGAGGGATGTTTCCACCCGGAGCGACTTCAACAGAACACCAAGCCAGCCTCGGGTGCGTCACTACCATGGTAACAGCAGCCGCTGATGGCAAACTGACAGCAGGTGCGGCGGATTAAGCGGCTGCTTGATGATTGGGACACGTAGCCTTGAGAAACAGATAAAAGCAGAGCCTTGAGAGACAGAGAGCGTTGTCGTGTTGAGTTGCTGCTGCGCCCTTGTCCTTGTTCCTGTCGGGGTGGGCTGGGAGATTTCTGTGGGACGAATCGGCTGGCGAGATCGTTCTGCTATGAAGAACTGGGTGACGAAGAACAGAGAGGTAGAGGGCGAAGTTAGGGCTGTGCAATTAATCGAATTTCGATTTCAATTTCGATTTTGGTTCCCAACGATCTCCTAAATAGTAAAAACTAGTAAAAACTATTATTTTCCCACGTTCTGTTTTGAAAGAATACTATTCGTCTTGTGTTCTGAATGACACGCGCACATCCGCCCCTCCCGAAGCCATAAACTCTCTCAGCCTATAGTCATAATTGCAAGCACAATAAACGTCCCGGGTTACGTATGTAACCCTAGTTCCCCGAAGGGACGGACGCTGCGTGTAATCGCAGTGGGAACGCCCCCCCAGCGTAGCGCGTCTGAATATATGAATGAAATCAGTCAATGGAGAGAATGAGCGTACGGCGAGTGACGTCATCGACCAGGAAGCTATAAATACCCCCTGAGCACACAAGCCGCCAGCTTAAAGTTACTGAAGCAAGCGACCCAAGGGGATGCCGAGAGTATGGCAGGACACGCAGCGTCCGTCCCTTCGGGGAACTAGGGTTACATACGTAACCCGGGACGTTCCCCTTCAGGGACTACCGCTGCGTGTAATCGCAGTGGGAACGCAATACCCACATCCCCATACGACCAAATCCCCGTCGTGTGTCATTCGGAGACACAAACCGACGAGAGAGCCTGAGCCCCGGGAGTGGAGCTAAGGTCAAGGGAATAAAACCTGACGAAAGTGTGCGGTGAGGACCAGCCTGCCGCATCACAAACGTCCTGAAGAGAAGCTCCTGAAAGAAGAGCTGTAGAGGCAGCCATACTCCGAGTGGAATGAGCCCTTACAGCCAAAGGTGAAGGCTGATGGGCCGAACCATAAGCGAGCGAGATGGCCTCGACCACCCACTTGCTCATCCTTTGCTTAGATGCAGGACACCCTTTCCTGGGTGACCCAAAACAAACGAACAGTTGTTCCGATTTCCTCCACAGGGCAGCTCTGTGGACATACACATCTAAAGCCCTAACGGGGCACAGCAAATTAAGTTTCTCCTGGTCTGACGTCAGAAAAGGCGGAGGACAGAAAACCTGCAGAACTGTAGGTCTAACAGAAACAGTTGGTACCTTAGGAACATAACCTGGTCTCGGACAGAGAAAGGCCTTAACCATACCAGGCGCAAATTCCAGGCACGAGGGAGCCACCGAAAGTGCTTGAATATCTCCAATTCTTTTTAGAGATGAAATAGCGAGAAGAAGGATAGTCTTTAGAGTAAGAAACTTTTCCGAAACTTCCTCAATGGGCTCGAAAGGAGCTAGGGAGAGACCCTCTAAGACGACGGCCAGGTCCCAAGCTGGTACCCTCGTGCGAACTGCAGGCCTCAGCCTCAAGGTGCCACGAAGGAAGCGAGATATAAGTGGGTGTCTCCCGAGGGAACCTCCACTTGAAGGGGCGTGGTAAGCAGCTAAGGCCGCCACATACACCTTCAGTGTGGAGTGGGATAACCCTGTGGAGAGACGGTCCTGCAGGAAATCCAGCACTGTACCAACCGGGCAGTTAACTGGGTCCTGCTGGCGCTCTCCACACCAAGAGGTGAAAAGTTTCCGCCTCGCAGCATATAACTTCCTCGTGGAGGGAGCTCTGGATTGGAGGATGGTCTCAACGACCTCAGTCGAGAGACCAGAATCTATGAGCTGGGTCCCCTCAGAGGCCAAGCCCACAGCCTCCATAGTTCTGGGCGGGGGTGAAGAATCGACCCGGCCGCCTGAGAGAGTAGGTCTCTCCTGACCGGTATCTCTAGAGGAGAGCCGTCGAGGAGAGACACTAAGTCCGCAAACCATACTCGAGCTGGCCAGAACGGGGCAATTAGCAGAAGACTGAACCCGTCCCGGCGAACCCTCTCCAGAACTCCCGGGAGCAGAGCGATCGGGGGAAATGCGTACAGACGTGACCTCGGCCACGGATGTACCATCGCATCCAACCCCAGCGGGGCTGGATGGCTGAGAGAGAACCACAGCGGGCAGTGTGATGTTTCTCGAGAAGCAAATAGGTCTACCTCGGCACGACCGAAATGTTTCCATAGGAGTTCCACCACCTCGGGGTGAAAACTCCATTCCCCGGGCCTCGGCCCCTGCCTCGACAGGATGTCTGCCCCCTGATTAAAATACCCCGGGAGATAAATAGCTCTCAGAGAAAGAATTTTCCCCTGGGACCATAGAAGGATCTGACGTGCCAGTTGTAAAGTGGGCGAGAACGCAGACCCCCCTGATGGTTGATATAAGAGACCACCAATGTATTGTCTGTCCGGACAAGAACATGGTGGCCCCTTAGGTCTGGGAGGAAGTGTTTCAGAGCTTGAAACACTGCCAACATCTCTAGGCAGTTTATGTGCCACAGACGATGATGGTCCTCCACGGACCCTGAACCGGGCGACCATTCATGATCGCCCCCCAACCCGTGAAAGAGGCATCTGTCGTTAGCATAACGCGACGACAAGGAGCTCTTAATACAGGACCTTGGGACAGAAACCAAGGATCTTTCCACATGATCAGGGCGCAATGAAACCGTCGCGAACTCACGATCATGCGAAGCGGATTTCCCCTCGGGGAGAATCCCTTGGTTCTGAGCCACCACTGTAACGGTCTCATGTGCAAGAGGCCAAAAGGTATCACGTTGGACGCAGGTGCCATGAGACCTAACAGTCTCTGGAACTGTTTTACAGTGGATGACTGGCCTAGCTTGACCTGATCTACCGTGGCAAGAATCGAAGCAATACGAGCAGGTGACAATCGTGCCTGCATCGTCGTCGAATCCCACACTACACCTAGAAAAGTGGTTCTCTGTAATGGAGAAAGAACACTCTTCTTGGCGTTGAGCCTCAGTCCCAGTCTCTGGATGTGGGCCAGAACGACATCTCGATGCCGAACTGCCTGTAGTTCTGATTGAGATAGATAATTTTTCCTCAAGAACATGGTGGCCCCTTTAGGTCTGGGAGGAAGTGTTTCAGAGCCTGAAACACCGCCAACATCTCTAGGCAGTTTATGTGCCACAGACGATGGTGGTCCTCCCACGGACCCTGGGCCGGGCGACCGTTCATGATAGCCCCCCCCAACCCGTGAGAGAGGCATCTGTCGTTAGCATAACGCGACGACAAGGAGCTCCTAACACAGGGCCTTGGGACAGAAAACAAGGATCTTTCCACATGATCAGGGCGCGATAACACCGTTGCGAGCTCACGATCATGCGAAGGGGATTTCCCCTCGGGGAGAATCCCTTGGTTCTGAGCTACCACTGTAACGGTCTCATGTGCAAGAGGCCAAAAGGTATCACGTTGGACGCAGGTGCCATGAGACCTACCAGTCTCTGGAACTGTTTTACAGTGGATGACTGGCCTAGCTTGACCTGATCTACTGTGGCAAGAATCGAAGCAACACGAGCAGGTGACAATAGTGCCTGCATCGTCGTCGAATCCCACACTACACCTAGAAAAGTGGTTCTCTGTAATGGAGAAAGAACACTCTTATTGGCGTTGAGCCTCAGCCTGATTAAGCTAGAATTAACCAATCGTCTATATAATACAGAATACGGATGCCCTGCAGCCTAACGGGGCTATAGCAGCATCCATACACTTCGTGAATGTTCGGGGTGACAGTGCTAGGCCGAACGGAAGAACCCGATATTGGTACGCTTCGCCCCCGAAAGCGAAACCTCAGAAAGACCCGTTCTCTATAGTATTCAGGACCCACTGAGAAACATTGGGGAGAATTCTCTCGAGGCTGGCCTCTGGATGAACATCCCGAGTGACAGACGCAGCGCCCTGTAACACACTGGCAGGGAACAGCTGGTCTGGGCACTCCACGACCCTCCTCGGAGGGGGCGAGCATCCCTCGAGAAATCACTCGCCAAGTCTCTCTACGCCCTGTAAAGGCAGGGTTAGTAGAGCAGACCCCTGAGGGCATCGGGAAAGACAGGGCACCGTGTTCTTGTGCAGTGAACTCAAGTCTTTTACGATGGGGACCACCCTCAGAGTCCTGACGTTCAGCACGTCAGGATTTTTTCGACGTGGCCTTCTTGGCGATAATGACTGTCCTCAGATCAGCCCTACCGCGAGAAGGTCGCGCCGGAGAGCGCCCCGCCTCGTCCCTCCAGTTTCTCTGCGGGGGGGGCACGAGACGCGACACTTCGTTTTTGCTGCGCTCTCTATGAGGTACTCGGCGACTGGGACTGCCCTTTTTGCTAGCTCAACAGCCCCAGCGACACGCAATATAAGGGGCATAAATTTCTGAAAAGCATTTAAAGGGAGAGTCTTATCTTTTTCCTTCATAGAGGTCTGACTCAGCCACAAGTGTCTCTCTGTGGCCACATAGCTGCCATAGACCAGGAGAGTGAGATCAGCAGACTGCCTGAGCTCATTAATCATTTCAACAGAAAATTCCCCCCCTTTACACGCATCTTTAAGCAGGTCAGCTGCATAATGACCCGCCGCCGAGTAAACCTTCCCCACTAACACAGAAGTATTCTTTAGTGGTTTTAGAGGGCAGAGCCGGTGCCTTACTTTTTTTCTTTTATATATATATATTTTAGGCGATGAAGCTGGAGAGAGATAGCTGCAAGCGTCTCCTCCACCTTCGGCATCACATAACCAGCAGATTAGCACCAACAATGTAACCATAAGCATTGGAATGATTGTGTACATTCTGCTTGAAACCGCTCTAACCCAGGTCTTTGAAACCTCAGCATGAAGATCTGGGAAGAACGGTAAGCACCGGCGAGAAGGTTGAGGTAATGAAGACAGAAAACTATCATCTAGTTTACTTTTATCACTAGACTCCTGTCTATCACCATCAAACCTTCTTCATTTGCAGTATAATGTGACAATTTTTTACTAGTTGAAAACTCACGACATCCAGCCCCTCAGAACTGGATAATCTTAATTCAACATCATATGTGCCTCCACCCGGGCAGAAGTAACCGCCGCAGCGCGTGCTTCCGGAGCCGGGTGAGAGGCGCTAGATCTCGCTGGAGATAGCTGAGATAGGGCGGAGCCCGTCTCAACGTCGCCAGTGAGATCCGTCTGCGAGCCCCAAGACACGCGCCGCCGCTCTGCCTCAACAGAAGCGGGACCCGAGCCTCGGGGAGCTCGCAGCAAACCACTCTCCTCGAAGAGCGATCGCCGCGAGCGCAGAGTTCTCAAGGGAAACGCTCGCAATGCTGATAATCGACTCCCTCGAGAGCCGACTGGGCATGCTGCACTCCCAAACAAGCCACACATAGCTATACTGCTCGCTCATATTGTTTTTTTAATATATAATATATATATATATATAGTGATAAACTCCTGACTAAAACAGACAAACACAATCGAAAGATTCCAGACACACATAGAGCGCTTGCTGAAGTAAAAAAGCTGGCGGCTTGTGTGCTCAGGGGGTATTTATAGCTTCCTGGTCGATGACGTCACTCGCCATACGCTCATTCTCTCCATTGACTGATTTCATTCATATATTCAGACGCGCTACGCTGGGGGGGCGTTCCCACTGCGATTACACGCAGCGGTAGTCCCTGAAGGGGAACTTCACAATAACAATTGACTTAAGTTAATATCTAATGGTGTGAGACCATCTCGAGCTGTCGCGATCTTGGTCTGCTCAATCACTGCAGCGCGAGCGCATGCGAGCGCACGAAACACATCGGGAATGAACACCGGGCTCAACATTAACACTGGTCTGCTTGTCCGGGAAAAGTGGATTTTAAAAAAAAAGTTTCAAGTGAAAGACAGTTTTACTTGCCCGACCGATCGACACGCGCGAATGGTTTTGATCTTATACAGTCAGTGTAAAGAGCGATTGAAAATGGATAGTGTAGCCTATTTCTGAAAGCTGCGCTGCCTGTCTGAGACTTAAATAACAGCACACACAAACTCTCAGAAGAAACATACTGAGGTAAAGTTTGAGTTTTTTTATTTATAATATATGATATAGTTAAGTAACATAACATAACTAAGTAGCTGTTCTATAATATCACGATTGCAATTACATTGAATTTATAGTTTAATAAACAAGTAGCCTAGTTTATATGTAGTGACTTACATTTTAGACGCAATATTGACTGGCTTGTTCTATTTCACCGACGAAAATAGTTACAAAAGTAAAGCAACACTAAGCGCTATGTTTTGTTATTGAATGATTCGTTATTTTGAACGAATCGTTTTAATGAATGACTCAATGATTCATTTATTAAGATGGTCACTTGCTACCACCTATTGATTTATTGTTTAAAGGTATCATTGATTTGATTTTATTATTGGTTTAAACATTAATCTCATAAAACGATTTATTACAGTTGTAATTTTGCAGTGTAAATTAATTTGATTGATAACAGCTCTTTTTTCATTAAAACAGAATTTGATCAAATGTAAGAATTTGACATGAAAGATAACATATTTAGTAAGGTTTAAAAAAAATGTCTTTTATAAAGTTAAATAACGCCCTTTTTTTTTAAGTGAAATAATCGTGTTACATAATCGTGATTTCAAAACTGACCAAAATAATCGTGATTATGATTTTTTTCCATAATCGAGCAGCCCTAGGCGAAGTCATATACAAAATAGCATTGAGTCTACTCACCTGGGTGAAGATAAGTACTAACCTTCCACTGGCTGTATTGAATGTGACTTACACACAAATATATTGTATATGAGGAGAAGGGGCATAGAAAAGGGAGTCCAGCCGCCTGAATGTGAGGACAGTTGTTGTGACGCATAATTATTGTTGCCAAATTCTCTCTTCTTACCGTCCCCACTGTTCAGGGCGAGGCAGTGAACGTCCTCCTCTAGCCAGCTTCCCATTCGGCGGGTATTTCCAACGCATTCTCATCCTTTGGCGTCATATAGGTGACGCCATATGACATTTCGTCGAAATCTTACGCATATGGGATCCTTTAGCGTCAATATAAAACGCACTGTTATGGGTAGGTTTAGGTCTGGGTTAGGGTTAAGGTTATGATGTCTTGAGATCTGCGTCTCATATTGACGCTAAAGGATGCTATGTGCGTCGGATTTAGACGAGCGTCACCTGTATGACGCCTTGGGTTCTGCGTCTCATATTGACGCTAAAGGATGCTATGTGCGTAAGATTTCGACGAAATGTCACAAGCATCACATGTATGACGCCTTGGGATGAGAACGGGCTGGTATTTCCCCCCGGGAGCCTCATCGGTTCACACGTTCTCAAGACATTTGGGGAGGAGGTGGGCCGTGGCCTTAATTTCACGGAGTGGGTGAGAGTGACGTGTGTTAATGCTGTGTCTCACCATGTGTGGTTGAAGTGAAGTTGCTGCATGCCTAATGTACAGAGTTCCGTCACGTGCCCATGGGTCTTGCCTTGTGTTACAGTCTGGAGTTTTCCGAGGAAGTAATTAAGTGGCTGTGAATCCTAAGCCTGCCCGACTTTAGGAGCTGGACGACTGCCTGGACTTGCCCACCTGCCACCCGGTCAACGTTCTCGCCGTCCCTCACAAGCCTTCTGTACCTGTTGTACTGGGAGGAAGCCAACCGTACTTGGATGTAGCGACAACGAGAATGGACCCAAACACAACTGAATCTTCCATGTGATTCATTCAAGCATAATCCCACACAGAGTCTTCACATTCCAGACTCAAATCACCAAACCCAGAGCCATAAATCACCCACAGGCTCCAGAGAGTCTGCAACCAGGAAAATACTTTAATTGTCAACGTTTGGTAATTGTGAAAAGACTGATTGGTTCAGAGATGTCACGGGATAGGACCCACCAAGTTAACGCCACGAGGTCATCTGATCCCATGACAAAGATGTAAACAGACTTCCCCCTTCTTGAAGACCTCTGAACGACTTCATTGTGAGACCTCCATTAAAAACGCACAGAGACTTTTCATATAAAAATGCATACAATAATCACAAAACAATTCTTGACGAACTTATAATCAAAAATCGGTCAACTACATAATTGTATATTGGGTCTATGACCCCTGTATGTGTCTATTATGCTTAGATCACATAAAAGTCATGTAATTGTTGTAACTATTACCTGGGTGAATGAAAATGCATCGTGTCTCCTATCAATGCGACCTCTCTCGGTAAAGGTCTCGGCAGAACAACATGTCGGGTGGAGACAGCAGACGATGGTTATAGTAACCATGTAACGTTAGACGCGTAGAGACAAAAGAACCCAAATTAAGATCAGAAGAACTGGTTCAACAGCTTCATTCAAGCCTTCATCTACTCGTCACGCTTTTCTTTCTTTTCTTAGTTTTTCCTTTTCCGTTAAAAGTCTCGGTTCTAAGTTAAGTTTTGCTGCAAAGTTTCGTTTTCAACGTTTCAACTGCAAAGCCTGCTTCAACTTCAAAGACTTCATTCATCCGCGCCAACACACCACGTGATTGGCCGCCCCAAGACGTCTCCAGGCACAGCCCGCCAGGCAACGGACAAGCAAGTACCTCCAGACTCTTAGCTGAACTGGTGACTTTATATAAAATCGAATAACCCGCCTAAGAAACGATAGAAGGGTTAAATTAATGATTGATGGTTCGTTCAGGTTGTGTCTTATAAGTGCATAGGATCTTGAGATTTCATCATCTCAGTCTTGAAACTCATTTCCTTCCCTCACTCTCTTTCTTTCTGCAACTGGTATGAATGTGTGTGTGCATGTGTTTGTTAGATATTAGTTTTATGTTTTAGAATAATCAATAAAGTCTTGTTTATATTTTAAAGATAATTGTCTTGTGTTATGTGCTTACAGATTTATTGTCTTGAACTTCGATCTAAGTACCTATGCTTTTACCCTTGATTTATTTCTTAATTTAGCTGTTAGCTGGGAATTAGTCTTTCTTGGCCAGGAAGACATTATATTTCCTAGAATTAATAATTGTTTATGCTTTCCGTTCATTGGATGAACTGATAAAATGATCATACTATTGATTCTGCTACAGTAAATTCTGAAAATAATAAAATTATAAATTATTGATCATGATCCGTTATGAATAATAATTAGTTATATTTATACGGGCGTATAAACGCTACATGGAGTACTTACCTGCTGTCCAGTCGACGCCTCCCCTCCTCAGCCGTAAACCTTCTGCACCTGATATACTGGGAAGAGCCAACCATACTTGGAGTACTCACTTGCTGTCCAGTCGACGCCCCCTCCACAGCCGCCAGCCTTCTGCACCTGTTATACTGGGAAGAGTCAACTGTACCTAGAGTACTTACCCGCTGTCCAGTCGACGTCCCCTTTACAGCCGTAAGCCTTCTGCACCTGATATACTGGGAAGAGCCAACCGTACCTAGAGTACTTACCTGCTGTCCAGTCGATGCCCCCTTTACAGCCGTAAGCCTTCTGCACCTGATATACTGGGAAGAGCCAACCGTACTTGGAGTACTCACTTGCTGTCCAGTCGACGCCCCCTCCACAGCCGTAAGCCTTCTGCACCTGTTATACTGGGAAGAGTCAACCGTACCTAGAGTACTTACCTGCTGTCCAGTCGACGCCCCCTTTACAGCCGCAAGCCTCCTGTACCTGTTGTACTGGGAGGAAGCCAGCCGTACTTGGAGTACTTACCTGCTGTCCAGTTGACGCCTCCCCTCCACAGCTGTAAGCCTTCTGCACCTGATATACTGGGAAGAGCCAACCGTACTTGGAGTACTCACTTGCTGTCCAGTCGACGCCCCCTCCACAGCCGCCAGCCTTCTGCACCTGTTATACTGGGAAGAGTCAACCGTACCTAGAGTACTTACCTGCTGTCCAGTCGACGCCTCTCCTCCACAGCCGTAAGCCTTCTGCACCTGATATAATTCAGGGACTAGGCTGCCATCAGTTGGCTCATGATGGCACCTGCAGCTGACTGATGTAACAATATGTCACTAAAGTGTTTGTTTACATGTCCTCTCGATCATATTAGAAAAGGTTTAAACCACCCTTACAATCCTAATGAAATATTAATCATATTTGGCAAATTCATTCTGATTGACGAGGTTACCTATGACTTTTTTTCTATTCCAACTGCGCTACTAGTCCAATTACAATCGGATTATTTGGGTCCATGTAAATACATCTAGTGCTCTAAGACACGTGTTTATGACATTTTTTAACGCTATTGGAACATAAGAAACTAAATATATGAGACAGTTGTCAGATTGCATTGGTGATTTTAAATATGAAATTGAATCGGTATCTTGGTGAAAAGCTTTGGTTTCCCAGAAATACGAGCTGTGCTTGTATGACTGAAATAGCTGAAGGACTTTGGTAATTCTTAGAATTCAGTTTTGGCTGGCTTCTGGAGGTCATGCCATATTTTTTGATTACTTTCAATGTACAGTACATAACCAAGTCATCACTTGAAGATAACAGATCTAATCCTGAAATCCAAAGAAAAGAAATGAAACTTTACTTTATCAGGATAGACTGGTGTTTGAACTGCTCTAATCTTTGATTTTGTTCTTCAATCCCAAAAAGGAAGTATTAAGGCTTAAGGAAACACAGAGGACTTGAGACAACATGCATGCATAAACACACAATACACACATGTCCGCTACATCTGCATTTTAGAGGCATTTTTATGGATCATTTTAATATATGCTTTGCTTGTTTTAATTTGTATGACTTGTTTCTTAAGTAATTTATCTGGCTTTTTTCTACTTTGTATGGAGTGCTTCCATTTGCATTGCATGTTTTGAAATAAAAGCTCAATTTGAATCAGATATTGTGTCAATGTTGTGAAACGGTCATAGGCCCGAAGAACATGTTACCATTTGTTGTGGTAAATTTGATGTTTACTCAGTGTGACTTAGATGTGCCGCAGTCACAGCTTAGTGCCTTTACTTTTCGTACCAACAGCTCAACAAGGTCATGGCTTGCCCTTGGTGTCCAAATTTGGGTTTGAGTCATAAAATGTACTCTACTCTACTGTCTAAGACAAATGAAATACCTCCATGACTGCTTGTTGGCCACACACCCTCTTTGAGTTTAATGCAATTGTATTTTATGTGTATACACGACTGTACATGGGTTCCACATGAAGTACATGGGTTTAACATACATAAATTATTGATTTATGAGAAATGTTTGTTGATGGGAATGATGGTTCCCAATCGTTGTCACTCCGAGTTCCGTCGGATGACGACGATTGGGGTTTCACTTAGAAGCCTATCAACTTCGAGTATTACAAAACGAGCCAATGGCAAGGGAAATGCCATGGGTCTGCGGAATTTGCATGGTGCATCTCCGACCCACCTAGTGGATATAAAAGGAGGACGGCGGCAATATGCAGTTTATGTTTTTGCTTCGGAGCCAAGAGGTCCTCTTCACTCCGTAGTCTATTCTCTGATTATCTTCGAGAATCTTCTAGACGAGCAGCTTCCAGTCGGTGTTGGTCTGACGGCGTATTCCAGCGAGTTTCACTTTCCTGCCTGCTGATCTGTGCAGTGTTCTGCAACAGCGCGTGTGTTTCTCCCTGGGCGCTTCAGCACTGCTGCGAGCTTTTCATTCATAAAAAGAGCTTTCATTCACAAAAAGAGCTTGCACGCAGCACGTCTTTTTAAAGATGCTCTGCCCGTGTATTGCACGCGGCTCGTCTTTTTCTACGAACGTGACCATCGCAGTGTTATGGTCAAGACTCAATGAGCTCAACAGAGCGAGAGTCCCCTCATCCACACCCCAATCTATTTTCTCCACGTGAGGGAATACTTTGGCTGGTCGCCAGGGTGACCTGAGGCTGATGGTGTGGAACAAAACCCGACGATTTATCCTCGGTCCACACCCCCCTCTTACACATTGCAACCCGTGTGGTGTCCGGATGAGTTTGCTGACTGCCCGTGTCCAGTAGGACGCCGGCGGCTCCAGCAGCTCATCCTGCGCCCCCAGCAGATGAAATCATGTCTATCGCCGCATCACTAGGGTGAGCTGGAGTCCTCTGGAGATGACGGTTCGTCTGTGCTGCCACCTCCGGGTGCGTCAGCCTCTCGAATCTGATCCAGAGTTGACAGCTATGCTTTCCCGGGCTGCCGTGAGTATCGGGCTTGTGTGGACATCTGCCATGTCCCGAGTACTCATGGCTGATGATTGGTTTTGGGGGTGGCGCTCAGCGGCCGCTCAGCGGCCTCTTCCACCTTCTCTGCCCTCGTGAGACCACGGCCCAGGGTGCACTGGGTTCCCCCTGTGGAGTGTTCTGTGGCGACACGTCTGTGACCCCACAGCGCCTCCACCTGGCGTGGCGGGCCTAAGCACCCCTCCAACGCCTGTAGGTTTTGTCTACTCCGGTGGCAAACACCTATAGAGCTGCGGGGCTGGCTGCCGACTCACTGCATGTATCGTGCACGAGGGTAGAGCTGATTCAGGGCTCATACTAGAGCTGCGTGTGGCCACCGACCTTGCTCTACGAGCGACGAAGGTGACCGCACGCTCCCTGAGTCAGGTGATTTCCACAATTGTGGTCAGACATTTCTGGCTTAACCTGGTTGATGTGCGCGAGGCTGAATGAACCCGTTTCCTCAACTCCCCCATGTCCCAGGCTGGCCTTTTCGGCGGCGCGGTCGAGAGCTCTGCCCAACAGTTCTCGGCCGCCCAGAAGCGGACTGTGGCTGACCCTGCGGCCAGCTGCTGCCACCCGGCCGCCGGCTCAGACGCCTCAGTCCGCTCGCCGTCGAACGCGCCCTCCTGTGACTCCGCCCCCTCCCGCCCGGCCCCAGCAGCAGCTTCACCCTGGCCGCGCCGTGGAGGTGGTCGCAGGAAGGCGCCTCAGCCCGTACCAGCCCCGCAGCCTGTTGAACGCCAGGCCACGCGGCGCTCTCGTTACGGGCGGCTCACAGATGGATTGCAGTTCTTCTGGGATTTGGTTGCAGGGCCCTCCACCGGGGGAGAATCCTTTTTCTAAGAACTGACTTCCCATCTCTGAGCCCCAGAGGGCGCGGATGGCCGCTCTCGTCCCCCTCTGTCGCCAGACCCCTGACAGACCAGGCCCCCGTGGAACGCTGGTCCTTCCCTGGCCTCCTCTGTCAGGATGCGGATTATGACCGTGCCGAGGGAAGGTGACCGGCCATGCCGTCCACGTCTGGGCCGGTCATTCCGCCTCGCTGCCCCATCGTGGGTACGTCTGTGGTTCACATGCCCCGCTGGTTCAGTTTTGGAACTTCCAGTCTGTCCCGTTGGCTCTCTGGAACCATCAGGCTCGGCTATGCGATTCAGCTCGCATGGTCTCCTCCCCGCTTCCGGGGAGTCCGCTACCATGTAGGGTGGTTATGCCCCTGTCGTGTGTGCGGAGGTCGTTACCCTACTGGCGAGGGCACGATTGAGACCACCCCTCCAGCCGAAAAGAAGTCTGGCTTCTCAGCCCTTACTTCATTGTACCCAGGAAGAGCGGTGGGTTATTACCTTTCCTGGACCTGCGCGTCTTGAGCCGTTTCCTTCACACGTTTCCGTTCAAGCTGCGCATGGCCAAACGCATTTTCGAATGTGTGCGGCCACAGGATTAGGTTGCAGCGATCGACCTGAAGGACGCCTACTTTTATGTCTCCTTTTTCTCCTCGGCAAAGACCATTTTTACGTTTACTTTCCAGGAGCGGGCATACTAGGACGCGGTTCTCCCATTCGGGTTAGCCCTGTCTCCTCGCATCTCTACGAAGGTCGTCGAGGTAGCCCTTGTGCCACTACGGCAACACGGGGTTCGCATCCTGAACTATCTTGATGACTGGCTGTACCTAGCTCACTCTCGAGTCCAGGTTTACGAACACAGGGACCTTGTGCTCCGGCACCTAGCCTGTTTGGGCCTTCGGGTCAACTGGGAGAAGAGCAAACTTTGCTTCGTGCAGAGGTTCTCTTTTCTCAGTGTGGACTCGGTCGCCATGTGCACGCGGCTTACGAGCTAGCGCGCGCAGTCACTGCTGACTTGCCTAAGACAATTCGAGGGTAAGAGTGTGGTTCCACTGAAATACTTTCAGAGGCTCCTGGGGCATATGGCATTCCAGCCGCAGCAACGCCACTCGGTTTGCTTCATATGAGACCACTTCAGCTCTGGCTTCGCGATCGAGTCCCGAGGTGGGCATGGCAACAAGGCACGCTCCGAGTACCAGCTACTCCGACCTGCCGTCAGACCTTCACCCCGTGGTCGAACCTCAGTTTTCTACGGGCCGATGTGCCCTTAGAGTTTCCAGGTATGTTGTTGTCTCAACAGATGCCTCCACCATGGGCTGGGGTGCCATGTGCAATGGACATGCTGTCGCGGGCTCCTGGACAGGACCCCAGCGCCTTTGGCATGTCAATTGCCTCGAGTTGCTGGCAGTACGCCTTGCTCTGCATCGCTTTCTTGCGCTGCTCTAGGGTCAACACGTACTAGCCCGATCAGACTATACCGCCTCTGCAGCGTACATCTACCATCTAGGTGGTCTACGCTCTCGCCGTATGTCGCAACTCGCCCGCCACCTCCTCTTATGGAATCAGAAGCTTCTGAGGTCGCTTCGAGCCATTTTATATCCCTGAGCCCTGAACTGTGCAGCCTACGAGCGCTCACGGCTTCAGCTCCTTCCGGGAGAATGGCGACTCCATCCCCAGTCGGTTCAGCTGATGGGACCAGTTCGGGGACGCACAGATAGATCTGTTTGCCTCTCACGACTCGACCCTTTGCGCCCTGTTTTATTCCCTGACCGAGGGCACGCTCGGCACGGATGCACTGGCGCACAGCTGGCCGCGGGGTCGCAATATGTGTTTCCCCCAGTGAGCCTTCTTGCGCAGACCTTGCGCAAGGTCAGGGAGGACGAGGAGCAGGTCATTCTGGTCGCGCCGCACTGGCCCACCCGGACCTGGTTCTCCGAACTCGTACTCCTCGCGACAGCACCTCCCTGGCCAATCCCTCTGAAGAAGGACCTCCTTTCTCAGGGACGGGGCACCCTATGGCACCCTCGTCCCGATCTATGGAACCTCCACGTGTGGCTCCTGGACGGGACTCCTGGCTACCATCACTTCCTCTAGAGCGTCGTCTACCCGACACGCCTATGCGTTGAAGTGGAACCTCTTCGTTAACTGGTGCTCTTCTTGCCGAGAAGACCCCCAGAGATGCTCGATCAGTGTTGTGCTTTCCTTCCTTCAAGCTGGGTTGGAGCGAAGGCTGTCTCCCTCCACCCTCAAGGTATATGTTGCCGCTATTGCCGCACACCATGATACGGTAGAAGGTAAGTCTGTGGGGAAGCACGACCTGATCGTCAGGTTCCTGAGAGGAGCGAGGAGACTGTATCCTCCTCGCCCTCCTCTCATTCCCTCTTGGGACCTCGCAGTGGTTCTAACTGCCCTGCAGAGTGCTCCCTTTGAGCCTTTGCAGTCAGTGGAGCTTAAGTTCCTGTCTATGAAGACAGCGCTCCTGACTGCATTGGCCTCCATCAAGAGGGTAGGGGACCTGCACGCATTCTCCGTTGACGAAGCGTGCCTGGAATTCGGGCCGGCTTACTCTCACGTGATCCTGAGACCCCGGCCTGGATATGTGCCCAAGGTTCCCACCACTCCCTTCCGGGACCAGGTGGTGAACCTGCAAGCGCTGCCCCTGGAGGAGGCAGACCCAGCCTTGTCACTGCTCTGTCCAGTACGTGCTCTCCGCACCTATGTAGACAGAACGCAGTGTTTCAGGACCTCAGACCAGCTCTTTGTCTGTTATGGTGGGAAGCTGAAGGGAAAGGCTCTCTCCAAGCAAAGGTTGTCTCACTGGATAGTGGACGCCATTGCTTTGGCTTACCAGCAGCAAGGTCGACCGTGCCCCCTTGGTGTGACTGCCCACTCCACCCGGAGTGTGGCGTCCTCTTGGGCTCTAGCGCATGGCGCCTCGCTAACAGACATCTGCAGAGCTGCAGGCTGGGCGACACCGAACACATTCGCCAGATTCTATAATCTCCGAGTGGAGCCTGTGTCCTCTCATGTACTCGCTTCAACCAGCTAGTACCGGACCCGCTCAGGTGTCTTCGCTTGCTCGCCATTCCACTCCACGGACTGGTTATGTGCGATATTTTCCTCAGGTGAGCTTCCCCGTAAGCCCTGAGTTCCTCCAGCACTGCTGACGTCGTCGCCAGTGTCTATTTGCCTGCGCGTTGGCTAGGTGCCTTCCGTGTGCATGGTCCCTCCCCTAGCGACCCCCACATGTGTATTTCCACTGTAAGCCTCTCTGAGCGTGTGTCTTTCCCTTGGCAAGCCACCTTGCCACCCCCTGGGGTTGAAATATTCCACCTGCGGCTGGACACCCCAGTGTTCTCCATATGCATCCCTCCGGGTCATATGTGTATTCTCTAAGTCCCCCCCTCCCCCCCTCCCCCCTTCCCCTCCCTCCCCCCTCCCCCTCCCCCTCCCCCTCAAAAAATCAATGATATTGTGTCATTAAATCAACATTAGTGATTCTAAATTACTGATGCCGCATAAATAATGAAATTAACAAAAGTAATCAATCGTAATATTGTTGAATCAAGATTGATTGTACATCACCGATGTTGAATTAATATTGAAATTAACAAAAATAATCAATGGTAATGTAAGTGAATCAACTTTACATTATGAAGGTGATTATTCTTCACTGCTGTTGAATCAACATTGAAGTTAACAAAAAAGAGCATAGATGATATTGTTTGATCAATGTTACAATGTAATGTTTATTCTAGATAACTTTTTTTTAAACTGAAAATACAACAGAAATGTAATTTCAAAAAAGACTGAATGCCATCTCTTTTCAACAGGTCAGGTCTGCCCCAAAAACCTTTCCAATTGTATAAATATATATCATTTGTATATCATTCTGTGGACATGACTTAGACAGCCAGCCATTGAGTGAGGACAGTCTACTAAGTATCTCTTCATCCACCGGGTAAACTGGGAGGGGGCCAGAGCATATTCAAGTGAACAACATCATGCAGAAAAACTTTCTGCATGTTTACTTTGTTGTGAACAGGCTCAAACAGTTTATGTAAAAGGTATTTTCAACATTAAATGTACAGAGAAATTCAGACTAAGGATGCTTAGTCAAGTCAAGTCACCTTTATTTATATAGCGCTTTTTACAATACAAATTGTTTCAAAGCAGCTTTACAGAGATAACAGGAAAACAATGTTGCAATAGTATTGTTAAATTCAAAATTAAATGTTAAATGTCCCCAACTAAGCAAGCCAAAAGCCAATGGCGACAAAGGCGAAGGCGACAAAGACCATATACAGTATACTTACCCAACTGTATGATTTAAATGTACAATATTTCTATTCAAGAGACTCATTTGGTTGTTGTTGTAAGCCAGTGATACCCCGGCCGTGAATAAAACTTCATTTCTGCAAAGAGCAACTTGGAAGTCGTGTCAGGTACTGTGTAGCTGAGAAATAGATTCTACGCTCAAAAGACAACTTAAGAACATCTATGTGTGATTGAGGTAGTAATAGAAGTACTAAAGATTATACGCTCAAAAGACAACTAAAGAAACAGCTAAAGTGTGCAAAGTGTGATTGAGGTAGTGATAGTAGCTTCTTGACGGGACTTCAGGGAAGTATTGTATTGAATTGTAAGAATTCAGGGAATTACCTTGAGAAACTGTAATTATTATTATTAACAACTGGAGGTTGTTTAAATTGAAGAAGTCAGATTTAGTAGGTTGTATTTGTATTAAGAATTTCCACGACACACATCATGTAAAAAAAAAAATAATAATTGTGCAGCTCTGAGCTCTGTTGGATGGGTTTGCTTTGCCTATGTACAGTTTGTCTTTGTTCATGGACTCTTATTTTGATAATTTTTTGTCTTGATGTGCCTGTTTTCAGTTCCTGTGTAGGCCTATTTGGTATCTGTTTCCATTGCCATCTTGTTTGTTTCCATTGCAACCCTTGTTAATCTCCATGACACCAAATCACCTTCCCTCATTAGCCCATTGTCATCCTGTCTTTAATCCCTCAGTTGTCTTCTGTTCATTGTCTTGTGGTGGTGTTTGTCTCTCATGGTTCCTGATGTTTATTAAATGTGAGTTCATTGTTCTTCTGCGTCAAACTTCTCTGTTAGGATTATCAGGTCAAGCCACCGTACATACAAACACCCAGTTATCAAAGGCCAATCAAAGCTATTATCCATTCTTTACTTCAGGACATGTCATACACTTTTAACATAGAGCCAACAAATTTTAATGCTTAATTTCACATAGTCAAAAGAGATCATGCATGTTTCAGCTTCATCGATTTGTGTTATTCATCATGCAGTATAGGATAGCCATATCCTGCAGTGCAGAACACATGGTGCAGAATAACACCTGTGCAATTTGCAAGAATGTATTAGGACACTGATGTTTTTAGATGTTATGCCAGTCAATGCCAGAGGATGAACCAATTTCAAATCTTAACCAGTTGTGGAGAAGAACACAGCGAAAAATAACTGAAATGGCAGTTTGTATGAAACTGTCATGTATTTAAGTTGTTGTATTATGTCTTAAATATTATATATGTTGGAAATCAATCCAGTCTAGATCATTCAGATGTTCTGAAATTTATTTGCACATTTATCTTTGTAACATTTTTACACATTTTTACCAGAAACATAAAAAAAAAAAAGAATTATGCTGTGATTTTAGGTTTCTGATCAGACAGCAGACAGAAAACATGGAAAATGTTTGTGTGTGTGTGTGTGTGTGTGTGTGTGTGTGTGTGTGTGTGCTCGTGTTTATATTACATTGTGGGGACCAAATGTCCCCACAAGTATAGTAAAACCTGAAATCACCTACATTGTGGGGACCAGTCAGCGGTCCCCATGAGGAGAACAGCGTATAAATCACACTAAGTAATGTTTTTTGAAAATGTAAAAATGCAGAATGTCTCCTGTGATGGGTAGGTTTAGGGATAGGGGCAGTGTAAGGGGACAGAATATACATTTTGTACAGTATAAAAACCATTACGCCTATGGAGAGTCCCCACAAAGATAGCGAACCAGACATGTGTGTGTGTGTGTGTGTTTGTGTGTGTGTTAACATATTGCATAGGCAGAACAGGGTAAGTTGTAGGTAAGTTGGGACATTTCTAAATGTCCACTTTTATCCACTGCGTCTATACTGCGTACAGCAGGTGGCGCTGCTGTGTCTGTAAATTTCACTGTGGGCAGCAAATTTGTGAACCATGGATGGCGAATTGAAAATGAATGCAAATATTAAATATGTCTTGACAATTATGTAAAAATCATATACAATTATTGTAATCATTTGTATGCTATGAAACATACTATATTTGGTCAAATGTGTTGTTAAAACACATGATCATGTCCTCATGTCCCGTGAAAAAAGGTAATGCAATCAATTAATATATATTAATATATTAATATATATATATATCATACTTATTATTTTTATTTTTTGTGAATAATAAATGGGAATGGGTATTATGGATTAAGTAGTACTGCAGGTTCAAATTAAATACAACAACACGCATATTTTTGTAACGTTTAATCGTGGGGAGAAGGAGGCATGAGCAAATCAAACAACGCAAACATTTAAAAGCAGTAAAACAATTGCCTAATATTAACCACTGAATTATTATGATTCTGAATGATTGGTAATAGTGTAGAATTGTCTTTTTTTTTTCAACGAGAGATCTGCCATTAGAAATAGCCTACATGTACCAGATGTCCTCGGCGCACTTGCGCATTGGTGTTTTAAGATGGACACGCCTCTTGTCTCCAGTCATCCTAAATCCAATACCCCAACCTGAACGATTCCGACATCATATGAAAGCATTTCTGAGGACAAGCAAATGTTTTGTTCAGATGAAGACACAACCTGAGACCTGGTGCAGGACATATAACTCCAGCATCCTCATCCTCATCTGATTCCAGGAATGACATCTGGCCAGTGATGCAGTGGACAGAGTGCATGCAGCATCATTTGTCACACAGACAGTAAGGGACGGCTCGAGGTGTATTTGGCCAAATAAATCCGACCTGTTATTCGTTTAATTTACTCATTCGTTATTTTTTTTTATCGGTAATATGTCGTTGCTCGTACCAATTAGCTTACACATGAAATCGTGTTGGAATTATAAATTATAGGAAACGGACGCAACACGTTGTTGGTTGGTCATCGGGAGCTCAAGGTGTCATTCAGCCTTTATTCAGTAAGTACAGAAGTGTCATTACCTTATATCTAAATAACTACCTTAAATATTGAGAGCACATTTCAGCATTCACGAATCGATCCAAAACCAAAGCCAAGCTATAACAATAAAAAAAAAATCTTTGGGGGTTAACATTCTAAACTTGTATAGCAGTCATCGTTTTGTTTTCGTGTGGAAACAAACCAACAACATTTATTTATTTATTTATTTATTTATTTATTTATTTATATATATATTTATTAGCTACAATCTGAGCATTTTATGTCATTAAAACTTACCTTTTTTGGGAGCTTGTGACCCAAACATATTTTAAAATGATCACGTCATCAGCATTATGTCAGTTTGTGATTGTTATGACATTTCAATTTTGAGTTTTGCAATGCATAACTAACTGAACAATTATAATATTCGGGTTGTGAGGGGTTATTACTGGTGGGTGTGGACAGAATATGCAGTTGCTCCAGTCAACTTGACAAGAGCTTGGGCGATCTTTTGTAAACAACCAAAGAATAATGTTTATCAGAAGGTATAGTTAACATTAAATACAATTTAAAGGACTTTTTTTATATATATATCCTATTCCCGGACATATAATTTTATGATGAATTCTCCAGCTGTCATTTACTGAGAGAGAGAATAATTATTCTCAAATGTTGCATTGGGCATCTGATGGCATCACTTACTGTGAGTCTAAACATGTGAGTGTGTGTGTGTGTGTGTGTGTGTGTGTTAGTCATCTGATGCACAGATGTATGTGGATATATGCAGGCCACCATCCCTGCATGAAAAAACTCCTTAAGGAAAAATTGTGTTTGTCTTTAATTTGAAGTGAAAGCTGCTGACAAGCACATTTTCTCAAGCACATTTTCTTCCACTGGAACTGATTTTAGTGTGAGTGTTTTGTAAAAGGAAATAAAAGCTAAAGGATCAGAGGATTAGTGAGTTAACTAAGCTCTGAGACATGCTCACTTGGTGACCTATGTAGATAACTAGGGTAGGCCTATGTCATAAACTGCTTATTTTTCTCTTATCTTGTGGCATAATCAATACTCTGTTATGTCAGTTGACTTTGGAAACATGTAGGCAATGTTCTGCAAAATATGTGCAAATGATACCTGTGCTGTTTTGTCATGTCTGTGTACTTTTATTGTGTTGCGTTCTGTGCTTCTTAACCTTTATGCAGTGATAGTTGTTATTTTAATACATTGAAACAATCTGTAAAAATGTTGTCACTTTGTTACTAGTAAACTCTTAGCAAATGTGTCAAATAAATTATGGCTGCAAATGAACAAGGTCTCATTTGCTACCAAGCTGTGACTATCAGACTTTCAACGGCCCAATGTGAAGTGAAAGCCTCTTAATTAAGACCCAATCAATGCTTTCTTCGGGTTTTGAGTTTCAGGAGACTAATGCTTTGGGGTAACTGTACACCACAGTCTCAAGGGCTGAGTTTTTAGACTTTACACCAGTCTGCTGGTTAATTGAAACACTGGAAGAAATCAAACAATGCAAAAATTTAAAAGAAAATGAGTACAATTTCATCTCTATTATTTTATTAATTTTTAAACTTCCCGAAGAAAATGTGATTAGCCTTTTAACAGGTCTACACCAGATGAGGGAATCGCTTTTCATCAAAAGCAAACAGAACTCATTATTTATAATCAACAAAGCTGACTGAAGACCATCTGGAATTATTTGTTTAATTGACTTCAACGTAAGGGCATTACTGCAGATATGATTGTTGTTTGTTTTTACAAACATAGAGACAATTTAAAAGAACATCACCGATTCAGTTCATATTGTATTTTAAACATGAAGCTTTCCTTTAATCATAATTCATAAACATGTCTTGGTGCTATTCATTTTTTTTTTTATCTAAACGCATTGGTTTTCTGATAGCTTTCACTTTTACGTTTTGCAGCTTTCATTGTCAGCTTGTGCTTTTGAGTGTATATGGATTCTATATGGATTCACTGTGGGCTGTCCAGGCATTCCCTGAAGGAAAAGGACATACAGTCTGGAGTGAGTGTACTGTTTCCAGACTGCAGGAAAGAGAGAAGGTGGAGAGAGGGCACAGAGAAGAAAAAAAAAGAAACACCTTGTTCATTATAACAGGAGTGATCTTGTCACACCTCTTGATTGCAGTGTAGACAACATAATTGGGAAGTAACAAACTAATTAAAAAGAAGAAACATTTAAAGGATGTAAAACATTAATAACTACTTATTTTACTAGTCTCAGCTGATTTAGTTTCTGTTCCTTGCCACTGTCACCTTTTTCGCCTTTGTTGCCATTGGCTTTTGGCTTAGTTGGTGACATTCAATTTTAACATTTAATTTAATATTCAACAATAATATAGATCTGCCTGCATTGACACCATTATATGAGAACTGAACTGAGCTGGAAAAGATGAATGTGAATCTGGCATAATTTTGTTATGTTGATTGTTTGTATGTATCGCAGCAGTTTGTAAATGAAATGTCTGGTGAGTGGTGCTAAAAGGTTAATGCTCTAACATGTTTAAAAAAAACATGTACCCCCATATTATATCCTATCTTAAACTTACTAAAAGTGTTAACAAAAGCAAACGTGAGGAAAACTAAATAATTTTCTGAAGCAACTATGCCATTTTAGCTTGCTATTACATGTCTTCAAGCTCTTTTATCGTGACTCGTATATGACAATACTCATATTTAAGCGCTCCGCATCATAAGTGAGCAGGTGAGCTTTCGAGCAAGTTTATTATCGCCATAAAGCCATATGGAGCTAGTTATGTAATGCAACCATCAAAATATATTAGTTTACAAATCATGCACAATGGTAAGTGTTCTGAGGTCATAACAGCCAGGGTTCTCAAGTTTTATCAAAAGCTTGGGTAACACTTTATTTTGATGGTCCCTTTTGAACGTGCTGTTGACTATAAGTAACTTTGCAACTATATGTCAACTAACTCTCATTGGAGTATTAGTAGACTGTCTGCTTAATATCTGCAAATACTTTATTGTGATGCTCTTCCAACAGGCACTCTACTGACTATAAGTAACTTTGCAACTACATGTCAACTTAATCTAACCCTAACCCTACCAGTCTATTCATACTCAACTAACTCTAATGAGAGTTAGTAGACATGTATGAGCAACGCTACTTATAGTCAACAGAATGTGTTAAAGGGACCATCCAAATAAAGTGAAACCCAAGCTTGGAGTGAGATCACTTGCGGTTAGGGGAGGAGCCCTAATATAGCAAAGCTTCTGGCCTGGTTGCAAAGTAGTTGTAGAGTTTTTGACTGCATCAATAATAATGTATACGATGGGCTATATATTACATTACATATTACATTACATTTATTCATTTAGCAGACGCTTTTATCCAAAGCGACTTACAAATGAGAACCATAGAAGCAGTTAAACTAACAGCAGGACAACAAAATGTAAGTGCTATAACCTTTCACAGTTTAATGTGAACCCGTACAATTATTATTATTATTATTTTATTTTTTTAATAGAAAGTAAGAGAAAGTGTTAGTATTACTGGAACAAGTGCTGCCGAAAGAGATGCGTCTTCAACCGTTTCTTGAAAATGGCTACGGACTCAGCAGCTCTGGTTGAGTTGGGAAGGTCATTCCACCAGCAGGGAACAGTCATGGTAAAGGTCTGAGAAAGAGATCTTGTGCCTCTTTGACGTGGCACCACAAGACGACGTTCGCTTGCAGAGCGCAAATTTCTGGATGGGACATAAGTCTAAGGTAATGAGTTTAGGTAAAAGGGAGCAGAGCCAGTGGTTGTTCTATAAGCAAGCATCAGTGACTTGAATTTGACGCGAACTGCAACTGGAAGCCAGTGTAGTTTTGTGAGGAGAGGAGTGACGTGTGCTCTCTTCGGCTCGTTAAAAACCACTCTAGCTGCAGCATTTTGGATTAGCTGTAGAGGTTTGATCGTGCAAGCTGGAAGACCAGCCAGGAGAGCATTGCAATAGTCCAGTCTGGATAGAACAAGCGCTTGAACAAGGAGTTGTGTAGCATGCTCTGACAGGAAGCGCCTGATCTTCCTAATGTTATACAAAGCAAATCTGCAGGACCGGGCAGTTCTAGTAATGTGGTCTGTGAAGTTCAATTGATCATCAATAACAACTCCAAGGTTCCTGGCTGACCGTGATGGAGATATGGATGATGGGCCTAGCTGAATAGTGAAGTTGTGACAAAGTGTTGGATTGGCCGGGATCACAAGTAGTTCTGTCTTCGCAAGGTTAAGTTGAAGGTGGTGGTCTTTTATCCAGCCAGAGATGTCTGTCAGGCATGCTGAGATGCGAGCAGCTACCGTCGGATCATCAGGCTGGAATGAGAGGTAGATTTGTGCGTCATCAGCGTAGCAGTGATAGGAAAAGCCATGTTTCTGAATCACAGTTCCTAGTGATGTCATGTAGATGGAGAAGAGAAGTGGTCCAAGCACTGAGCCCTGAGGCACTCCAGTAGGTAGATGTTGTGACTTCGACACCTCACTCCTCCACGACACCCTGAAGGACCTACCTGAGAGGTAAGACTTGAACCATTGGAGTGCGGTTCCCGAGGTTCCCATCGTCTTTAGGATTGACAGGATGATCTGGTGGTTAACTGTGTCAAAGGCAGCAAACAGATCTAGCAGGATGTGAACTGAGGATTTGGAAGCTGCTCTTGCCAGTTTCAGAGCTTCGATTACTGAGAGCAGCGCAGTCTCAGTTGAGTGTCCACTTTTGAAACCAGACTGATTGTTGTCCAAGAGGTTGTTCTGTGTGAGAAAGGAAGAGATCTGGTTGAAAACAACTCATTCAAGTGTCTTCGCGACGAATGGAAGAAGGGATACTGGTCTGTAATTATCCAGATGTGCTGGATTAAGACTAGGTTTCTTAAGCAGTGGGGTTACTCGGGCCTGCTTAAATGCTGTGGGAAAGGTACCAGTGTGAAGAGAGGTGTTGATGATGTGCGTGAGTGCGGGGATAACTGAGGAAGAAATGGCTTGAAGTAGGTTAGTAGGAATAGGATCAAGCGGACAGGTAGTAGGGCGGTTGGAAAGGAGTAGTTTGGAGACTTCTGCCTCTGAAAGCAGAGAGAATGAGGGTAGAATGTGTGTGTTAGCTGGTAAAATGTGTGTGTCAGTTTGTGGATTGTTAAATTGGCCGCTGATGGTGGTTGTTTTATTTATGAAGAATGTGGCAAAGTCATCAGCTGTTAGGGTTGATGAAGGAGGAGGAGGAGGAGGGTTGAGAAGAGAGGAGAAGATTTTAAAAAGCATGCGAGAGTCAGAAGAATTGTTAATTTTGTTGTGATAGTAAGTCATTTTAGCAGTAGAGACATTAGCAGAGAAGGAAGAGAGGAGGGATTGATAAAGACCAAGGTCAGTAGGATCTTTCGATTTGCGCCACTTCCTCTCTGCACCCCTGAGTTTAGAACGATGTTCACGGAGAACATCGGATAACCAGGGGGCAGAGGGTGTGGTGCGGGCTGGCCTGGAAGAAAGGGGGCAAAAGTTGTCCAAGCAGTGTGTTAGAGTGGAGAAAAGAGAGTCAGTTGCACTGTTAGTATCAAGTGTTGAGAACTTGTCAGGTGGAGGAAGTGTGGATGAGACCAAAGAGGATAGGCGAGAGGGTGAGAGAGAGCGTAGGTTTCGCCGAAAAGTGACCTGCGGAAGAGTGTGTGTTGTGTTCTGAGGTAGGTTGAGGCTGAGAGTGAGGAGGAAGTGGTCTGAGGTGTGCAGTGGAGTGACCAGTGGATGGTCAGTGGAGCAGTGGCGTGTGTAAATAAGGTCTAATTGGTTACCTGATTTGTGAGTAGCTGCAGTAGCTACTCGTTTGAGGTCAAATGAGGCGAGCAGAGTGTGGAAATCAGCAGGCCTGACGTTTTTCTATGTGGATGTTGAAGTCTCCAAGAACTATGAGAGGAGTACCATCCTCAGGGAAGGATGAGAGTAGCACATCAAGCTCCTCCAAGAAACTGCCAAGCTGACCTGGGGGACGATAGATAACTACAAAATGGATTTTTATAGGACTAGTGATGGTGATTGAATGCGATTCAAATGAGCTGTGGTCACACCGAGGTGGTAAAGGATCAAATTTCCAATCATTTGAGATGAGTAGACCAGTACCTCCACCCCTACTGGTCAGGCGAGGGGTGTGTGAGAAAGCAAAGTTAGTGGAGAGGGCAGCAGGTGTGACCGTGTCCTCAGGTCTGATCCAGGTCTCAGTCAGGGCCAATAAGCGTAGACCTGAATGACTAGAAATAGATGTAATAAAGTCAGCTTTGTTTACAGCAGACTGGCAATTCCAGAGACCAATAGGAAAAGAGAATAGAGTACTAGAAGAAGCTGGAAAGGTACGCAGGTTGTTAGGATTGTACTGCCTCCTACGTGTGACTTTTGATTTGCGTATGTTAGTAATAGTAGGAATTTGAAAACACATGGTGTAAGAGAGCTCACAAACAGAAAGATTAGAAGTTGTGCAGAAGAGAAAGGAAAAAAACAAAAAGATAATACTCAAGTGCTTTGTCGGTGTCCTTGCTCGGTGGAGTTGCGCAGGTAGAGTCGCTGGTCTTTACACTCTTCGGTCTTCACACGATGAGGGCTTCACACAAGGGCTGCCGCGACCGCTGCCGCGAAACACTAACCAAATTATACACGCCTAATACCTCGTTATTGAATACAGCAGGCCACGCCCTGCTACTTAGTTAAGCGAAACTCAAAAGTCCTGACACAAACAAACGCGCTTTACCACGGTAAACAGGGTAAACCAAACAAAGTTTCCTAGCAACGAATATCCACGCTAAAATATAATGAGAAAAGTAAACACTCACAGACTGATGTTCTCTTCTGTTGCTCGACTGCTTCTTCTGAAAAGTGCTAGTAAATATCTGTAATAAGTACTTTAACTGGCTTTGGCCACGCCCTGCTACTTAGTTAAGCGAAACTCAAAAGTCCCGACACAAACAAACGCGCTTTACCACGGTAAACAGGGTAAACCAAACAAAGTTTCCTAGCAACGAATATCCACGCTAAAATATAATGAGAAAAGTAAACACTCACAGACTGATGTTCTCTTCTGTTGCTCGACTGCTTCTTCTGACAAGTGCTAGTAAATATCTGTAATAAGTACTTTAACTGGCTTTGGCCACGCCCTGCTACTTAGTTAAGCGAAACTCAAAAGTCCCGACACAAACAAACGTGCTTTACCACGGTAAACAGGGTAAACCAAACAAAGTTTCCTAGCAACGAATATCCACGCTAAAATATAATGAGAAAAGTAAACACTCACAGACTGATGTTCTCTTCTGTTGCTCGACTGCTTCTTCTGACAAGTGAACATATTAAATGTTCTAGCCTAAAAATGTTAGACGAGCTTTCCAACTTACCTTCTCCATCATGACCAAGGGGGTAATCCATCCGCCAGAAACTGAAGCCTCCTGGGCGACGCCATTGTAGCAGACTATCACATGCTGTTAGCATTCCATTGACTCCCATTCATTTTGGCGTCACTTTAACAGCGAATAACTTTACATCTGAGGTGTTTAAAGACTCATTTGGTCCATTATTTATTTCTAAAGAAACACGACAATGTATAAAAGGCTCAATTACCTTGTATCTTACATTATGGCCCCGTAGAAGCAGTTTTTGAAGCAAAAATAGGCTCACGATTGCGTCATAACCAATCGACTCTCTGTCGAGAAATTACCGTACAGACAGGCGGAGAAGCTCGCGGGCAATCGGGGGGACGTGGAGGCATAAAGTCTGATAAAGTAAAGGGAGAAGCCCATAGAGAGTCATTAAGTTGATCCTGCTGCTAGCTCACGGACAGCTAATACTCACGCTCTCCGTCTCTGCGAGATTCGGAAGGGAATTATTCAGTTTTCGCTCGGCACAGCTACTAGAAGACATACAGGTTGCTCACGTGACATTACGTCGTCAAGCTCAGTTTGAGCCTGCGCAGTAACCCTGGCTATCAGCTTTTAACAGGCTTCAATTTTCTCCGTTGAAATCAATGGGGTCGCTGTGTCCATTTCTTTTACTGTCTATGATCATGACGTGTGTTTGTGCGATGTTGTTGGTTACCTAGTAACGAACGCACGGTGGCCGAGAATGTTCCGTCAACTTCCGTGTGTCCGCGCTTCTATGTTGCCTAGTAACGGACGCAATCTGTCCGAGATAATAAAATTAAGGTGTGTCCCAATTTGTGTACTTCTTCACCATTCTATGACGTTTTGTTGTATAAATAGTGCAAGTAACCTGGAAGCGAGCGGCGCGATGCAATGCGACAAATTAAATAGAACTCATTAAAATCAGTAATGCTATCTACACTTGAACCCATTCTCTTTCTGACTTACTTCAAGCACTCGCGCTACTTCTGACACGAAGAACAATTGGATTTGCAACGGTCGGTTTGTTGCGTCTATTGTAGATAGCCAAAAGCTGTCGGGGCACAATGTGATAACTGTCATGGTGTAGACACTGTTAGTTATTTAAAAAAGTTAAGTGTGAAATGTTGGACACCTCATTCACTCAACTGAGCCATGAGAGTATCGCGATACGAACCGTGGGTTCTGTATCGCGGTTTTTCGGTTCGGATCGAATATCGTTACACCCCTATCATTTAGGATACAACATAAATCTTTCCATTTGGCAAACACATTTATCCAAAGCAACTTACATTGCATTCAAGTTACACATTTACATTTGACCTGTTTGAGTGACAGAAAATAACTTTTAAGCCTTTATTAATAAATTATTATTATTGTTATTATTATATTAGTCAGAATTTTGAGAAATTAACTCATAATTGCGTGTTATAAAGTCAGAATTGCGAGATATAAACACGGTAATATCACACAATTCTGACTTTAATAAACGCAATTACAACTTTAAATCACGCAATTACGATTTTATAACTCACAATTGTGAGTCAGAATTGTGAAATAAAAAGTTGCAATTACCTTTTTTATTTTTTATTCTGTGGCGGAAACAAGCTTCCATAATTATCTGCCCCATAATTTGTGGGACAAGGAAAATGTTTGTTTTCCTGCCACTAGTCAAGTCACCTTCATTTATATTGTGCTTTTAATAATATAGACTGTTTCAAAGCAGCTTTACAGTGATAATAGGAAAAGTAACAGAGATTGTTTTGGCTTTACAGTAGCTCTAGAATAAAATTATTGTTGCATAGTTTTCTCCCTGATATTCTCAATCTTGTAAAGAAGTTCATAAAGTCATTACTGCTGTGTTGCTTGGAAAGCTTTATTTTTCGTTAATTTAGCCACTGTTTAAAATAAATACCTAGGGTTTAGTTTAGTTTCTTCTAATAGGGTTGCAAATTAAGCAGATCTAGCAGTTATTAAGGTCTCTCTGTACGCAATCATGGTCTCTTTCCATGAAATGTGAAAAAACTCTAGTTTTCTGGCTGCTTTTTTATTGTTAACTGCAGTGAATATTATTGTTTTTTGGAGCTTTGCAAAAATTTTGGTAGAGGCATGTATAATTAGCCTATGTTGTTTGTTCTTGTATTACTGTACAGTAACAAACGTAAGTACAATGGGGTTATGGAATTATTATTGCAATATTATTTAGGTAACCAATTAATTAAGGGCCCTACAACTATAAGATAACAAAACACGTTTATTTACTATGTAACTGTGTAACACATAGAATACTATGTGACCCTTTGAATAGTTGACCAGAAAATCAAAACTACTCGGTTACTATCGTAACCTCAGTTCCCTGAGAGATGGAACGAGTATTGCGTAGCTATACGCAGTGGGGAAACTTCTTTTCCTCGATTTACTGAAGCTTATATGTAAAACACATTTGCAGCTGCACAGCTAGCACATTGAGTGTCTGGCTCGCTCACATGCTGTGCTGCGGGAACTGCCAAGGTGGCGTGGCCTTAGCCTATAATAATCTCCAGAATTCACCATTATATCATGTTTAACGACTGAAGCGACAACTCGCAAGGTTACTATAGTGCGGCCGGCTACACAATACTCATTCCCTCTCTCAGGGAACTGAGGTTACTATAGTAACCGATTAAGTAAGTAAGTAAAATGTATTTATATAGCACATTTATCACAGCAAAGCTGACCAAAGCGCTGAACAAAGAATAAAATAAAATAGACAACACATACAATACAATAAACAATAAAACATAGATAACAATGAACATTTGTACAACAATGTTTTAAATTTTTTTTTTAAATGCCTGGGAATAAAAATATGTTTTCAACTTCTTTTTAAAGGTTGTGATAGACGTTGCAAGACGAATTTCCAGTAGTAGTTGGTTCCAGAGTTGGTTCCATTGCGTAGCTATACGCAGTGGGGACAACATGCAAAACGGCGCACTATAAGTAACTGGTTGCCACTGCAACTCAGGACCCCTGAGCTCACAGAACAAGCCAGAAAACCAAATATATAACAGACTGGACACCGTCGGGTCTAGAATAATATATATGTGTCAGTAACCAAACCAACATAACATACTAATAAAAGCAGACACCATCGGGATTATTAGTATAGGAAAATATAACCGGCCAAGCAGTATGTAGATAACATTTACACGAACACAGTAACATTTTTAGACAACACCAGACACCGTCGGGCCTTAATCATACCGAAAGCACTATTATAAAACCTCATAAATATGGAAGGCGAGGACCGGAAGAATCCCTTCACTGCCGGGCCGGGCCGGGCGTCGAGGAACCTCGTTCTGTCAGCATCCTTAATCCCTGTGAGATTAAGCCAGAGGTGGCGCTTGAGCACGACCAAGCTCGCCATGTTCCTCCCAATGGCCTGTGCTGTAGCCTTGGTAGCACGCAAGGCTTGGTCTTAGCACGTGGTGCTTCGGAGGTCTCGGAAGGCCTCTGTGTCCGGACCACCCTCGTCCATGGATTGGAGGAGTTGGGCCTGGTAGACCTGCAGCACGGCCATCATGTGCAGGGCCGAAGCAGCCTGACTTGAGGCAGAATACACACGTCCAGCGAGGGCTGAAGTGTTTCGGCAGCGTTTGTTTGGGTGAACAGCTAGCAGCTGTGTTCTGGCAAAGATGAGCGGCCACGGCCTCTTTGAGGGGCGGCAACGACTCGTAGCCCTTTTCTGCCGTACCGTCGACGGAGGAGAGTGTTGCGGAAACTGAAGCTCCCACACGTGCTGTATAAGGAGCGTGCCATGCCTTGGTCAGCTCCTCGTGCACCTCTTGAAAAAATGGCGCAGGCTTGTGACGAGGGGCCTGCTGGCACTCCAACAGAAACCAGACATCCAGCAGACTTTGTGAAGGTTACTCGGGCGAGGCCCACTCGAGCTCAAGGTCTGTGACGGCCTTCGTTAGGATCCGAAGCATTTCCGCGTCGGAGTTGATCCTGGTAGCTGGTAGCAGACTGGGAAGCAGTGACGGGGTCGAGAGTGCCCGGCCATTCATCCTCAGATGCAGCGATAGAGAGGCTGTCGTCGTGCTCGACGGATCCGCCGAAGGAGACGAGGCCCACCACGTGGGTGGGAGGGCACTGGTCTCCCACGAAAAGGAAAGTGAGGCACGTGGGGACGTGGCCGGTGTGCGTTCACTGACATCCATGCTCTTAGGCTGCTGTTGGCTGTGGCGTTTCTTCTTCCTCAGCTGAAGTAAGGCCAGAAAGGGAAGCACGGGTAATTTTCACACCGTCTCGTGAGAGAGCTAGCCGTGTTCGCAGCACGGAGATGGGCATGCTTTCGCAGGCCAAACATCTGCCGGCAGAGAGTGCATTCTCTGCATAGTCGACTCCCAGGCATGAAATGCAGCTCGCGTGTTCTTCGGCCTCGTGCTGATGCATCCGCACGTGGCACAGGATGAGCGAGGCATTTGTAACAACGCCTCGCACACCCAAACACAGAGAATATTTAAAAGGATATAGCGTCGTCGCCGGATAGCCACAGGTGAGATGGCGTCAGGCAAAAACAGCTGAGAAGGCGTAGTCCGCTCAAATTGATGTTCACTCAGGCTGAAGGGCTTGTTCAAATGGCGAAGGCTAAATAAACAGTCAGAGACATGAAGTTGTCGCTGAAGGAGTAAAATCTGCTATAATGGTGAATTCGGGGGATTATTATTGCCTAAGGCCATGCCCCCTTGGCGGGCTCGCGCCATTGGATGTGCTGCTGCAACTGCAACGAGCCAGACGCTCAATGTGCTAGCTGTGCAGCTGCAAATGCGTTTTACATATAAGCTTCAGTAAATCGAGGAAAACGAGTTTCCCCCACTGCGTATAGCTACGCAATACGAAGTGACCGTTTGAAAGGGAACTAAAAATGCTAAACATACTTTCTGAGCACAACAATCTGTGAAGTCAAACTTGCATTGCTTCAAGCATGCATTAATGTACTTGCATACTGTATAAAATTACTAGTTTGAGAGTGAAACAATACTTTCACAATGAATAGATAAATGACATACACCGGGCACAATGCGGCACCAGGCGCAACGCAAGTGTTTTTTGCTAGTTTTCAGCCTGACGCAGTTATCATTTTCACGTTCTGCACCATGTTGTTTAAATAAATAAATTTGTGCCCTTCGTGGACCCATGGGCTGCTGGTCTGAAAACCTGTGTTCAGGTGCATTGTTGGCTTGTTGCTATTTTGAGGCAACTGAAATTTTTGTTATTTAAAGAACACATTAGTAATATGTGCCTATTGGTGGGTCCACAAAGCGCACACACTGCTTATTACACAGGGACTCGCAGCAGCACACAAACTTAGCAAATATAAAAAATAAAGAGGATAACAATGTAAAAGATTATTATTGTGTACATCTGGCTTGTCCCGTAGATGGTCTGCTTGCGAGCTTTAACCTCAGATCCGTTTGCGCTCTGGAGAAGCGTTCAGTCTTTCCTCTTGCAAATTCCGTCTTATACTGTAAATAGCAATCCGCCATGGCGCGAGCGCAACTGGCTTTTAAAGGGAATGGGGTTTACTCTGATTGGTTTATTGCATGTTACGTGAAAAACACACCCATTATGCTGCGTATTAAGAGAATAGGACCAACCCTTTTAAACCATGTGCCAGGCTTGCTGACCATTTTTCAAGTGGATTCGAACACGCCCTAACTACACTTGCGCTTTAGACCATGCGCTTAGATCGTTTAAATATATACTCAGCATACTCAGCATATCTGCAATTATGTCTGTAATTTGGTCTTTAACTCTTGCTAGTCTTGCTATGTATAATTTCTGAAGGCTAAATGAATAATGTGTCTGCTCTATGTTATGTAGTTTTGCAAAGAAGGATTTCAATCCTATAATATTTATGTATTTCTTGTCTTCTTCCAGTGGGATGACGTCTCAGCGTGTGTCCTGTCACAACTCCCCCTGCCCCATCTCCTGTGTCCCTCTCATCTTCCCATCTGTGGGGTCCTGACGCCAGCAGGGGCTCATGAGACGCTTTGTGTACTGTAAGGTGGTGCTGACCACCTCTCTGGTCTGGGTGCTAGTGGATGTCTTCTTGCTGCTGTACTTCAGTGAGTGCAACAAATGCGATAATAAGAAGGAACACTCACTCCTGCCTGCGCTCAGAGGTGAGTCAGACCGTTTAACAGAATGGTAAGGGTAATTCATTACCTCCAGGAGTCCAGGTGTCCACTGTTCATATTTACTGCCTCTTAAAATGGCTCGTTTTCCACCCGTGCAGATGTGTTTGTGTACTTATACACTAATTTTGTAAATATAATGATAAGCATACAGCTTGTATTTCAAAGGAAAAGTTAAACCCACAATGAAAATTGTCACCAATTACTGTCCTTCCAGACCTGTGTGACTTTCTTTCTTCTGTGAAACACAAAATGTCAGGTTTTTGTTCAGATTGCAGGTTGCTTTATTTTATACAACCAATTACAGACCTTGCAACACATCAGTTTGAATGTTTGCCAAAGCACAAATAACATTTGAACATAACATTTTCAGTAAATAATGAAGGCAAGACATTGCAGGAGAACGATACAAATTTTAACTAATAGATACCACCATACTTCGTCAGTAATGTTTAAAAATACAAATGGGGCCTTATCTAATTGAAAATGCACTCATTTACATAAATTTTTTCAAAACATATACATCTGAACAAGTCATGTTAAAAAATCTTATTTAAGTTATAGGTTTTTACGGAGGGGATTTTTAATATCCCTTTTTCTCACTCCATAAAATAAAAAAATACGGTAAACAGTCAGTAGGGAAAAAAAACACTGCTTTTAGAGAAAAAAAGTTATATAAATCAGATAATTGATATTTGAATAAACTATTGTGTAAAAAAAACTGGTAACACTTTATTTGAAGGGGTGTGCATAAGACTGACATGACACTGTCATAAACATGACATAACACCTGTCATGAACATGAAGGAGTCTTTATGAATGTTTATGACTGTTGTCATTAAGTGTCATTCGGTAAATTATGACACTTTTAATGCAAAGTTGACATTGTTTAAAATGTCTTTGTTATGACAACTTGACATTAACAAAGACAAAAATGTCTTTGTTATGACAACTTGACATTACCCAAGACAAAAATGTCTTGATTATGACAACTTGACATTAACAAAGACAGAAATGTCTTTGTTATGACAACTTGACATTAACCATGAAATCATAACCTGTCAACCTGTCACAAATATGTCATAACAGGTCTAATTATCAAACTTAAAGCATTTTACAGTGTAATAACCCTTAATGACATCTTTATAACTAGTACAATGTGTTCCACTTTACTTGAGGACAAGTAAAATATTCATGACAGTTATAATGGTGTCATGACGGCCAAAGTTGTGACAGGTTGACAGGTTATGATTTCTTGGTTAATGTCAAGTTGTCATAACAAAGACATTTCTGTCTTTGTTAATGTCAAGTTGTCATAATCAAGACATTTTTGTCTTGGGTAATGTCAAGTTGTCATAACAAAGACATTTTAAACAATGTCAACTTTGCATTAAAAGTGTCATAATTTACCGAATGACACTTAATGACAACAGTCATAAACATTCATAAAGACTCCTTCATGTTCATGACAGGTGTTATGTCATGTTTATGACAGTGTCATGTCAGTCTTATGCACACCCCTTCAAATAAAGTGTTACCAAAAAACTTTAGACTATAGATATGAAAAAACCTGTAAAGTTTGCCTAGTGAAAAATAAGTATAGCAAAATGTATTTGAAAAACATTTATTGTATGCTAAGTATACTACAAATACATTTACATTTTTATGTACTTAATTTAAATTCCCTGCAGTTGTACTTATTTGTATACTACATTGGTATACTAAATTGATATAATTAGTCTGCTAAATTGGAACAACTAATTTTGTACTTGATGTACTTTAGTTATCCAGAAGTGCTGAGTTTGAACTGAAGATACACTTATTAAGTATATTTAATTGTGCTAAAATAGAACTATTGCAAGTATACTTTAGGTACACTTTAAATACCTTGCCTTTAAAGACTGATATTATACAGTGTTCATATTATCCTTTCTAATAGTGATATTGAAACACATTTTAGGCTTAATTTTAAGAAATGTGCATTGTGAAATAAATAAGTACTCCAAATAAATTTTAATTATAATATTTATTTCAGTAAGTCTCAATTGATATGTCAGTAAATATGTTAATAGATTTTTGTAGTATGAAATAAATGCATTTTAAATACATTTTGGTATAGTTTAAAAACGTCTCCGGTTACGTATGTAACCTTAGTTCCCTGAAGGAACGAGACGCTGCATGGAAAACGCTGCGGGAACGCTTCTTGCGTTGTGCTTCACGAAGCCAGTATGAAATCAGTCCAAAGGCGAGACGGAACGTGATAGGCGGGTGACGTCATCGACCAGGAAACTATAAAGCACCCCAAAATCACAGCCGCGATAGCTTCTGAAAAAGTCTGAGGCAAGTGATCTCGGGCATGCAGGGAGTATGGCAAAGACACGCAGCGTCTCGTTCCTTCAGGGAACTAAGGTTACATACGTAACCGGAGACGTTCCCTATCAGGAACTCGAGCTGCGTGGAAAACGCTGCGGGAACGCAAATACCCACGTCGCCATGCGAGCAAGTGTCCGTCGTGTGAAATCAAGGCGCACAAGCTGACGAAAGCACCTGCGCCCCTGGAGTGGAGCCAAAGTCAAGATGGTAGAATTTGGCGAATGTGTGCGGTGAGGACCAGCCTGCCGCATCACAAACGTCCTGAAGTGAAACTCCTGACAGAAGAGCTTTGGAAGCAGCCATACTCCTAGTGGAGTGAGCTCGAACAGCCAAAGGTGAAGGCTGACCGGCCGACTCGTAAGCAAGTGAGATGGCCTCGACCACCCACTTGCTCATCCTCTGTTTAGACACAGGACACCCCTTCTTGGGTGGCCCAAATCAGACAAACAACTGTTCAGATTTTCTCCACAGGGCAGCTCTGTGGACATAGGCATCTAAAGCCCTAACCGGGCAGAGGAGGTTAAGTTTCTCTTGGTCTGACGTCAGAAAAGGAGGAGGACAGAAAGCCTGCAGAACAATAGGCCTAACAACATTAGTTGGAACCTTAGGAACATAGCCCGGTCTTGGATGGAGGAAAGCCTTACCATGCCGGGCGAAAATTCCAAGCACGAGGGAGAAACCGAGAGAGCTTGAATATCCTCAATTCTCTTCAAGAAAGATAGCAAGCAAAAATATAGTCTTGAGAGTAATGAACTTCTCAGATACTTCCTCAATGGGCTCGAAAGGAGCAAGGGAGAGGCCCTCTAGAACAATGGCCAGGTCCCAGGTCGGCACCCTCGTGCAAACTGCTGGCCTCAGCCTCAAAGTGCCACGAAGGAAACGAGATATGAATGGTGTCTCCCCAGAGAAGATCCACTTAAAGGGACATGGAAAGCAGATAAGGCCCCCACGTACACCTTCAGTGTGGAGTGGGATAACCCAGCGGAGAAACGCTCCTGCAGGAATTCCAGCACTGCACCCACAGGGCAGTTAACTGGGTCCATCAGGTGTTCCCCACACCAAGAAGTGAAAAGCTTTCACTTCAGAACATATAATTTCCTAGTGGCCGGAGCTCTGGAGTGAAGGATGGTCTCAACGACCTCAGTCGAGAGACCAGCTTCTATGAGCTGGGCCCCCTCAGAGGCCAAGCCCACAATTTCCATAACTCTGGGCGGGGGCGAAAGATCGACCCGCTCGCCTGAGAGAGAAGGTCCGTCCTGATCGGAATCTCCAGAGGAGAGCCGACGAGGAGAGATATTAGGTCCGAAAAACCAAACTCGAGCCGGCCAGCATGGGGCTACCAACAGTAGACTGACCCCGTCCCGGCGAACCCTCTCCAGAACTCCTGGGAGCAGAGCAATCAGGGGAAATGCGTACAGACGTGACCTCGGCCACGCCTGTACCATAGCGTCCAACCCCAGAGGGGCTGGATGGCTTAGAGAGAACCACAGTAGACAGTGTGATGTCTCCCGAGATGTAAACAGGTCTACCTCGGCACGACCGAAATGTTTCCAAAGGAGTCTCCATTCCCCGGGCCTCGGCCCCTGCCTCGACAGGATGTCCGCCCCCTGATTTAGATACCCTGGGATGTAAATCGCCCTCAATGAAAGAAGGTTACCCTGGGATGTAAATCGCCCTCAATGAAAGAAGGTTTCCCTGGGACCATAGAAGGATCTGGTGAGCCGGCTTGTAAAACGGGCGCGAACGCAGACCTCCCTGGTAATATATATGTATAGGAGACCACCGATGTGTTGTCTGACCGGACAAGAACATGATGGCCTCTCAGGTCTGGGAGGAAGTGTTTCAGTGAAACACTGCCGAAACTACTAGACAATTCAATGCCATGATAGATGATGGTCCTGCCACAGACCCTGGGCTGGACGACCACTCATGATCGCCCCGCCACCTGTGAGGGAAGCATCTGTCGATAGCATTATACGACGACAAAGAGCTCCCAAAACAAGTCCTTAGGACCGGAACCAAGGTTCTTTCCACACGACTAGAGCACGGAGGTAACGCCGCCTGACTCTGATCGTGTGGAGTGGGTTTCCCCTCGGGGAGAACCCCTTGGTCCTGAGCCACCACTGTAATAGCCTCATGTACAGCAGGCCACAAGGTATAACATTGGACGCTGCTGCCATCAGAACCAACAGTCTCTGAAACCGTTTTACAGTGAGCAACTGGTCCAGTTTCACTCGTGAAGCTAGACCGGACAGAAGAACACGATATTGGTATGCTTCGGCCCCAGAAGTGAACCTCAGGAACTTCCTATGTTGCAGAAGGATGGAAATGTGGAAATACACGTCCTTTAGATCTATTGTGACAAATCAGTCCTCGGATCTGATTTGTAACACACTCTGCTTGAGAGACAGCATCTAGAAATCGAGCTAGCGATTAAACGGGCACAGATCTAAGGTTGGACGCAACCCCCCCATCCTTCTTTGGAACGATGAAACATCGGCTGTAAAAACCTGACTCCTTGCAGGGAGGAGGAACCCGTTCTATAGCCTCCTTTTGCAAGAGCATTTTCACCTCCTGTTCCGTTACCAGAGCCTGCTTGGGGCCTACCACGGTGGGCAGGACCCGTCTGAATCGAATTGGATGAGATCTGAACTGAATAGCATAACCTCTTACTAACGATTGCAGGACCCACAGAGATAATCATGGAAGGCTTTTGCACTCTGCCAGGAAATCTACAAAGGGTACCAGCCTCTCGAGGCTGGCCTCTGGAATATTTTGAGCAGCAAACACAGCGCCCTGAAACGGTGCACCGGCAGGGAACGACTGGTTTGACTGCTCTAAACCCCTCCTCAGAGGGGGCGAGCGTCCCTCGGGAAAGCGCTCGCTGGGCCCGTCTACGCCCCGACACGAAGGCGGGGTTGGCAGAAGGGACCCCTGAGGGCACCATGAGAGAATGGGCACCGTCTGAGCAGTGAACACCTTTCTCTCACGATGGGGACCACCCTCAGCATCCCGACGCCAGTGGCGTCAGGACCTCTTAGACAAAGCCTTCTTGGCCATAATGACTGTCCTCAGATCAGTCTTATGGCCAGAAGACTTCGGTTGAGAGTGCCGCGCTTGGTCCCACTGTTTTGCAGGGGGGGGAAGCACGAGACGCGACACTCTGTAGAGGGGGCGAGCGTCCCTCGGGAAAGCGCTCGCTGGGCCTGTCTACACCCCGACACGAAGGCGGGGTTGGCAGAAGGGACCCCTGAGGGCAACGTGAGAGAATGGGCACCGTCTGATGCAGTGAACACCTTTCTCTCACGGTGAGGACCACCCTCAGCATCCTGACACCGGTGGCATCAGAACTACCCTTTTTTTTTTTTTTAAGATGAAGAGACATGGCTATAATAACTATCCTTAGATCAGTTATACCCCAAAAGCTTCATCTAAGAGTGTCACGTCTGGTCCCACTGTTTTGCAGGGGGAGCACGAAACGCGACGCTCTGCTTTTTAAGGGGCGAGCGTCCCTCGGGAACGCGCTTGCTGGGACCGTCTACGCCCCGGCATAAAGGCAGGGTTGGTAGATTGGGCCCCTGAGGGCACCGAGAGAGAATGGGCACCTTGTGATGCGGTGAACTCCTTCCTCTCACGGTGGAGACTACCCTCAACATCCTGACGGCGGTGGCGTCAGAACTACTTTTTTTTGTTTTTTTAAGATGAAGCCACTTGGCTATAATAACTATCCTTAGATCAGTTATAACCCAAAAACTTCATCTGAGAGTGTCACGTCTGGTCCCATTGTTTGCAGGGGGAACACCAGACGCGACGCTCTGCTTTTGTTGCGCCCATTGCGAGGAGCTTATCAACAGCCAGGACTGACCCGCCCAGCAGTCCCTGTTTTTAAACGCCGGTGCCTTAAAAGACGATGCCGTTACAGCGGAGAGATGGCTGCAAGCGTCTCTTAAGCTTAGGCATCGCCCCATAACCGTGAATTAAAGCCCCAGCAATATTGAAATATTTTTTTGTGAAGGTCTGAGGACTAAAAATACAGTATGAAATCGTTTTTCTCTAGGACTTCGACACCTCGGTGTGGAGGTCCGGGAAACGGCAGGCACCGTCGTGGAGGTTGCAATTGGAAAGGCAAAAATAGTTCATACAATATTTATAAATAAACTCCTGCCAAACTGCTGACCACTCAATGCTTAATTTTTCTACAGCATGAGTAAGCACCTCTATAAGCTCCTCATTTATTTCTGTTCAGGGAAATGAGGTAGAGAGTCCTCATTATCCCCTTATTTTATATAATAATAATTTATTTATTATTTATTATTATTATTATTTTAATACCAACATCCAGCTCCTCAGAACTGGATAGTTGCAATATTGATGCCACAGCCTGGGCAGAAGAAACCGCAGAGCGTGCTTCAAGCCCTGAACTGAGACACTGAATATAACAGTTAAAGGCTAAGATAGGGCGAGGCCCGTCTCAAACCCCGCTGTCAGATTCATCCGCGATCCCCACGACACGCGCCGCCGCTCTGCCTCGACAGAAGCGGGACCCGAGCCGCGGGGAGCGCGAGCCGAACCACTCTCCTCAAAGAGTGATCGGCGGGAGCAGAGCGTTCTTATTGGAAAACGCTCGCAATGCTCACGATCAGCCCCCTCGAGAGCTGACTAGGCATGCTGTACTCCCAAACAACAAACAGATCGCGTGAATCCTCACCCGTGAGATAACGAGTACAGGGGGGAACACACTTTCTGTATTGCTGCTCGCTCGCCATTTAGATATGTGAATATATATATATATATATATATATATATATATAGTTTTTTTTTTAAGTGAAAACTCCTGCCTAGCAATCACTAAAGACAGACAAAAACACTGGGACAGATTCACACATAGAGCGCTTGCTGAAGACAACAGAAGCTATCGCGGCTGTGATTTTGGGGTGCTTTATAGTTTCCTGGTCGATGACGTCACCCGCCTATCACGTTCCGTTTCGCCTTTGGACTGATTTCATACTGGCTTCGTGAAGCACAACGCAAGAAGCGTTCCCGCAGCGTTTTCCACGCAGCTCGAGTTCCTGATAGGGAACCCTTTTTACTAGGGTTGTGGCAAGTGCAACTAAAGTGGAGATTTCTGGCTCAGTCCAGGAGAAAAAAAAAAAAAAACTGCCTGAAAAGATTTGTACTGTAATAAAAATCTTCTTACACAAAAAGATAAAGTGTAATAAAATTAACAGTTAAATAATGTCTTTTGGATGTTTTATTTCTAGTAGTCGGAAGTTTTACACAGCACGAAGGTGATCATTCCTTTAAATGGGCATAACAAAACAAAACAACAATAACTTCATTAAAAAAAATAAAAAAAATAATAGATGTTATAATCAAGCCACTTCTGTTTTCAAGCATAATTTTCAATATGAAGTGATATTGAGTAATATGAAGTGATAAATGAGTAATATTGTCATTGTTTTCTGGCCTTGAAATCTCTTGAAGTGTGCTCACCAGCTGCTCATTTCTTACTGTTTAATCCCAGCATCATCCGATCCTTGTCCTCACTTCAATGCTCTGCCTGGTAAACAGGTTTAACTCGTACCGTAAGCTGCTTTCAGGTTTAGATGTGGTCCACCAACAACCATAATCACAGTCTTTTTCTGAGCCTCATCAAATGTCTTGGTATGTATTCAGATTCTGTGGTCTGCTTGTTGCTTCTAATGAAGTGGACAAACAGGAAGCTTGTGTCGGTCTGAAAAACAATCTGCATCCATGCATTCAGGATTTAATAATGGCAGGAAAGCAATTAGGGTATTAAACAGTCAGATGAGTTCTAAGCAGCCACAATGCTGAAAGAGCAGGGCTTAGAAGCACTGCAGTCTGTCAGCTATTTGCGATAGATTGCTTTTTTTATAAGGTCGGACCAGCTTAAAGATCTTCTCTTATTGAGGTCATCGCAAGTGATTAGCAAGCCCTTATGTCAAGAGGTGGTTATCTCTTGGCTTGCTAGTAACTGCCTCCAATTAAATTAGAAAAAGACTGAAACCCTAATTTTTGCCCCAGACAACAAAATCACATCCATCATTCAACCTCTTCAACGTTCTCTGACCTCCTCTGTCCAGTCGAGCCTCAGAAATCTTGGCATCTGGTTTGACCTGGCAGAAGGACACACATCAAACCCATTTTGTCCTCCCTAAACTGGCTACCCATCAAATTTCATATTGATTTTAAAATATTAGTTTTAACTTTTAGAGCTTTAAATGGTCAGACCCCACAATATCTTGCTGATTTTTTTATGCACATACTCTCCAGGCCATGCCCTTCGATCCTCAGGCCAGCGTCTTTTAATGGTCCCACAGACTCGTTATAAAACCCAGGGAGACCTGTCCTTTCAGGTTGTTGCCCCCAGGCTGTGGAACGCACTGCCCCTGTCCCCCCGTGTGGCCGACTCTATCGATTCTTTTAAAAGGCAACTCAAGACACTATTATTTAAACAAGCTTTTAGTTGACTGGGTTTTATTTGGTGCTTTTTAAATTTTATTGATTGGATACTGTTTTATTATTTTGGTTGCAATTTGTGTTTTTATCTGTGAAAAGCACTCTATAAATAAACTTACTTATCTAAAGGTTATGAAATCAGCACAAAACTTGAAAGTTCAGTTTCAAGCAGGGAATTTTATACATTTCAGCAAGCCACTTATACCTGTACAGTGCATAACGTGCACCATAATGATTTTAGATCCATAATTGCTTGTTAATCATTACCTTTATATTTTAGTCTGAATTATGATCACCCACTGATTCTCTTAATTAGTTTGTTAATTATAGAGTTTAACTTCATTAGCCAGCAAATATCTTATATAAAAATTAATTGGCAGTTGGCACAATTCGTCACTGATCTTCTGATGTGAATCTATCCTTATTATTCCTAGTCTTATAAATGCAGAGAATTTCACTTCCTCTGGCATATAATAAATATAATATATTATTTCATAATGCAGAACTATGTTTTTATATTTTCTGAAAAAAAAAAAGGTGAATGGCTATTGATGGTTTCCGTTGCACTGCTCATTGCCACAATGCTACTGTGTTGTCAGTGGTTGCTAGGGCATTACTATGAGGTTGCTAAGGTGTCCTGAGTGTTTTTAGATGGTTGCATGGAATTTCTATAGTGATTGCATACTGGCCCAAGACAAAAACAGCAACCCAGGCTCATTGGAAAAATGTGCCTGTAGCGACGTTTCTGCAAAATGACATTATGGTGCTTCAATCGGGACTTTTAAAATGGAATGTCCAGTGAGTGGAGCTAAAGCGTTTTCAGTTTTAGCCAAAACAGATGAATATAATCTTCTTGTAATGTGCAACCAGACTCAGCAATCAAGGAGAGATGTATCTAAGGCCATGTCCACACTAATACGTTTTCGTTTGAAAACCGTCCACACTGAGACGTCGTTTTAAGTGAACAAAAACGTAGCTTTTGGAAAACTCTCCAAAGCGGATACATTTGAAAACGCCGTTTTCGCGTTGTAGTGTGGACTGTGAATCCAGAGGTATTTGAAAACGATGACGTAAGTTTAGTCATGTGATCCATGATGTACCAATAGATATTCATGTTTACTGGTACTGTGCCTGTTAATTATTTGCGATTCACTTTTACACTGTTGCTCAAATAAATATGTTACTTTGCAGTTTGCACACTCTTCATATCACAGTAGCCTACTGCAAAGATGACAGAAAATTTACTCACATTTGCTGTCCTGCGGCAATACAGGAGAGCTGTCGCGTTTTAGACCAAACATATGTTGATTGAGTGCAACCTGGACGCATCTGTGAATGGTGAGATATTTTGCTAAATAAAATGATCCTGTTAGAAGAATTGCGCGATAACTTTATTATTTATTTTTCCATCTGTATCATCTCAGTAAGCTTTTGTGAGGTATCACGCATGCGCAGTAAGGTGAATTTAGAAGTTTCTCATCCACACTGAAACGTAGGAAAACGCCTGAAAACGCTAGTGTGGACGGAGAGCGTTTTTAAACGAAAACTCAGTTTTCAAATGTATCTGGATTAATGTAGACGTAGCCTAAATGCAGGTTGGCACAGAAGGACGGCCTCCATGGCTGCGGCGGACAGTGCCTCCTCTTGGAAAGTGCCGACAAGTTCTCTTTCAGGAAGGCAATTTGGAAGGACCCACAGCATATGACGTATGCTTACTTTGTCTGGATCCAAAGCATTGGTATTGATCCAGCTTTCAGAATCAACTTTTATTTTTTATTTTTTATCCAGCGTTGAAAAGCAGACCAACGCTGCAAAACAAAAGCAAAAAGTTTAAAAGCAAAATGATTGGCGCAAAAGTATAAGACTTCGAAATTTTTATTTAACCACCATGTCCTCAGTGACTCTATGAGTGAGTCTATGGATTCTTATGTTCATTGGTGCATCCCAAACCACAACACTTGTAATGCCTATTTGGCACAGACACTGTACATCTCCAGCTGCTATAGCGAGGATACAGAAATGGCGGACTCTGTGCTTCTCACTCAGGGCTGTGATCGTGCTAATGGGGCAGATCCTCACCGGCGGTGGGCGGGGCTTTTCCCTACTACAATGGTGTCATTTTAGGGGGGAATCTGAATCAGCTCCTTTGAAGAGACTGCTTTTGATTTATGGGAATTTAAAAAAAAAAAGTCTTTACTTTTATAGGCTGGTTGTTCTCACTCACTGCGAACACACATTGGTGTTCAAACATCTTATAAAAGGGAATTTTGCATAATAGGTCCCCTTTAAGACATGCTTTTTGGGGGGCATTAAATAATGGCGCATATACAGTAAATTGACGATCACAAACCTTAGTAAAACACCTTGCATGATTAATTTAAATACTCTCCCATAACTTTTTCTACAAATGCATATCCAATAAGGGCAGCTGCAAAAATAACCCTGTCCATGCCTTTTCAGCACAATTTTTTTCACTGTGAAAAAAGAGGGTTTGCGCTGGCGCAAGATTTTAGTTAATCTGGCTAAGTGTAGTAATAGTAATGGAAACACCACTAACTAATGTGATATGTAACCAATGTGTAATGTCTTTAGAGTTTCTTCTATTTCATGTCTCTGTAAAATTATATCTACTGTAGATACATTTTCAAATATCTTATCTAAGGAAGATTTTACTTTTAGTCTGTTCAAAAGATAAAACAAGTTGGTTTATTTTTAGCTTTACTGTTGCGCCAATTATCAAGTTGTTCTCGCTGCAGTAGATGTATCACAAAAACAGCCACGTTAAAGAGAGGACAGAGGTTGCTACAAATATGGATCTTATTGCTTAATAAACAGTGTACTGGGATCAATATAGTAATGCAGTGGGGTATTGTTGCTTCCACATCTTAATTGCTACATCATTAAGTATACATCACCCTCTTCCCAGACTGAGAATGCAACAGAGCTTTACATTCTAATAAAACAAAAGAGAGATGCTTAGTGAGTATTAATTATTTAACGTCTTTTATACATCTTTATGGATAACTCTAGAGAATCTCTTTAAAAGGGTCAGATCGGCTCTGTTCCAAAACCTCATTCCTTATTAACTTTTTTTCACTTTGTCTGATATCTTGGATTTATAATTTTGTATTATTCTTAAAGCAGTACATTTTGACACAGTACATTGTCTCCTGCACAAAGTCTACAAGTATTGCTGCTTTGCAATTTATTCAGAATGTGGTGTATTTCCTTTTCAAAAAGCTTAAAATACTGCTTACGAAGGCAACTCACTAGGTTTTGGAACAGAGAGTATGGGACAACGCTTCCAGATTTATTTCAATGACATGATATTATGGGCTGTCCTTGTGCCCAAATGGATGCTATTTTTGGATTAGGCAGCTAAGTAAGAGAGCAGTGTGTAAGGGTATATCAAATCCCCCGGTGTTCTGCTTTGAAATACTGTGAAGGTTGAAGACAGACGTTAAGAAGCGATGCTGCAGAGTTTCATTCTTGCAGTTATTGTCAAAGACCTTGATAAGGTGCTCTTTGTCATACTGCAGTCACTCCTTCTTATATTGCCGTGTTTTTCTGCTTGCTGCATCATATGCGGTTTTCTGTCAGTATTCAGAAAGCCATCATGTCATGCATATGCTCTGCAGAGTAATCCTGCCTAAACCTGCCCCTGCAGACCACCAGGTTCACCCTGTCCTCTTTAACTGAGAAACACAACAGATCAGACAAGCCATTATTGAGGACTGTGATTGGCTGAGAGAGGTTTGGATTGAACCCTCTTAACCTGGTCTTCTGCAGATGGATTTATCGCTCTGGGAAAGGTCAGACTGTAGGTTTATAAAAGGCAGTGGTAAAAACCCTCAAATAATATTGTAGAATACAAATCACAGTGATGTTCAAACCATTCATAAAACCCTAGCAACACACTCAGCCACATTGCAATACCCTAGTAACCACTTGGAATGCATCCTAGCATTGTGGCAGTCAGTTTTCCAAGGGCAAAATGTGTGCCCTCAGATGTAGGGGAGTCTGTAGGAGGGTGAAAATCCTGGAAATGATTCACTAGCAAAGTGTGCTACTTTAATGTTTTTGAAGAAGCATCTTCAGTTACCACAGGACAAATATGGGCTTAACCTATAACGCCTACTCTTTCGTACTAAATATGCAAATTTCTATGGCGTCTAAATTATTAACATGATCAAAAGTTTGCTGAAAAGTCTGTTGTACACAATCTTTTCCATGCCTTCTGTCATCTCACTCTGTAACAGTATGGCTGCTAAATGTAGGTATTTTTGGTGCAAAACAATGAACGCCTGTGAAGTGAAATTTGTAGTTGTAGAGAATAGTCACACGTGTATCAGTAAATTTGAAGTCACTGAGAGAAATATTTTAAGAGTTGCAGACTTTTTTTTTTCTCTTCCACAATCATAACACAACACAACAGTTACACCTTATCAAATTCTTCTTTGCAGGTGGAGAAATCCTATTCTACAAATCACAAATTAAGAAACTCGCACGCTCACATTTTTGCTACAGTTGCTGCAGTGAATATGGTGCAAAACACATTTACACACCTGCATCAAAAAATGTGAAGTCACAGAGAAATTTTGGCCATCCGCAAATCAGTTTGTGACACAAAATCACAAAATGATGAAGGATACACTGTCGGTTTCAAAAATGTATTACCATAAAACAAGACACGCAGGAGATCGCTATCAAGGAACAAATGTATCAAGGAACAAACGCAAACCCAAAAATGTGTCAATAGCACTTAAAAAAATATTTGTTGAACGAACTTAACTAAATTAGGAAAGCTTTTCCACGAAATTTATTTACAATGTTCCAACAAGATCTATTTTGTTTGATATGATTTGTTGTAATCTTGTTGTAAACTTGAATTCATTTAGTCAAGACTTCTAAAAAAATTGTCATTCCTTCTAGATAAAGTTTTGTCAAGTTAACTAGATTTAATTTTTGTCCTGCCTAATATCGCCAACATTATAATTTTAGCTAATTTGACTCTACAGTTACTTCCAATGAGAGAAGCTATTAGTGTTCAATTTAATTAAATTAACTTTTTACAAAGTAATATTAGATATGACTTGGTCTGTGTGTGAGGTTTAATGCATATGTTTTGCACACGGAGTGCCACAGCCTAAACAAAGTCGTCACTCTTCTGCATAATGGTAATCACGAAATTCAAAAACATTACAGAAAGTCTAACATAGTCTAACAAGTTTCTAATATAACTGAACATTAAATACTAACATTAACTAACAACATCTTTCCATTTAATGAAAAACACATAAATAACCCTTTAATCCCTAAATTTACCCTCCTAATGCAGTCCCATCCAAAGCATGCTGGGAACTACAGATCCACAGCCCAGTTAGTTGTCAACAAAAATGATTCATGCAGTTTTTACATGAATACTGGATTCTAAACAACAAATAAATGTCACAATCAAGACCTTGAAGCAGAATGAGGGAGAAGCACCCAGAAACACCTCATATGTACCGCTCACAGGTATAAGGGTCTTTCCTTACCATTAATGCTTGGATAACACGCCTATGTCTCCTTCGATTTAAAACAATGGCTAGTGTGGTGGCTGAGATATATGTAAACCTACCAAGATCCATTGCCATGATTTTTGGAATGACTTATCGCGAAAGGAAAAAAATACTTTTCAGTCGCATAACATCGGTTAATGGAAACGGCGTCATTTCACAATAGTTTTTACATTGTAAAAACTAAAGGTCATAGTTCTAAACTGACATTTAGAAAATATTGCAAAAATATTGTGCAAATTTGTAATGGAAACACAGCTAATGACAACCAACAAACAACTGAAATCACAGGGCTATAAATACATAGTGCAAACTAAGGAAACCAAACTAGACACAGGTCAAATGAATACGTGACTGCAGAAACAAAGATGACATTATCAGTAGCCAAAGAAACCGAATCTAAACAGAAGGGACAGGAACTAAAGGACTAAAGTACAGAATTTCAAAATAAGAGTTCACACATCAGAACGTATTTTGCTCAGATCAGGCCTCTGTTTTTTTTTTTTCTCTAAAGGTTACACAAAAAGTTAAAAAAAAAAAATCATGTTGATTTGCTTACTCTCTTTGCCATCTCTTTTTGATTACAGTTAAGTCAAATTTCAAGGACAGAATGTCTGTCTATGTCTGTGTTGACAGATCCTATAACATGGATCAATGATTCAGAACACGGTTGCCAGTTTAGATGGATTTTAGCTGCAGTGAAAGCTCTGACAGTCTTCTTTGTGCTCATATACCACAAGTCATGTGCAATATGTGGTTGTGATATCTGAGCTTGAGTATTTACAAGCCATTTTATTTCCATATGTTAAGTAAATAGCAAATACTAACTTTTAAGTAAAACAAGAAACAAGAAATAATGAAGGGCAGCATTTTTTTCCAGTGGGAATTGATTGGTAAAATCCTAAATTATTACCTTTAATAATTACCTTTAATTTCAATGCAAATTGCACCTTTTTTGATGTAATGGCTGACCCTTTAAATAATCCAACCAAAGACAAAATGTGTGTGGAATAAATATATGGTCGGGCACAAGGTTTAGACAGAGTACCATGCAATTTTTATAAATAATCCACACTGACTGTCACCCTGCTTTCTCTGTTCCAGCGGTGATGTCGCGCACCTACGAGGCTCCAGGTGAAATGGGAAAGGCTGTGATTATTCCCAAAGATGAGCAGGACAAAATGAAAGAGCTCTTTAAAATCAATCAGTTCAACCTGATGGCCAGTGACATGATCACGCTCAACAGGAGTCTGCCAGATGTTCGGCTGGACGGGTGAGCACATGTGTGTTTGTACAGACTTCATGATCACATTAATGACACTAACCACAGAATCCAATCTGCTGCCAAAATTAAAAAAACACAAATCAGCTTTTATTTGTTGTCCTTTGTGTTTCTTGAAATATTTCTTCCTAAAACACAATGACAAGAAACTCAAACAAAAATAGTTTTTTTATGTTACTTTTTTAATTATATAAACAGCAATAATGTGTCATTTTTATAGTGAAACCTACAGACACTAAGTTTATGTGGCTAGTTGCACTTTGTGCATTTATTAGATGAATGGCATGTGTGGTTACCTCGAAACTCATGGTTACATTTGTCATCAGCCCCACTAGCCTGTTTGAGTTAGACACTTAACACGGAGTCCCTGTCTTCATGGAAACAAATTAGCCTCAATAGGTAAACATGATAGGTTGGTGTGCTCTGGATGCAATAGGGTATTTGTCATCACAGTGGTAAAAGTTTTGTGGTTTTGTACATATACATTCTAAATCTAGCAAATTATCTGGGAGAATAGGGTAAGATTATGAATTGATTAGATAGTTGTGTTCGTATTAGTTAGTTGTGATATATTGTACGCAAATATCAACCAAAAATACACAAGCCCAATTAGATGACAAAATAAAGCAAAACATGGAAATTTGGATTTTTGTCAGGTCAATACATATGTTTAATATGTACTGAAAACATCTGTCCATCTGTTTTAGAAATTTAAATGATTTAATGGTGTAAAAATGTTTTAAACATCCATTTTGTCATGACATGATATATATTTCTTAATTAACTTTCAACAAGAACAGTTGGTAAGGATTAAAACATTGTTTAGTTACTGTTTATTATGATTATTATTATGATTATTTATAATTAAGCTCCAGAGTTTTTATTGTACAGTAGTTTCCGGAAGCATTTAAATGTCACTAAACATTCCCTTAAGATTTTAAAATTAAGCATTGAAGTCAAACAAATGGGAAGAAACGGGGAACAAAAATGCCATATCTTTGGTAAACTGGAGAGCAAATGCTTATTCCAAGAGAATCATACATCAATGAATGCAGGGAGGGGTGACATCCTTCAGTATGCTGAACAGTGGCATAACTCAAATGCACCAGATGAATGTGGCATGTTTTGCTCTAACAGCTCTCTGGGATTTCATTATGTAACTCGCATGGCTCTTTGGATTGTGTAAACAAAGACCTTTTTCATTGTTCACTGAGAAAGAAAGAGGGAGGAGAACAACTAGATTTTTACACTTCCTGAAGAAAATGTCAGTGTTGCTTGCCCACAAAACTCACAACCACGGTATTAGGTTATACCCCATTTATGCTTTAAGTTTGCTAAGGTGTTATTCTGAGTGGTTTTAAGCTTGCTACTATGTGTTTCTTGGCTATTAAAGATAATTTGTAGTTGGTTGCTTACAAGCCCAAGTCAATAGAGCCCACCTCCAAGTCTAAAAATTCTGCTCTCAACAGATACATTGCTCGGGTCTCTCCTTAAATTTAAGTCTGTGGAATAGTTTTGCTATTTTATCATCTACCGGGTGAAAATTTTCAGCTGGACAACGACATTGTTGAAAATGTCAAATCACTTACAAAACTAATAGCCAACAAGCTGCTTGATTTGAGGAATCATTTATGCCCAATACCACAGTGTGGAATGAGTTACTGTACATGCTTAAGTTTAATACTTTGTGGTTATGGCTTGTTTAATGTTTTAATGTTTTTTATTTTTATTGTATAATGGTTTCTGGGTTTTTAGAAATAAAAGGCATTTTTCCTAGCCTGATTTTAGCCTCTGATGTGAACGCTCTGTTTGAAGGGGCGTGTCTGCTGTGTGTAACAGGCCTCTGCTGGGATTGGCTGACATGCTTGCATATGAAATAGCTACGTATTACATGTGAAACTCTCGAATACTTTTACTACAGATATTATACGTTTTTACTATTACAGCTATCGAGATTAACGAATCGTGAGATGTTTTTAAAGTATTTAGATCTATTCCCATCACATAAAATGTTGCCGTGATGAGCATTGAGCAAACAGATGACTGTCTGTTGATCGCGAGAATAAAGATCTTACCATTGCAACGCAGTTTCTGCACTCTCTCTAATGCTTTCACCAATGCAAACACGATGATGTAAATACAGTAAGAGCTTCGTTGTGCAGTGTAACGTGCGTGTCATTGAATTCATAACGAGTTTGGCAAGTGTCCAGATAAACTCGCGCTGTGGAAAGATTGTTCTTTTGATCGCTTTCTGTATATAATTTATTCACAATTTAAATACGTTTTTTTTCATCCTACTAAAATAAATGATGTGAAGTGGATATTTTAGTCACTGGCTTGACTTACTGATGCATAAACAGTATTGAACGATTTTGAGAGAAAGATTACCTGTCTGAACGTGAACAATTACACATCAGAAAGTGTTGCTTGGTAGCTCGATTGATTTATTTTCAGACGTTCATCGAGGCCAGCTCTGTATTGACCCAAGTTGAGGAAACAGTCTCGTCGGTGAAATGTTTGGAAATTTCCTGAGAAAATAAAATTAACCCATTGTTTCTTCAGAGGCTCGGATGAAGGAACTAAAAAATACTATTGTGTTCATTTGTACATCCAAACAATGAGCAACTGCCATGCTTCGGCTGCGCAGTTCCGCCTGTCATTGAACATGGGCTGGCATATGCACATTTTTGGAGTCGTTCATATTAATATTAATATGTACGACTCCAAAAATTCCACAGTCTCACAGTCGGTGAGAAGTTCCAAAAACTCACAGTCGGTGGTATGTGGAGATTCGTCTATTTTTCAGGGGTGTTTTTCAAAAATGAGATTTAAGTAAGAAGGAGAAAACAATGGTGTTTGAGACTCACTGTATGTCATTGTCACAGTCCTTGTCTGCACCTGTCTGTCTTTGTCTGCACTACACTTCCCAGAATCCTCATTGTGTCCACACCTGAACTCACTCCCTCAATCATCCACCTGTTCATCGTCTTATCATCTGTGTCACCTGTCCTCACCTCGTTAGTGGTCGTTTGTATCAGTATTTAGTTCTCTATGTTCAGTCTGTCTTTGTTGGTTTTCGTCTATGTTACCTGATGTTAATGTGAGTGACACCTGCCTGTCTGTATCCTGTAATATTCACTTAAGTAAAGAAGTTTATATTGGATCTTCTGCCTGCCTTGTCTTCCTCCAACAACCACACCGTGACAGAAGAACCGACCAAAATATGGAGGATGAAACCCTCAGCACCCTGTTCCGGATCAGGATCACATTCCATCGTCCCCTCGACCTCCCAGACACCACCGGACTATCTTGGAGAGTGACTGGGTTTTGGTGTCTGGTGAGTGTTGCGTCCCGGTCCGGAACGCCACGGTCTCCAGCCATCTTCACCACGCCATCCATCCTCATCCACGGTCCAGCCGAGCCCGCACTTCACGCCAGTCCAGCCGAGCCCGCATTTCACGCCAGATCTGCCGAGCCCAAGGCAGTATGCGTCTTGCCCGCCGCGCCTGAGACCGTAAGCGTCATGCCCGCCGAGCTAGAGACTGACAGTGTCAAGCCCTCTTCACAGCTGGTCCTGCCCAGCTCAAAGCCCTCTTCGCCGCTGGTTCCGTCCAGCTCAGAGCCCTCTTCACCGCTAGTCCCGCCCAGCTCAAAGCTCTCTTCGCCGCTGGTCCCGTCCAGCCCAGAGCCCTCTTCGCCACTGGTCCCGTCCAGCTCAAAGCCCTCTTCACTCACCGCTGGTTCCGTCCAGCTCAAAGCCGCCTTCACCGCTGGTTCCGTCCAGCCGAGCCTTCACCGCTGGTCCCGCCCAGCCGAGCCTTCACCGCTGGTCCCGTCCAGCCCAGCCCAGCCTTCACGGCTGTTTCCGTCCAGCCCAGCCGAACCTTCACCGCTGGTGCACGTCAGCCACGCCGAGACTGTTCACGTCCCGTCTGCCCAGCCAGAGACTGTTCACGTCCCGTCTGCCCAGCCAGAGACTGTTCCAGAGCCTGTCCCCGACTCTATTCTGGAGTCATTGTCGGACTCCGTCACGCTCCCCAATAATTTTTTGCGGGGGGGCCAAAGGCCCACGGCCACCCGAAGGGTCCTCTCCGCCATGGCCGCCCGAAGGGTCCTCACCACCATGACCGCCCGAAGGGTCATCACAGCCCTGGTCGCCTGCACGTCCTGCTCCGCCATGGCCGCCTGGACCATCCTGGAGTCTGTCCAGCTGCACCTGGTCCGCCTTCCCGTCGCGGACTCCAGGATGCCCACCCTCCCACCCCTGTTCTACGGCGTGAGGTCACGCCTACCGGGAGGGGGGAGTAATGTCACAGTCCTCGTCTGCACCTGTCTGTCTTTGTCTGCACTACACTTCCCAGAATCCTCCTTGTGTCCACACCTGAACTCACTCCCTCAATCATCCACCTGTTCATCGTCTTATCATCTGTGTCACCTGTCCTCACCTCGTTAGTGGTCATTTGTATCTGTATTTAGTTCTCTATGTTCAGTCTGTCTTTGTCGGTTCTCGTCTATGTTACCTGATGTTAATGTGAGTGACACCTGCCTGTCTGTATCCTGTAATATTCACTTAAGTAAAGAAGTTTATATTGGATCTTCTGCCTGCCTTGTCTTCCTCCAACACCACACCGTGACAGTCATGTCCATGTACTGAACTCTTGTTATTTAACTATGCCAAAATAAATTCAATTTCACATTCTAGGGCACTTTTAAATCACATATATGAGCAATATAAATAGTGAGGCTTGCCATAGCAAGCCCTATTCATGAATACTTTAGAAAAACATGTTAGAGAACTTTGGGGTGACATTAAATCAATTTGTCTCCAAGAGCAACAACATTGGTATAATATTGCAGTAAAAAAACTCAGCAGCTCTACTGTTTGTGCAATTCACTCACTGCCTACAGCAGAAATCTCCTGTGGGTCGCTGTGGTATTCATAGATAGATGCTGCATGCCATCTTCTGTAATCTGTCTCCAGTTTGTACTCTTTTGCCCCCATCCTGTCTGTACACACAAAGAGAATCAGAAACCTCCTTCCCTGGCTGCTCCTCCATCTCTTTTCATTCCCTCTCTCATTCTTTCTGTTTTTCAGCTCACTCCATCTCCAGTGCAGTTTCATGCTTTATATAGGATCTCTTGGTGATGCTAGACCACAAGCTAATGTGGCTACATTAAGACAGCAGCTGAATACACTTGTCTGTCCTGTTTGAAGTGCTTGATATAGTCCTTTTTATTCACTTTATGGAAGAGAAAGACCAGATTATGCTACTGAAGTGATTTAGGCTTTTACTGTATGAAGGGGACCATTTCATGCTATTTTCAATATAAGTATGTGACACAGAGGGTCAATATCTTTCTTGATAGGTAATTAGATACCATAATTACCATGTTTCTTGCAAAAAGCATCTTTCTTCATTGAGAGCCATTCAATAGTCATGTATTCTAATTAAAAGTTTGCAAGCAACATATTTTCCCAGTCTGCTGAAGAGGAGTTGGTTTTGTGTTTGTATGAAGTCAATGTTCACTATCATTGTTGTATTAATGCAACCTGGGACAAATATGCCTTGAAAGCTTTGCACTATTATATATACACAATTATAGAATGATGCACAATATACTGTAAGACCATACCAATGTTTTAAATTTGTATTGCAATTTTAACCTTATGGTCTTAAGGAAACAGTCTTGTCCTATCACCACATAACTAATTAGTAGCACACAACATAACCCATACTAAATAGCAAATCTCACCTGCTTGTTTATATTGTCACAAAATGTAAACTATATTATTGCCCAGCCTTATGTTTACCTGCACACATTCAGTATACTCGCGCAAAGCAATATATACTAGCAAATCTTGGCTGCTTGATTGTTTGTATCGCCACAAAATGTAATCTATATTTTATCACCCAGCTCTAATGTGCTAAATGCAAGGAATAAAGATATTAACATTTCATCAACATTAACATCATAATTGTCTGTTAAGCTGCTTTGAAACAATGTGTATTGTGAAAGGTCAAATAAAACTGACTGACTTGACACCGTCTAAACATATTTCTGTTCTTGTCTGTTCCTCAGCTGTAAGACGAAGACATACCCCGATGACCTTCCAAACACTAGCATTGTGATCGTGTTTCATAATGAGGCATGGAGTACACTCCTAAGAACCGTACACAGCGCCATAAACCGCTCGCCCCGACACCTGCTGCTTGAGATACTACTGGTGGATGATGCCAGCGAGAGAGGTCCTAATCACATCACTTAATTTATTGATTATATTCATTATGCTTCCATGTTGAATTGTTCCTTTGGTATCACACTAGCAGTCAATGGCAGAATAACTTTGTGCAATTCTACAACCCCGAATCTAGGAAAGTTTGGACTTTTAAAATGTAATAAAATCAAGAATCTGTGATTTGTTCATTTTCTTTAACCAAAAGTACAAAGAAAAAAATGGGCAATGTTTTCACTGTATTTTGTAAATATAAATCAATTTTGATTTTGATGGCTGCAATAACACTCCAAGTTGGGAGTTTGGACAAGTTGGGGCAGAGGCAAAATAAAAGTGTAAAAAGACTATAGCATATCTAAGTTAAACTGTTAAACTGTTGAAACAGTCCACAATCTACAGGTAAATTGGTAATAGTTGAGGGTATCGTGTTTAGGTATAAAATGAGCATCCACCAAAGACCTGGTCATTGCAAGCAAGTCATGGCTTTGTGCCAAATTTCTAGGGGTGTCCCCGACTAAGGATTTTCATAGTCGAATTAGAATCGCCAATTCTTCCCTATAGTCGACTAATAGTCGAATCATGTGCGGGGGGTTGGGGAGGGGGCGGGGCTTTAACATTTTAATGCCGCGATGTACAGAACATCACACAAATAGAAGCAAATGTATAAAAACATTTCGGATCAATAAAACTATGAAATAACTGCAGAAAGGCCACACTGCAGACAGGATTTGCATTTCACATGCAAATCAAATTAAATTGGTTAAATTGCCTGTGCGAGCAGGCTCTAAGAGAGCGCAACATCAAGGCACCGAAAAATAATCAACAATTAATTTACAGAATTAAATAAGAACAGAATATACCTTTCTAATAAATAAAATACAAAACGAAATAAGTCCGAATCAAGTCACAAGATGCAGAACAAATGTGTGCAAAGTGCCTAAAGTGCAGGGGAACATATATTCAAAACACAAGCAATAAATAGTTAATTTAGATAACCCTGAGTGATCAATAAATAAAGTAAAAATAAAGAAATTATCAAAATAACGAAACTATAGCCAGAATTGTCAACTTTGTCTTTTTAACTGCAGAAACAACAATAGCTACACGCTAAACTGGAGTGGCAGTTTAGCTAAAAATGTTTACAGCATCCAAACATCTCATTAGAACCGGCTGAAATGATTTGAGATCACTTACCCTACCTGATCGAGAGAGAAAAATCCAGTCTCTGTGTCCGGTTGAGTCTTTTCAAATTGTGTGCGCAGTGCGCGGAAAAAAATACATTCTAAAATGCTTAACGTGAAAAACGTTTAACGGCTTAATGTCCTAAGACAGTTATATTAAAAAATCAAATTCTGTACACACCTTATTAATAAAGCATAGCCTATAGAAAAGCAGATGAGCCTAGAATTTGAACGCAACACGTTTAATTAAACATTAATTTTCCTCCCATAGAAAACCGTTATTATAAAGAAACCAACTTGTTAACGTTGTCCGGCAGAAGTGCGATCATCGTTTTCCTGATGCTGAATCCAGCCTTGAAGAATATAATTTCTGATGGTGTGCATCCACACTTTCGATGTTCTTATCTCAGACATTTTTAAAGATTTAAATCCCTGCCGCCAAGATTTAAGTTTCACTTTCGATCCGTGACCGAAAGAGGAGCGTCTCTGTCGGTCACGGATCAAACGTGAAACTTTTAATCTGTCACAGGGTGCTTGGATTTATTCCCGCTGCCGCACGTTAAAAATATTTATTAAAAGCTTCTTTCTTTGCACATTTTTGTTTACAGCATTATCATGATAGGCTCCTATATTAACGTATTGACAGAAAACCGGTAGTTCTATGTGAAATCAGTTACTGAGCAACCAATATAACCTCTGCGAAGATTCGACCGTGAGATTGGTAGTCGAATCAGGCTCCTCCTATCGATGCATCGAATTTTCAACTATTCGGGGTCACCCCTACAAATTTCATGAGAGAATTGTCAAACAATTCAAAAATCATAATTAAGATAATTAACAAATCACAGATTCTTGAATGTCCCAACTTTTCTTGATTTGGGGTTGTACTTCCAATACAGTCCAGTTAGGAGGAGTTGAGATGGGGTGTCCACCATAACTCATCTATGTATGTAGATTACATCATTTTTTCTTTTCTTCCAGATTTTCTAAAGAAAAAATTGGAGGACTATGTTGCAACTCTGGAGGTTCCAGTCCGAATTGTGAGGATGGAACAGAGATCCGGTTTGATTCGAGCACGGCTGAGGGGTGCCGCTGCCACGCGAGGGCAGGTCATCACCTTCCTGGACGCCCATTGTGAGTGCACTATAGGGTGGCTAGAGCCACTGCTGGCCCGAATCAAAGAGGACAGGTGAGTGTACTCTGCAGACAACACTATATTCCTGAGTCTAGAATTCTATCCATCTTGTTGTTATCGTAAGAGTGGGCACTGCCATGTGTAACTTGAATGTGTGAGGCTTCCGGTGTTATTCGCATTATTTTACAGATTACTACTTCAAAAAAATAATTCCTTCGTTAATAATTTGTTACACAGAACTTTATTATATTAAATATTAATAAAAAATTATTCACACAAAATCCACATGCTCAACCCCAAATCCACACATTTAACACCCTATACAAAATTGACACCCCATTCAAATTTCTTTACCTCTACAAAATCCACACCCGTACCAAAAATCTATTATAAATCTTCTACTATAATCTTCAATGAAAAAATCATACCCTATACAAATCCCACAGCTGTACAAATTTCACACCCTATACTAAATTTAGGATAAATAGCCTACTTTTGTCAGAGCACCTGATTTTGCGGGGCTTGCTAAAAAAAGGTTTCTAATGCCCTATCATAAGGGAAGGCCTCAGGACAGGGTCCTGGATGCTGTCCTACTCTCGTACTCTTTCTTCAATGGCTAATGAATCTGTCTCTTTCTCTCTCTAACCCTGTCTTTCTGCTTGAGCAGCACTGGTTAAAGCCTGAAAATATTAATTAATAACATAACTAATTATACTGGTCGGACTGTTGAGCTCTCTTTCAGACTGATACCTCCGGTTCAGGCTAGTCCTCATTCTCAACACGTGCCTTTTTCTGTTGTGGAAAATACTTTTCAATACTCATCTGGATTGAAGCAGCAAACATTCAATGTAAGAATAAAAAACGCAAGTAAAAAGTTTATTTGATTCACAGCTGCTCCATATAGTGTTTTGACCTCGACAACCCAACTGCAGCTGAACGAATACGCTGCGTGTTTTAAATAGCTTTAAAATAAATGAATAACGAAACGCAATAATGTGGTGGCCGGTGTCGATTCTGTGGCGCACCGCCACAAATTAGTCTGTGTGGGAAACACTGGGAAAATATAATTTCATATCAGTGATTAGATTGTGAAAAATGTCAAAAGTTAAAGATTATATACAAATAAATTGAAAAAAAAACAAAAAATCAATATGATGACATCAATTTTGTATACAGACCTCACTTTTTTTTTATTAAACTCTTATAAACTTGATATTAAACACATTTCAAACATTTCTCAATATTTATATTTCTCACATAACAAACAATCAATCATACCTGCAGAAATACACAGAGCACATTGAATTATTTGGGATACACTTATCTCCCCTTCAGTCTGCCCATATAGAACGGAGAAAGGTAGAAAGCATCGAACTCAAAATGTATAAAACAAAAAGCATAAAACACTCCAAATGTAATCAATCAATTTCATGACATCACAGCCTTACATAACACTTAAACCTTTTTATCTCATGAAATATATCGATGACGTAGTTGTATACACTTCAAAATGTCCTTACCAGCACGCTCGTTAGTAGAGCGAGAGAAAGCAGATCCTAACACATCAATAGCAAATGTGCTTCTGAGGATTATCATGTTATCATGTGCGTCACCAATATGTGCCCTTTACAAAACATTCTGCATGAATGGTTCCCAATAGAATTAATTATGTGCCTTGTACCTTATAACTCACAAATAAAAACTAATATGTTTTGATGGAGTTCATTACATTTTATACTTTTTGAACAAGCTACATACAGAAACTAGGAATGGCAGTATATCGTATTTAAGTAATTCAATTCCATAATTCCTGAAGTTTCATTAACTTAAGGAAGTTATCAAACAGCTTACATCGGGACTTTTTTAAGCTTTTTTTAAAGTTAGTTTTGTCTCATTTTAAATAATTGTTTTAAGCCACCTTAAAAGTGTGCAGAGTCCCCTGATCATGAAACACTGCACCACTAGGGACTTACAGTACACTTGCAACTGCAGTGATTTCTGTGGTGTTTTGTAGAAGTGTAGGGAAAGGGTGTACATTTTAAAGTTTAGGTGAAAGTCCACAGAAACATACTCAAGTAAAATCTAATCTATTCAACTTAGGTAAACATTTGTTCAACTGCTTATTTAGCTTGCTTTGAATACCTTTCCAGCTGCATTAGTTTGTAGTGTCTCAAAGTATAATCCTTTTACCCATCAGTAAAGTGTGACGTGTCCTCCATTTTTAAAATGACCTTTATTACGTTTACACTGATTCAGGTAGAGAATATGGATTTAGAATTACATTACTCTGAATATCCTGTGACTCTAACAAGAACACACTCTTAGAGACTCACATTCTTGGAAGGTGTGTCGCTCAGCCTCATGCTCTGGTGTGCCAGTGCTTTGATACCGGAAACCTCTCTTTTCAAGCATGTGTTGTGTGCTGCATGCTTTAAAGATTTTTACTGCCATGTCTGGCCGAATCACTGAGCAGTGAAGGAAGATTTGGTAATTTGCGGTTTTTGCATTGAGTTTGCATTGATCAGAATTAGTCTAGTGTTGCTGAAGCTGGAGGTGTTAATCCAATTAACATGGAAGCATGAGCTAGCTACAATGTGGACTTTTTCTTTTTGGAAATGTATTTGGGATAATTCTGCTACATAACGGATAATGTGCAGTCGGCCTGGCATTATTTGCTAAATAAATCCAGACAGGTTGATCAGGACCTGAAGTCTTATCAGATTGATAAACCTGAAATTCACTTGAATCCAGGATCTTAGGGTGGTATGCTCGTTTTAGCTTTTTTTAGGTGAATTTTTTTTTATTAAAGCCCTGAAAATACAAAATATTCAAATGCAAGCACTGTTAATGCAATCTTTTCTTTTTTTTTTTTTGTGAAATTCAACATGCTTTTTTGTTTCAAATACATTTGTCATTATTTTTCATCTATAGTTATGCATCATGGAAATGTATCAAAGACTGGCAGAGAAGACTGTTGTGACTGTCTTAGGGCCCTATTTTAATGATCTAAGCGCATGGTCTAAAGCGCATGGTCTAAGTGCACTTAAGGCGTGTCCAAATCCACTTTTGATTGTTTAATGATGGGAAACAGCGCATGGTCTAAAAGGGTTGTCCCTATTCTCTTAATGAGTAATGGGTGTGTTTTTGGCGTAACATACAACAATGATTTCCTTCGTGTTTTAATATTTTTCCTTATAATAATGTATCATTTGTAAAAAGGAAAATGCATCTGTGTAGATGAGAGAATCATCTACAGTGTATGCGCGTTGTTCACACTCTGTATTATGACCAAGCATGCGTGCTTAAAATAGCATCTGAATGTACGCTCAACGCGCTACATAACAATATCTGGCTGACACAATAACAATATCAGAGGATTTCATTCTAAGTTCGTAGAACATAAGTTCGTAGAACTTAGTGAAAAGGAACTGTTAAAAATATGAACATGATTAGGGGTGTGTCCATGAATTTGGCTTATGTGTTTTAGCTTTTTCATGTCTTGTTTATCATCATCAGTGATTGGTATATGACTGAAATTTTATATATATATTTTTTTTAAAACTTGTTGACCCCCTGTTGAAGGTGACTGGGTTTTTTTGTGTTTGACATTCTAGGAGGGCTGTGGTCTGCCCTATCATTGATGTCATCAGTGATGAGACATTTGAGTACATGGCTGGCTCAGATATGACCTACGGGGGATTCAACTGGAAACTCAACTTCAGATGGTATCCAGTTCCTCAGAGAGAGATGGACCGACGCAAGGGGGACCGGACCCTTCCTGTTAGGTAATAAAATTTCCTTTGAATTTATCAAATTATGTAATTTCGGTATCCTGTTAATTGCACACAAATGGCACTATACAAACAAATGTTATGTGTTATATTGTTTCTTTCAAACAAACAGAATTAATGACAACAGCTTCATAAAGACACCCAGCCTTCATTTAACATATTTCGAAACTCTCACATAATAGCTGATACTTCTTGGTTAATTGAGCTGACAGCATGTAATGTAGGTAGCACAATGGTTTAGTTGCTGTCACTGCAGGACTGCCAATTTTTAATTAACCATTAAGTAAAATGTAAAACTCAAATCTGATATTGTCAACACTTTATACCAGTTCAATAATGACAACTCATGGAATAGATTTAAACAGCATTTATCGATAAGAATGAAATGTACATTGGCTTAGTCTTGGAGAACTAGATCTACTACGCTGCTGCTTCTGCATGAGTGAAGGCTACAGCAGTAACATATACATACATATGGTTAAAGTCAATCATTTTATCCCTTAAAACTCACCTTTGATCACCAAAATTACATATTTAAATGTTTTTTCCTTTTAAAAAAAAGCTGTCATGCCTTAAAATAGCTCGAATGTAACTCTACCCTTACCTCATTTAGTATATGCAGTTTGATGAATATGCAAATTAGCCCTGCCCCCACTCACTCGCACCAGCTTGGAGATCCATTGATGATCATACGTTGGCCTGATTGGTTACAAGGTAGTTTTTGATGTCAGAAACATCAACGATTTCAAATCATGTTTTTGAGTCTGTCTTTGGTTCACTGCAGTTTTTAGGAAAACATACTCAGCAATGGTGTTGACTTATGAATGTGCACATGGTTTGTCTTAAAGCATATTAAAAACACCACAAAGTCATATAAAAACATTACAAACTTCACAGATTTTCTTCACAGGGGGACTTTATTAGAAAGCGAGCTGCTGCAAGGAAAGTAGGGAGAATTCTAGCAGATCTAGGCAGGTGGTGCTGGGGAAGCTGGAGGGCTAGGGAAATTCCCATGGTGTGCTGTGCTGAGTTGAACCGAAATAAATAAGCTATGTAGATAGAACAAACAGATCTATTGGTCAAAGCAGTCGGCTTTAAGATAACCAATCAGCTGCTCGGTAGAGTTTCATGACTGAACTATGTATTTCTTTTATTAACTTGAGAATTTAAGAAAAGTTTTAAACTACATTACCTTTAAAGTTCATTTGTCTGTCAAATCTGAACTGAAACAGACTGAATGTCCAACTTAAACCTGGTCAATGGCGCAGTATTTTTTTCTGTTGTTTAAAGTGTTTAATGTGCGCCTATAGGCATGTCCACAACGCGCGTTCACTCTGCTTATTACACACACAGGGACGCGCAGCAGCACACAAACTAGCCACATATTAAAAATAAAAGGATTACAATGTAAAAGATTTATATTGTGTACCAAAATATATTGTGGAATCCGGCTTGTCCCGTAGATGGTCTGCTTGCACTTTAACCTCATGCACGAGCAGATCCGTTTGCTCTCTGCAGAAGCGTTCAGTCTTTCCGCTTGCAAATTCCACCATGTAAATAGCGAATTCGCCATGGCACGAGTGCAACTGGCTTTTAAAGGGAATTGGAAATTACAATTACAAGTATTGGATTGTTTTTTTGCACGATACGCCCAAAACACACCCATTACTCATTGAGAGAATACGGACAACGCTTTTAGACCATTTTTTTAGACCAGCTGGGCACGCTAAGCATTTTTCCCCGTCGTTTTCTAGGCTGTCCTAGGCTGTCCCGCCCTAAGTGTGCTTGCACCATGTGCTTTGACCATGCACTTAGATTGTTAAATTGGGCCTATAGTTAAACTCTAAAAATTGCATATCCTGTACCCAAATTGAGTTATCCACAACAACAAAATGCAGTCATCAGATGACATTTCATCACTGCCTTGCAGTCAAGATCTTCTGTGGGCTCTAAATTGTTTACACAGTATTCAAGGGTTCACATCACTTAATCTAGCTATTGTCACTGTACATAAATATATAAACACTGTCAGATTTTTTGTTTGAATCTTTTCCACAGAACTCCCACGATGGCAGGAGGTCTGTTCTCAATTGACCGAACTTATTTTGAAGAGATCGGCACTTATGACTCAGGAATGGACATATGGGGAGGGGAAAATCTTGAAATGTCTTTTAGGGTAAGTTTAAGATATTTAAAAGAACACCAGCAAGGGTCATAAATGTCTCACATAATCATAATGTCATATCCATGTATGTCATAATTTCATATCCGTGTATGTCATATCCGTGTTCATAAATACACTTTGTAATGCTCTTTTTATTGTAATTGTATGTAACCAATTTTTAAAACCATTCTGATTTCATTCATTTTGTATGTGTGAAAATAGATCTGGCAGTGTGGAGGATCTCTAGAGATAGTTACATGTTCTCATGTAGGGCATGTATTCCGGAAGGCCACACCATACAGCTTCCCTGGTGGAACTGGTCAGGTGATCAACAAGAACAACAGACGACTGGCTGAAGTCTGGATGGACGAGTTCAAAGATTTTTTCTACATCATCTCACCAGGTAATACTCTTCAGGAAATCTTTATATGACACTTCACTGAGATGGACCATCGCATTATCGTTGGTAACCTTTGATAATGGTTGTTGTTTCTACTATTTTCTAACACAACTAAAAGTGAAAATAAGATGATGCCACATTTCTACTTCGCTAATTTGTTTATAAAGCAGTAATCTTGTTCTCACAGGTCTTTATTAGTGTCACCATGAGGTATGGCTGTCTTTACAGTGATGGTTTCTATAAGTAGCGTGTTGATTTGCACATGTGGTCAGGGTTGTTGTGAAAGACAATTATCTTATCATTCAGCCGCCTGGGCCATTGTTGTGGTATTTTATTTGCTTTCTATATCCTGGCACAAAGACAGCTCTCTTCAAGCTTACACAGACAGTAGGGAATTGTAGCAGACTACATTTCTTCAAATGTAATTTCGTCACACTTCCTCTTATCTTCCTCTTTCATTTTCCTTGTACCTTTTTCTTCCTCTTGCCCACTAACCCAAGTTTACTTCTTAAAGACCCTTGTGAAAAATAAGTACACTTTAACATAGTTTAAAAAAGAATACTTATTACGGAAGTAATACATTTGATAAGATATAACTGAATGTAATTCATTAATTTCGGACTCTTAATTGAATGTTATTTACAATTAATAAAAAATATATATTATAGTTTAAATATATATTAAATGCAATTAGTTTTACTTAAAAGTGCCTTTTGACCCACTAGAGTAGGACTTAAGAACATATTTATATGTAATTTCACAATTACGTATATAATTCTATGGTTTTACATATCAGGACAACATATAAAAATGATCTGGTCCTTGGCAGGTCTTACAATTAGGTAAAAGCTTATTTTTATGTTATGCTTATTTATTTTTTTACATCAGTAAAAATATTAATTACAGGTAGTTAAAACAGCCAAAACCTCAAAATTTGGTTATATCTTGTGATATACAGTATGTTGGTATAAAAATAGCAATTACATTAGATAACAATGGCCACTATGGCTGTAGTACTCACTAGCTGCATAGGCTGAAATCTATAAACCAATGTTGTAACAAACTTAACCTCGTAAGTTTTAGATTTTATCTAAAGTACAGGTTTATATGAAGACTTCAGATGCAAAAACCTCTAAGTGCCATCTGAAATTTTCTTTTAGAATGATCATTTTTATCAAGCTTGTGTGTTTATGTTCAGTTATTTCACTTTAATGGCAATGGAAATGACCTATTAATTGTCATTAAAGTGAAATTACTGAACCTAAATATACGAGCTTGATAAAAATGCTAATTTTAGAAGAAAATTATAGATGGCACTTAGAGGCTTTTGCATCTGAACTCTTCATATATACACTCACCGGCCACTTTATTAGGTACACCTGTCCAACTGCTCGTTAACACTTAATTTCTAAGCAGCCAATCACATGGCGGCAACTCAGTGCATTTAGGCATGTAGACATGGTCAAGACAATCTCCTGCAGTTCAAACCGAGCATCAGTATGGGGAAGAAAGGTGATTTGAGTGACTTTGAACGTGACATGATTGTTGGTGCCAGAAGGGCTGGTCTGAGTATTTCAGAAACTGCTAATCTACTGGGATTTTCACGCACAACCATCTCTAGGGTTTACAGAGAATGGTCCGAAAAAGAAAAAATCCAGTGAGCGGCAGTTCTGTGGGCGGAAATGCCTTGTTGATGCCAGAGGTCAGAGGAGAATGGCCAGACTGGTTCGAGCTGATAGAAGGGCAACAGTGACTCAAATAACCACCCGTTACAACCAAGGTGGGCAGAAGAGCATCTCTGAACGCACAGTACGTCGAACTTTGAGGCAGATGGGCTACAGCAGCAGAAGACCACACCGGGTGCCACTCCTTTCAGCTAAGAACAGGAAACTGAGGCTACAATTTGCACAAGCTCATCGAAATTGGACAATAGAAGATTGGAAAAACGTTGCCTGGTCTGAGTCTCGATTTCTGCTGCGACATTCGGATGGTAGGGTCAGAATTTGGCGTCTACAACATGAAAGCATGGATCCATCCTGCCTTGTATCAACGGTTCAGGCTGGTGGTGGTGGTGTCATGGTGTGGGGAATATTTTCTTGGCACTCTTTGGGCCCCTTGGTACCAATTGAGCATCGTTGCAACGCCACAGCCTACCTGAGTATTGTTGCTGACCATGTCCATCCCTTTATGACCACAATGTACCCAACTTCTGATGGCTACTTTCAGCAGGATAATGCGCCATGTCATAAAGCTGGAATCATCTCAGACTGGTTTCTTGAACATGACAATGAGTTCGCTGTACTCAAATGGCCTCCACAGTCACCAGATCTCAATCCAATAGAGCATCTTTGGGATGTGGTGGAACGGGAGATTCGCATCATGGATGTGCAGCCGACAAATCTGCGGCAACTGTGTGATGTCATCATGTCAATATGGACCAAACTCCCTGAGGAATGCTTCCAGCACCTTGTTGAATCTATGCCACGAAGAATTGAGGCAGTTCTGAAGGCAAAAGGGGGTCCAACCCGTTACTAGCATGGGGTACCTAATAAAGTGGCCGGTGAGTGTATACAGTATATATATATATATATATATATATATATATATATATATATATATATATATATGCTTTTAAGATTGGAAGTACAGTACAAGTCCACATTCAATAGTCAAGTCACCCTCAATTATATAGCGCTTTTAACAATATAGACTGTTTCAAAGCAGCTTTACAGTGATAATAGGAAATTAAAGTAACAGAGATTGTTTTGGCTTTACAGCAGCTCTAGAATAAAGTTATTGTCCAGCTAAAGTTAGTTTTGATTGATTCACTTCCATTGCAAAGATCATTAGTTATTAACTTAGAGGCCGCTTACACGACATGTTCTAACAGAAAACCCTTAACGCACTCGGCCTGCTCATTTGCACAAAACAGTGTCTTGTGGCTCGAGAACATAAACCTTGAAAAAGGTGCACATTTTGCAATAAAATGTAATCTTTGCGCAAACTTCAAAAATGCAAACCGGTGAAAACGCTGATGCCATGCAAACGTGTACCACGTGCCCAGTTCATAGGTATAAACATTTTAATATATATGTCCACCAGTGATGGAGTACTCGAGTCCTGGACTCGGACTCGAGTCCGACTCGAGTCCTTATTCTCTGGACTCGAGTCCGACTCGAGACTCCATTCTCTGGACTCGTGACTCGACTTGGACTCGCAGACTGATGACTAGTACTTGGACTCGGACTCGAGAATATATAAAATCGGACTTGAGCATTCATTAAATGAATGACGTTTTTTCTGACTAAATATGTTATAAAAATTTTATATAAGATGTTACACTTTTCCTGTTTCGGGGTCCAAGACCGGCCGTGATAAATTTTTTCCCTCACAGACACTGCTAACCGCTCGCTCTCCTTGCTTGACAACACACTCACTGACGTCACTCACTTTACGCTGCATTCTCGTGCATTATTCGCGGGGGAGAGAGATAACGTAACACTCATTTAACAATAGATAAGTTCCTCTACATCTAATCAGCAATTTTTGGCACGCTTTGCAGCAGCTGAGCTGACCACTAGAGCGAATGTACAGTGACGTGACATAACTGCCAGATTTAAACTGTGCTTTCGTGCTATGGCTGGCGCTGAGCCAAAGTCGGACGCGCTCAGCGCTTAATCCCGTTTATCATACAATAACACAATCATGTTTATTTTAGCTAAAAAACTAGACGGCGACCTTGACTATGTCACACATCGCAACCACTCTTTACCTGCGGTGTTACAACTGCTTATAGCACTGCATTTTCTGTTTTTTGCCGCAGTTACATTGGGATTTAGTTTGCTTTTCAAAATTTCAAAATAGTTTTTCTTTTACCATATTCGTCAAGAAGAATGCATTTCTCCTCTGTCCAATTAGGCTTTTATTTTTTGTTTTCTTTATCCATTTCAGTTGCCTGATCATCCAAAAAATCAATGTTTTGAATAAAGTTAAAAATCAATGAACCTCTTTTATAAATTTTATCAGCTCTTTAAAGGTGCCAGAGTGGAGACATGTAGGCACTGGGGACTCGGACTCGAACACGGGACTCGAGACTCGACTCGGACTTGAACTCAGGTAATGGTGACTCGACTTGGACTCGACTCGGACTCTTCTTTGGTGACTCGGACTTGGACTCGGACTCGAACACTGGGACTCGAGACTCGACTCGGACTCGACAATTGGTGACTCGACTACAACACTGATGTCCACAACTGCATAGTCTTTCTTTACAAATTGACCTTAACAAGTTACCTGTCTGGCCTTAACCCTTAAAGACCTAGACCATTTTTGGAGCACATGACTCGCCTGCTCTTTTCTTTGTTTTTCTAACACATTATAGTAGTCAGCATCAAGTGCCATATATCATTTTGAACAGGAGAACTTGAAGTTTCAATCTAGCTCATTTAAATTACCAATTTTACATTTATTTTGTCTTAGAATGGATGAATTTACCAGATTTAAGAAAAACTATAGCAGATTTTTTGTGATTTTTTTTTTTACTCAAACAAATCCTCCTGAAGTTTGGATTTTTTCCTTTAGAAAGTTGTACTTGGATATTCTAGATTTCCAGATTAAATTTTGACTACATGTAACAATCCCTAAGCAAGTTATAGCCATTTATTATAACATGGTGATTTTCAGTGAAAATCTGGTGTTATTTACAATGTAGATTTGTCCAAAAAAGTTCAGGAAGAAAAATAAATAGAAACATTGTAATAGAGCACTAAAGCAAATGTGACTTTATATATATTTATGTAGTTTCAACCGATCTGGGCTTGGGGGGTGGGACTAAGCATCAACGAACCGCTCGTTTGGCTCAGAGGAACAAATCACATGGGTTTCTTTGACGAATCAATGCTGATCAAAACTTGATGACGCAATCACATTCACTACGGAGCATCTGAATGTCCAAACGCGATTAACCCGATACCACAATCTCCGGATCTCCTCTTTATGGGACTTTTTAAAGCATACAAATTGGATTAGTGGTTCAAAAGTTATTAAACATTTAAGAACAACAGTTATTTTTATGCCGCTGGCGGCTGTATAGGTCCTTCTTTTTCACAAGCCTTGCTATAAAACAACAGTAATTTACTTTAAATTTATTTTACACTTGTTTAAATACAAAGGGTTAATATGACAATGAGATATATTGTAACACTCTGATCTACAAATAAATCTAGCTTGGGTGAGCAAATAAAACATTTAGGTTAAAGCAGCACTATGTAACTTTTTCAACCTTTATAATATTTTTCCAAAACCCTTGAGATGTTACATTGACTTACAATAGGTTGAAGGACAGGTCTGCCATAGCCTGACGGTGTCTTTATCGCTTTTACTGGCACTATGTAACTTCGGGTTTCGGGTAGGAACCCGAGCACAAAAAGAACTACAAAATTCGACTGCTTTACGGCATACCTCACTTCCTCAAATTCTGACGTGAGAGCTCAACGAGGTTTTTTTTTTTTTTTACCTCTGTATGTTGTCATGGCCGAAGCAGCAAGTAAAACCAAGAAGCCAAAGGTTTTGTCGGAGGACAGTAGAAAGAGAAAAAGGGAGAGTGACAAAATAAAAGGCTGGACGAGGATCAATATTGGTCCAGCGTTCTCTCGCTGGCGTGAGCTAAAGGAGGAGGAGGGCTGCGTGCCCGACCGATGCTGGCCATCAAAAAATAAATAAATCAGTAGCCTATGTCTAAATGGGTTGTACAAGTTTGGTAGGGGCTACATTCTTGCAAGTAAATAATCGTTCAGGATAACTATCCTAATGTCTGCAGGCTGATAGTCATGTTTGTTTATTTGTTTTTCAAATTTGCAAATTCATCAATGGTAGCTTGATATGATATTGACGATATGGCTATTACCTACCACACAAACATTGAATTGAATTAGCATATCCATTATGAAAAACAGTAGCCAATAGGCTACTACAAAGACACTGGCTTGTAAATGTGAGCAACGCGATCTTTTGGCGTTTGAAAAAAATAAAGCCCATGAAACTATATTCATATGACATGCTGAAATATATGCCAATGTACCTGGGATGAAGACATTTCACATGCAACGCTGGCAGTCTGCCCAAGACGTGAGAACTCCCTCTGCAGAGTTCGGGGGTATCGGCTTGTCAACAAATGCACGCGTGTATCCCCTGGTGTAACCAGGACAGATTTTACGACAGTAGTAGAAGACAATAATGTTTCCCAACTGTAGGGGGAACCCGAGAGCAAAATTTCTAAAGTTACATAATGCTGCTTTAAAAGTTAAAAGTAAAAACATATTTATAAAGTTAAATTGTTATAATAATAGTCCTTGCTGAAATTAAAGACATGACAACTCTTCTTGTTTCAGTGACAGATGAAGGGAGGCAAATTCAATTAATTAAATAATCACACTGTCACAAGGACAACATTTTTGTGGCACCCTGGTTACACTCATTGCGCTACCATTCACAAGTTGTTTCACAAACTTGCAAGTGAGGTTTTTTTTTTCTACAAAAGATACAGTGCCTCTTATTCCTACCATGAAACATAAATATTTGATCCCCATTCAACGAGAACTGTGCCACATCCCCCTAAAACATTTTACATCCATCTGTCTTGGTCGTATTTGCTGACATGGACTTTTTTCATGACAGTCCGCAAGCGGTTCTGTCATCGCAGATCAGCCGGACAGATATTTCACTCTGATGATATATTTTCCATATTTTATTCATGCCTGGCATTGTGCTAAGTGTCTGAGTTCTAATCTGCTGCTCACGTATTCATGACAGTCCTGCTATTCTTATCTGCATCTCACCCCTAGGGAGACCTGGAAAATGTAGTGCTATAGTGGGGTTAGAAAGCCTCAGTATCCTGTACAAGGACAATAATGAGATTAGCCTTTACTGAAACCTCTGTCAGTTCACTTGAGAGGGAAAGATTCAGGAGGAACTATGTGGTAATGTGGAGCACAGGAGGGAGATTGTTCCTGGAAAAGCATCCCAGTGGTGCTGTGTTGTGGTGTGGTGTGCCGACTGGAGCATGTGTGTGTGTGTGCGTGTGTGTGTGTGTGTGTGTGTGTGTGTGTGTGTGTGTTTGATGAATAAATAGTGTGGTCTGGTATTTCTTGAGTCTAGGGCAGTGGCTGTTCTTAGAGAGACTGAGGTTGTTTGGAATAAGAAGATTTGGAGATCAAACCTCCTTGAAGAGTCAAATATTTGCACATTTAAAGGAATGGTTCACCCCCAAAAAAGAAGGTTCTGTCTTACAGTATACCCTAATGCTATTGAAAATGCTTATGACTTTCTGTGTTCAGTGCATGAAATACACGATCAGATGTTTATCACAGTATTCACAATAGAGGTCTTCTAGTTCTAAGATCTGTACCTGACCCCAATCACTTACATTTAGATTTGGCAGAAGCTTTTATCCAAAGTAACTTACATTAGATTCAATGTACCCAATTCATCAGTTCATGCATTCCCTAGGAATCAAACCTATTATGACCTTGGTGTTGCTAGTGCCATGCTCTAGTTTTTGAGATACAGAAATGCTACACTTCTGCCCCTAACCCGACATACATACATTTCATTTTTTTTAAAAAGAAGAAAAAAGTAAGAAAATTAGTCTGACCCAATGGCAGTTTTTTTTTTTCAAAACTCACCTGTACCTGAATGTAAAGAACATCAAAAAGTCTGAACAGCCCTGCACAGGAGTGGGGACTTTTTCAACCAGGTTTCAGCCAAAATCTGAAATTATAAATAAGAAATTTTAGACAAATAATATGTAAAATTATGCCCACCTTCCTGTCTTAGTTGTAGATGAAATTCATTCTCTGATCCATCTTTGTAACGTTTATGTTAGCTATGTTTTTAACCCATGTTGCCAGACAATGTAACATTTGTGGATGTCAAAAAAGAGGGGAATACAATTTTTTTTTTGTATAGTTTTGTTTTAGTAAAACATGAAAATATACACTTACGGTTACATTTCTGTTAATTTGATTTAATTGATTAGTTGGACAATAAATCACTTAGATGGTTGCCTGTAATTAATATCTGTCATAATATCACAGTAGGCTACATAATTTTTCTGCTTGGTCGAGCACTTCCAAGTAGATAAACCACATTAGTTTTATGTTGCACCTCAAATGACAGAAATTTATATTTATGTTAATGTTAATAAGTAAATCCCTGCACTCAATGTCTCAGCTATGGCAGAGCACAATTTATATGGACCACATGCTGCTGGTTCAGTGTCCTGTAGGGTCCGGTGATTTACATTCAACCACGGCTTGACAAAGAAGAATGTGGATAATAATGTTATAAAATTATTGATATGTTTTACTTTAAATAAAAAAATATTGTAAAATGCCTAAAATAATGTAAAGTTTGTATGTAAAAGCACATTTAGTAACACTTTATTTTAAGGTGACGTAGTTACACTTTGCTACATGTACTTACTATAGTAATAACATCAAATTAGGCACAATTACAAGTAACTAAACCAAACCCTAACCGTAACTCTATAGTAAGTAGATGTAGTTAATTAATATTACTCTGTACTTTGTGAGTAAATACAATGTAACTACGTCACCTTAAGATAGTGTAACCGCACATTTATTAAAAATTACTCAATACCCAAGGCTACTAATATCAGACCCGACCTGTGTCTGAGGCACTTATCAAAGCCTGCTCAGGTCTCCAAACAATAGGGTAGAGAACAGAGTAAAATTTTAGACATTATTCACTGAAAATCTTCTACTCAGCTATATCGCATTCAACAAATGTGCTGGATCACAAGGTTTATGTGTGTCTCAAAACACATGGGATGTCAAGTAAAGTCACATTTATTTATATAGCGCTTTTTACTATACAGATTGTTTCAAAGTAGGGTAACACTTTATTTTACGGTGTCTTTGTTACATATGTAACATGTAATTACCGTAGTAATAACAGTAAATTATGCATAATTATGCATACTAAGCCATAACCATGCAACTAACCCTCAACCTAATCCTAATCCTACCCTAACCCTATAAGCACGGCCGCATTAACAATAGGGCTAGGCGGGGCTAAAGCCCCGGGGCCCAAGCAAGGAGGGGGCCCGTGATTGGCTGTGGAGCAGATTGACTACTAAGCCATCTGATTGCCAAAGCTTTACCACGCCCCCCACAAATTAGCCCAGTGGCGCTTTGCGGCATATTCCATGCATTATCATGGAATCATTATCATTAATATTATAGTGAATGTTCGCAAAGACCCGCCTTTTTTAGTTACTGTGTGTGTGACAAGCCAGGTTGGCTCTCACGAGTCACGCACATTATGTTCTCACTCACGCAGTGAAAAATACATCGCGGGGCAAAGACTAACGTTACACTGAGTGACTATACGCGCCGACATACAGAGAGAGCTCAGAGCAGCTTACTGTTTTGTTGTCGGACAAAATTGCGTATTCGGCGTTATGATTGGTCAGGTCGCCTGTCAATCAAACCCCCGTGGGCAGCAGGGCAATGGTGAATTGAAGCGTCACGTTTTAATTTGATATAGCCTACCAATACATTTATTCTATATTTAACTTGTAAACGACAACAGCATAGCTAAAAATGTCATCTTTAAAAAAAAAACATGTGCAAGTGGGGCTCAAAAGAGTAATTTTTTAAAAGCTAAACAGCAGAGGAAACATGAGCTGTAAAATCCCCAAGCTATCTATCGGGTTATTTTAAAGCTGATGATCACGGAGAAGTTGTGGAACAGCAAGTGGGCCCTTTCGGTAAGTTTGATTATTAATTTGATGGATGTATGATATTGCTTTTTGTGTTTGATCAAACTCTATATTCGCCTAAAGGGCTGGCGATAATATATCCGGTAGAAATATGTAAATTTTGCTGCGCCATCATGATGTAAGTTTATCATTTAAACGCGTTTTTAAGCATTGTGTTTAGATACAAATTATTTTAAACTGATCAGGCAGGCACAGTAAGCAGCGGGAAAGAATTCATTTAGTAAATGCTCGTTTTGAGACCATGGTGAACTAGAGGCGGTTTTGCGCAGCGCACTTGAGTTCCGACCCTGAGGTCTTAAAGTGACAGAAGCTGCTAATAAAGCTGCTGTCGCCATTTGTGTAAATAATGTTGATCAAACATCAGAAAGAAAGTAGCTTACTGCCCTTGACTGAATCACTTTTGTAAAATGAATAAGAATGAATGTTGAATTTATAGTGAAAACTATGTATTGTATATTTGATTACTTTATACAATATAATATTGTTGGTGGCCCTTTCAGTAACTCATAGCCCCGGGGCCCAGTGAGCTCTTAATGCGGCCCTGAAAGTACATGTAGTTACTTAATATTACTCTGTACTTAAATATATAATTACACTGTAACAACGACACCTTAAAATAAAGTGTAGCTTTACAGAGATAAAAGAAAAAAGTTGTCACAGTCCAGCTTAAAGGACAAGTTCGGTATTTTACACTTAAAGCCCTGTTTTAAGATAGTTTCTGATGAAATAGAACGGTTAAGATTGAAATTTGGACACATGCTGCTGGCCCGAGAATTTTCAGTTTCTGTGGTAGCACCCCCCACCTCCACAATGGTTGCATAGGTGCACTGGAACAATCCTTCATAAAAAGCATTAAACTTTAGTTTACAAAGACGTGAAACTTATCGAGTGGTCTGGGGTGTTCACTGATATGCTCACACAAAAATTGCTGCAAAAGATGCTTTCCAACAGGTTTTATCGTAGTTTTTGTCCAACTCCATTGATATGTATATCTCTAGGGTAAGTGAGAAACACTGTTGTAATACGTGGCAGAGTCTAATGGATATTTTTTTTAAAAGCATTTTTGCAGCGATTTTTGTGTGAGCTTATCAGTGAACACTCCAGACCACTCGGCACTCTAGGCTTTTGCTGAGGAGCCAAGCCTAAAAAAGCTGGCCTCCCTGGTAGGCGGCAGCGAATGTGGCAACGGGACCTACGTCTCCGTTCCCTCCCTCAGGGAACGAGGGTTACCATATGTAACCGAGACGTTCCCTATCGGTCAGTCACTACATTGTAGGTCATGACTGACCAATAGGAATCCCTAAAAAAGCACCACAGCCGCTGCACCCCATCCAGCGCCCCATGCAGGCCTCTACACCTTCTTGCCTGGAAGGACGATAGGAGGAGGCTTACACAGAGTGAGTCTGCACTGTTGTTCCGTGATAACCCATACAGTGAGATATTGGATAACACTGGGAAAGCGTGCCCTTTCTATTTCTATTTCCATTTCTTCAAAGAGTTATGTGGAAAATAGATATGGACCAACCCGAAGGTTGTACTGCATAAGAATAATGGGAGACTTAGCCCAGGGGAAGACACAGGGCTTCCGATAGGAGCAGCCGTGGAGAACATACACATATGGGATCCACGTAGGGTCACACATATGGAACCCAGCCCAGATCCGGTTCTCAAGGATTCAGCGGATAAAGGCCTGGCGCCGGACGCTCCGCCATGTCCGGACTGAGGGATTTTGGAGGACTCAACAGGTTTACTCTGGAGTAATAAGGTTGCACAGTAGGGTGCAGCAAGCCGACAGAGCCGTGCCTCTCGGTGCTTCTACCCGTCTAGGGTGAGAACACGGGAGGAGACCGGTTCTACACGTAGGCTATGATATATAGTGAACGTGTTAGGTGTCCCCCAGACCGCAGCTCTACAGATATCTGTTAGCGAGGAGCCACGTGCCAGCACCCAGGAAGATGCAACGCCTCTCGTGGAGTGTGCATGCAACCTGAGCGGGCAGGGCACACCTTGTGCTTGGTAAGCCAAGGCGATGGCATCCACTATCCAGTGGGCCATCCTCTGCTTGGAGACAGCCTTCCCCTCCTGCTGGCCTCCGTAACAGAGAAAGAGCTGGTCTGAGGTCCTGACGCTTTGAGTTCTGTCCACATTCATACGCAGAGCGCGAACGGGACAGAGCAAAGCCAGGGCTGGGTCTGCCTCCTCTAAAGGCAGCGCTTGCAGGTTCACTACCTGGTCTTTGAAGGGAGTGGTAGGAACCTTGGGCACGTAGCCAGGCCGGGGTCTTAATACCACATGGTTGTCACACGGCCCGAACTCTAGGCGCGATTCGTCGACCGAAAATGCGTGCAGGTCTCCTACCCTCTTGACAGAGGCAAGCACAACCAGCAGCAAATTCTTCATGGAAGGAAGCTTTAAGTCTACTGATTGCAGAGGCTCAAATGGAACATCCTGAAGTGCTCGAAGCACCAGGGAAAGGTCCCAAGAGGGTACGGAGGGGGGTCGAGGAGCATTTAACCGTCTCTCCCCCCTAAGAAACCTGACGACCAGGTTGTGCTTTCCAACTGTTTTGCCATCTATGTGGTCGTGATAAGATGAAACAGCAGCAGCATGTACTTTGAGGGTGGAGGGAGACAGTCTTCGCTCCAACCCTTGCTGCAAGAAGGAAAGCACAGACCCTGTCGAACATCTTCGGGGGTCTTCTCGGTGAGAACACCACTTGACGAACAAGTTCCACTTCAGGGCGTAAACACGTCTCGTGGACGGCGCCCGTGCTGAAGTGATGGTGTTAAGTACCTCTGGTGGTAAGTCACCTAGAACCTCCGTGTCCCGTCCAGGGACCAAACATGGAGTTTCCAGAGGTCTGGACGCGGGTGCCATAGGGTGCCCCGTCTCTGAGTCAGAAGATCGTTCCTCAGATGAATGGGCCAGGGAGGGACTGTCACAAGGAGCATGAGTTCTGGGAACCAAGTCCGGTTGGGCCAATAGGGAGCCACCAGAAGGACCTGCTCCTCGTCCTCCCTGACTTTGCATAGTGTCTGCGCAAGTAGGCTCACTGGAGGAAACGCATATTTGCGGAGGTAGTGGCAGTGGGAGGTCTCTGAGGAGGCAAACAGGTATACCTGAGCGTCCACGAACTCTCTCTAGATCAGCTGAACCACCTGGGGATGGAGTCGCCATTCTCCCGGGAGCATGGCTCGTGATAGCTCATCGGCCACACAGTTGAGCACGCCGGGGACATACATGGCTCGAAGCGACCTCAGATGCTTCTGACTCCAGAGGAGGAGATGGCGGGCGAGTTGCAACATGTGACGGGAGTGCAGACCACCTTATCGTTTGATGTACGCAATGGTCGCAGTGTTGTCCGTGCACCCTTTTCAAGCGGATCAGAGCGAGATGTAGTGCTCAGGGCGTGATGGTGCGAGATGTACTGCTCAGACCAACTGAGCGTGCTGCTCTGTGAGGTGTGCTGTCTGTGTGACCGAACTTAACTCCATACCGAGAAAAGAGATCCTCTGCAGGGGGGCGAGTTTGCTCTTTTCCCAGTTGACCTGAAGACCCAACTGTCATGTACATTGGCTTGTTTAGTTTCACTCGAAGTAGATTGGCCTCTCTAGTGAGAATCCTATTGGTCAGTCATGACCTATGTTTTAGTGACTGACCGATAGGGAACTCTGTTTTTACAAAATTAAGTAATAGGACATTACTAGTCATCCAAATTTGTATATCAGCTATGCATTCCGTAAATTTTTTGAATTGGCAAGTTTTGTTTGGGCACGAAGAGATGTAGAGCTGAGTATCATTGGCATGACAGTGAAAACTAATCCTATGCTTCCTAACGATATCTCCCAAGGGTAGCATGTACAGAGTAAACAGCAACAGCAATAGTATCAAATGCAGCACTAAGATCAAGTAACACCAATAGCGAGATACAACCACGATCGGATGATAAGAGCAAATCATACGCAACTCTAATGAGAGCTTAATCAGTACAATGGTATGGTCTAAATCCTGACTGGAAATCCTTGCAGATTCAATTTCTTTCTAAAAAAGGAAAATAGTTGTGAGGATACTGCCTTTTCTAGTATCTTTGACAACAAGGGTAGATTTGAGATCGGCCTGTAAATTACAAATTCTCTAGGATCAAGTTGCGTTCTTTTAATAAGAGGTTTAATAATAGACCCCTTATCAGTTGGTAAACATGGTGACGTTTTTCTGTGGGCGGAGCTTAGGTGGTTGCAGAACGATCCCTCTGGCCGCTTCCCTAACGTTAGTTTGCAAGTTTTGTTAGCTTGTTTTTTAACAATGACTAGAGAAAATCCGATTTTATCTTAATGTGCAAGGTCACTCAGTGTCCAGGACCGCGATTTTTATTTGCAAAAGTTAATTTTAACGGACGGAACCAGACGTAAAAAACGTTTTACGGCTGACCCGTACACGCTCACTCAATGCATGGACGATCTGACAGGATTAACCCTACCTCCGGTTGAGTGGCCTGACTTCTACACCTATCTGATAGAGAAACCGAGCGTAAAGAGAAACTGAGGGCATATAAATCTTTAGATGCCTGTAACTATGTGCTGAATGGTCATGTACAAGACTTGTGTGGTACGATCCGCAGTTCTGCCGAGCCAGCGCCGAGAAGACGACAATGTAAAGAGTGACATTACGGTGCAATTTTAATGATGTGAATATTTTCTAGAAATAAAAATTCCAGATACAGCATACTAATTTTTCATTGATTCTTGCACCCAACAACACATCAAGGTGACATTTAATAATAATAATAATAATTTAAGCTCCTTATTATGTAGCCGAATCTGTGCTGGTTTGTATTAGCCGCCTGCAGTTGTCCGTTTGTTTTGCCTCCTCCGTGACGTAACTGTGACGTCGGCGCAAAAGGGGTCTGTAGCCAGCTTAAAAGTTGTCGGTACATATCCTAATGACAAAGATGAATTAATGATATTAAGAAGAGGATCTATGACCTCTGAAAGCATTTTCAATGCACTACAATGCACTGCCTGATGCGATACTGTCATAGATGGTTGCATAGATACAATTCTCTCTCTAATATTATCAATCTTGTAAGTAAGGAACTTCATAAAGTCATTACTGCTATGCTCTTTGGAAATTTCAGTAGAAGCTTTATTTCTTGTTAATTTAGCTTCTGTGTCAAATAAGGGTTGTGTTTGTTTTCTTCTAATATATTAAAAAAATAATCATGGCATTTGAAATGTTCCTATTTTTGTTTTGGGAGTTCCCAAAAACAGTTTTACATGCATGCAAGGACAAAAAACACTTTCATTGTATTTTATGTGCATTTATTTTTACCTGATTTGCTCAACGACTCCCAAATGATTTGTTCAACGATTTATTTTCCCAAACACCTCCTAAGAATAAGGAATAAGTTGATTTATGTTTATGTTAGCGCCCACAGCTCGGTGGTAAACACCCATTCAAGTCATTGTTTACTTTAGCCCAACGCAGAAACATATTGATAAAGCACTGCAGTAGTACACCAAAGTATTGCTCTAATCTTTATCACAACTCCAAATAATAACAACGACAAATATTTGACATATTTCGAAACAATTGAGAGCGAACACATTGCTGTTAGATGGAGACCAAAGAAGCTGCGCGGAGTGTACACAACAAAATACGCATTGTATGCTACAAAAAACATAACAGCAAAAATTATTAATAATACTTACAGGTTCTGATTCAGAGGAGGAAGAAGCTGATCAATATAAACTGGGTACTGAGCCCTCCTTCAGGAACAACCGGCTTGCGAATCCACAGTTGATAGCATTTATGTTGGTGAAGCAATCGTAAGTAAAATGATGGGAACACAGCACAAGGTTTGGGCTATACTGCTCTGGTATCGTTGTAAATATGAACTTTAACCACTGATTCTTCACATGCTCATCCCTGGGCAGTGAAAACAAACTGGCTCTAGCTTTGCATTTTCACCTAGCCGTCCCTGTCCCGCTTGGAAGAGGTGGGCCAGAGCACGGTTCATTTGGGCTTGGGTGCGGTACGCATGTAGTGTGATTGCCAACCGCGCCTGAGCACTGAACATTTACTACTCTTGTGTACTCTGCTGTCATCATTACGACAACAAACATCTTCTATTGCTACTTGGACAGTACACTTTTCAGAACACAGCGTCTTCTCGACATGATGCTATTCAGCTGAAGTATTTGAATATGTGTACGTTTTCACTTGACTTGTGTCTGCGCGCGCAATAAGTGGACGGGCTAATGTTTTGTATTGACGTCACTACGAAACGGCTAATGACTCGTTTGAAAAACAATTCATTTCATTGACTCACAGTCAACTCTTATATTTAAGAGACAGTAACTTTATAAACGGTGCACTTTCAGGTTTAAAACTTTGCACAAAACTTTCAATCACTTAGAGCTATATTACACACTACATGAAAGGTAATTTTCAAAAATCCATGATAGGGGCACTTTAAGGCTTTTCTGTACGCAATTGTGCTCTCTCTCCACGACAAGTTTGAATATGTGGAATTGGAAATGTTCATGAGATTTGAGAGCTACAACAAAGATTTTCTGTGAATGGTATGAATTTTTCCAGTTTGTTAAATGTCGACCTAGCACACAAGTTATGTGAACTACATTCATAATACATTTATATATATTGTGGTTTATTTTTGTCCTTTCGAACACCTGTCATTATCTCTTTTCATCTTATGGAAAACAACAGAGTGCACATTTGTTTTTCCTGCATCAATAAGAGTAAATTATTTTAATTTAGGCCTGAGCTCAGAGGGGAGAGATATAACAGGGGACACAAGAGCACATAACTTCGACCCAGTCATCACAACTGAGAGTAGCTTTGCCCCATGGCGTCTACTGAAACACACAAGATAATTTATCATCTGCACCACAGACAAAGAGAGAGAGAGACAGAGAGAGGAGAGGTCACATAACGCAGCAGAAAATATCAAAACAGACGTAAAGAGAGAAAACGTTAGACTATGGATGAAATGCAGAAAGTTCACACTCAGCAGAAAGACACAAATGCTTGACGCTTCAGCTGTCAGTGTGTGCTTCGATCACTGAGGCTTCTGGGACGTCAGCTGCTCTGTATGTGTGTCCTGTAGATGTATTGTACCCCCCTCTGCAAAGCCACACATATAAGAGACCACCCATCTAGAAGATAAGATAAAGAAGATAAGCGATTTGGTGAATGGATGGATGATCTTTTTGTATGAGCAAGATGTTGAACGTGATGGTTTCAGTGATGTTAAAAGTGATGTTGACGCTCCCTCTAGTGTCTGTCTGATGTTTCAAATCGAGACATTTGGTTTTTCAGTTATGCCACCGCATTTTATTTTAGGCATATAATATTAATCTGGGAATCTGTATCTGTATCTGTGTTTTATTTTATTTATTTATTTATTTATTTTTTGGAGGGGGGGAGGGGGGGAGGGGGGGCATCTGTATATAAACTTAACAAAATTATAAACGCAACACTTTTATTTTTGCCCCCATTTTTCTGAACTCAAAGAGCCCATTTTCTAATATTGTGTGCTAAATCTGTGTTAGTGACCACTTCTCCTTTGCTGAGATAATCCATCCACCTCACAGGCGTGGCATATCAAGATGCTTATTAGACAGCATAAATATTGCACAGGTGTGCCTTAGGCTGGCCACAATAAAAGGCCACTCTAAAATGTGCATTTTTATCGCACAGCATAATGCCACAGATGTCACAAGTTTTGGGGGAGCGTGCAATTGACCTATGGCTAAGCCACGCCCCCTCCACTCACTCGGACAAACAGTCAACATTCGGTGACGGCGCTATGGCAGATTTCACAGTAGGAGACATTTCACAGGAGGCAATTGATGATTTTTATATAGCATTTTATTAGGAGTTATTACTGACACTAAATCAACACATCAATGACCTTTTGAACATCATGACCTCTTGTCTATTGACACTGTATGTAAAAAGTTTAAATATTTAGTTATGTGGAAGAGGAGTGAAAAGGCTACATGTTTTGCTAAAAAAAAAAAACACTAAGTTCCCCAGTTGTTTTGGTATAAAGTTGAATAAAATATGTGCTTCAATATGTAATTAATGGTTCATGATCAAATTAAATATGTACAGGTCTAAGTTGCATAACGTAACGTTTCCAGGACAAGCCTTTTTACCATCTTTACCAAGAGGACCTCTCCGTTAGTTTGGTGCTACAGTATTTATGTCACAAGGTGACAAATCCAGCGGAACCAATTTCCGCTAGGAGTGTGTTTCCCCCCGGGATGATTTCACCGACACACCGTGCTAGTGTGCTTGTTGTCAGTTGCCATGACAGCGGCAGCTGATTAGCTAAACGGTACCAGGTGCGGGTGTTTGGTGTGGGGATTTGTGATTGGGAAACACGGCCTAGAGGAGCAGTTAAAGGAAAAGGAAGAAGCATTCGTGTGTGGTACTCTTTCGGGAGAAAATTAATCCTTGGGCAGTGGCTTGAATTCGCTGGGATCTTTGGAGAGGGCTGTGAGGATCTGGCTGGATAAAGGGTGCAACGGTGATTTGTGAGGAGACAAGCTAGAACGTGAACTGGATGTGAAGTGAGTGAATTGTGGAGATTGAGTCAAGACTGGAGAACGCCATCATTCTAGGGAGGAAGATAAGTAATGAAACATCGGATCTGTGTGAATGCATGAATAAGGAGTTGTGAAATGTATTGATCACGAATATAATTGTCACTTAAGAGTGTGAATTGAGCCATCCTGGAAATCCTGATATCTCCTTCTGAGTGTGGGAGAGTATTGAAGACGCTGTTTTCCATGCTGTGAGAAGTCATCTGCATCTCTTCATCTCCTGAGTGTTGATTCAGCGTACAGGGGAAGGTTTGATCATTGGGTGAGTGCTGGCCTTATTGCACTGAGATTGAGAGTGGATATGCGGTGCCCGAATTGAAGTGTCACACAGTATTGGACTTGATGTGAAGTTGCAGTGTGTGGGTGTTATGTATATTTAAACCGCCAGTATTCCCCAGTTCACATTCTCGCCCTGTGTTTACTGAACAAAGCCCTCAGTGTTGAATGTGTATGTCCCGCTCCGGCCACGAGCTCCTGTTCGATATGGAAGAGAAGTGTGCTTGCCCTGTATAACTTGTTCTGTCTATTTAAATAGAAGATTCTTTTGCCACTGCCTTGTGTGCTGCCTGCTTGGAGCGATCCAGTCCAGCCGTAAGACCAATTCTCCATCTTACGAAAGGAACATGTCTGCACCTGTATGACTTGTTCTGTCTATTTAAATAGAAGATTTCTCTTGCCACTGCCCTTGTGTGCTGCTTGTCTGAAGGAGAGACACACCCCAGCCCTCGTGCCTGTGTGGAGCGACCCAGTCCAGATGTTCGTCTGCCTTGGCCTTCTTGTGTGCTGCCTGTTCAGAGGGGAGGCACATCCCAGCAGCAACGCTGCTGGTTCAGAACCATCCGCCCAGCTGTAAGCCTGATTCTCCATTATACGAAAGGATCATGTTTGTTCCTGTATCCAATGCTCCGTCTATTTAAGATTCTTCTACCACTGCCTTCTTGGGTGTTGCCTGTTCGGAGGAGAGACACATCCTAGCAGCAACGCTGCTCGTTCAGAACCACCCGCTCCAGCCGTAAGTCCTTACTTCACTGAAGTAGAATTGAACCTGCAAATTGTCTTTGTCTTGGAGTAGAGGGTACCCTTGTCTCTGGCTGGAACTGTTAAGGGCGGAAAGGCACCCGGAGGACCTCACACCTGCTGCCCAGCGGCGCCACGGGGAGAGCACCCTACACGGAGGAGACTTACTTACCTGCTACCCACCTGTTCTGAGGAGAGGGTCCCATCCTGGACTCCATCGCCCCCCTGTGCCGATCATCCGCCGAATAGCTGACGCTTGGAAATACTTACCTGCTACCCACTTGTCCTGAGGAGAGAGTCCCCTTCTGGCCCGTGGTCCCGACCCTGGTCAGCCCGGACCGTTGTCCGCCTGTATCACGCCGAAAAGAGCCTCCTTACCACGTTACTTACCTGTACGCCAGATGGGCGTTTGGCTCCCTCCTCCTTTGTGGCTGCCAGTAATCCGGGCCCCCGCAGTGAACCCCTCGGTCCCCTCCTCCTTGGAAAGAGAGACGAAGCCCGTATTAAGACTTTTTATTCTTGTTTTTATACAATAAAAATTTTTACTTTTAGAAATTGTTCTTGTCTGTCTGGTCTCTGGTACGCTCCTCGAGGTGGTCCTGGGTTTGAGGGGTGGGCGCAGTCTGGTTTGGCCCCCCCGACCTGTGACATTTACATGAATCATTCAGCACAACATTGCTAGCATTTGTTATCTCGGTTATTTACAGATACGTTAATGAAGCTAAGTGACATGATGTACAACGCAGCTAGAAGCTAACGTTAACGTTTTCTAATGTTAGGCTAACGTTAGAGATGTTAAAGATAACGTTCAAATATGTTGTTGACTTACATTAGAACAGATGTAGACATCCTTGTTTCATTTATCCATGTTTAGTTAGTGTTGTGGTCTAAGTTACCGCAGAACTTTATCCACAGCAGACACTTATCGCAGTTGAGATGTGGCTTGGGAAAGGGGTAAAAACACACACCGTCGCCCTGCCTCTCGGGATACCTAGTGTCGGAGTCGCATGTACCCCATGCATACCGTTTGACCATTTTAAACTTAAAATTAGAAGAAAAAACATATAAAAACGAGTGAAAACTGACTAACTGCAATGCATTTCAATGGACGTGGAAGCATAGAATGTCCGAGTGTATTGGGTAAGCTGCGCACTGTGATTGGCTCATCGCGTTTTGGGGCGTGGCTTAGCCATAGGTCAATTGGCATGCTGACTGCTCGAATGTCCACCATGGCCATGAATTAAATGTTCATTTCTCTACCATAAGCCGTCTCCAAAGGCATTTCAGGGAATTTGGTGGTACATCCAACCGGCCTCACAACCGCAGACCATGTGTAACCACACCAGCCCAGGACCTCCACATCCAGCATCTTCACCTCACCAAGATCGCCTGAGACCAGCCACCCGGACAGCTGCTGCAACAATCGGTTTGCATAACCAAAGAATTTCTGCACAAACTGTCAGAAACCGTCTCAGGGAAGCTCATCTGCATGCTCGTCGTCCTCATCGGGGTCTCGACCTGACTGCAGTTCGTCGTCGTAACCGACTTGAGTGGGAAAATGCTCACATTCGATGGCGTCTGGCACTTTGAAGAGATGTTTTCTTCACGATGAAACATCAGTCTGCAGATGGCAGACAGCGTGTATGGCTTCGTGTGGGTGAGCAGTTTGCTGATGTAGAGACTGAACGGACAATCATTAATTCTCTTTTATCAAATCATTAACTCGCAAGAACAAAGAGCCTTAACTAACCACATTCCAACGACCATGTGGTCAACTGATACGGACTTCTCTTAACCAAACCAGGCGTCTCAAAGTCTGCGACGAGATTGCCCTTCTTGGTCATTTATGTTGATGAATGTCTTGAATATCGTTACAAACAGCGAATTCTCACTCTTAAGACAACAAACCGGCCTTGATTTACTCCCCCCTGGCGGAAATCGGGCGGGAGAAGCGAAAAACAGATGTTTCCATTGTCTCCTCTCACCACGTATGCTCGATACACATCCACCCAAACACACATGCAGGAAACATGACTTTCCATATATTAAATTGTTACTAAAACATATCCGATGTGTCGAAATACATGTAGGAGAGCTGTAATGTGTAAACTTGTCCTAAGAATGTCATCATGCGTGTAAGAGAATTATAAAATGCCTGTACGTATGCGTTAAGAGGTAACTCTGCAGTATTATGTCTGTGACGTGTGATGTTTGATATCGTTACAATCCTCCCAATCTGATCTATCTATTAAGCTGTATATCAATATCGTGAAATGTATAATCACAAGTATATGTTTTCCTTTTGAAATAAGCTTAAATTTTCTCCTTGGTCATTCGATGCAAATCACCCTCTGGCGACATTGGGTCTGGATAAGAGCTCGCCTATTGACACGTTTAGGGTCCGAAACTGTTTACACAAATGGCCATAAAAATGCGGACCTAGGTTTTTCAAACAGATTGCTATCACTTAACACCCATCTCTGCGGAGAGAACGAAGCCAGATGTGTGAAATGAAAACGCACACACATATCCACGCTCGCACCCACGGATACACGCACACACACACCTATGGACACGCGCCGATGCATTCCTTAGGGAAAACCCAGAGAAATGGGTGATTCTAAGAGAAATATGATATATTCCTGTATTCTGGTATATTCCTGTTTGTGTATCATGCCAATTAAGATTGTTAGTTGTGTAGTTAAAACTCTAAGGGCCTGTATAAAGAGCCTAAGAGCATATATTCACTTGTATGTGCGTCAAACACGTCTTTCATGATAGCAAATGAAAGCTCCCAACGTGGTCTAACTAACCATATAAACGAGGTTCCGTTAAAATGTACTCTGCTATGTTTTTCCATCTCTGTAATGTTTCTGACCATATTCATAACGGCCATAAATCCGAAAGTTGGGCGTTCCGACAAGACAAAGGCCACGGAACCCCGCCAAATCAAGAAAGGATCTCATTGGAGAGTTCTTTCCAAAGTGGGCGTGGACTCTTCCCGGTAAAAGGCCGTGCAGCAGTTCATTCCCGTCAGTCTTGCGCTGTGTATCCTGCTCCCAGATGTAACCTTCGTGTGCTTTCTTTTGTTCCTGCTTTTAGTTTGTCTTTGTTTTATTTTGCGTATAGCTAGTCTGTTCTCAGTGCGGTCCTCGTCCTCCGACCGAGTTACCCACGTGTGTTTCGTCAGTCTTCCAACATCCCGGTGATAAGACTGTCTTTGCGCATACAGAACTGTTTTAGGACGTTTGAATTTCCCGCGAAACATCCACGTTCGGAAGTATCAAAAAAGTCCGCCTCCCATTTCCAGGACGCCGCAAGCTCTCTTCTACACAACACCAGGTCTGAATGCAAGTGTTCCATCTCAAATTTAGACGTTTTAAAGTGTGTATCCTGTGGCTGTCTCTGAGGGTCTAATTGTGCTAGCAATTGTGTTTTCCTTATGTTCCTACGTTTCTTTTATTATTTGTTTAGTTTACTTTGTTTATCTATATCTTTGTTTTACCAGTAGTGTAGTTTTGTTATTAAAAACCTCAGTTATACCTTATTGCCTCTGTTGTTGTTGACCACATGACAAAGCCTCTTTAATATAAGGATCCTAAACGCTACAATCTGATATTGTTAAGTGCACTAAACAGTGTCAGTAAAGTTAAGCTAAAATAGGCCACAAGCTATTGATAACTTTCAACCGAACAGCACGGCGGACGTGCTGACTGAGAAAGGGGGTTTCAGTTGCTTTGGTAATTTTAAAGATCAACAGCCATCGGTCTGTGTAGGATGTATATTCCTAATTAATCATAATTCGTTGTGTTTGATTGTTATATACATACCCGAAGCAGACGTGTGCTGTATAACCCCTCGTGGGTTATTTATGTACGGAAGGACTCGGTTCAGACTATATTCGATAATTTGTTGATCATAGATTAATAACTGTTGAATATTCTTCCCCGAAATTAAGATTGACTAAAAAGCTTATGAACCTTTGAGCATTCCTTACACTGATGTCAACGTTGTGGATCGAGTGGCCCATGGTGGCGGTGGGGTTTTGGTATGGGCAGGTGTGTGTTATGGACAACGAACACAGGTGCATTTTATTGATGAAATTTTGAATGCACAGAGATACCGTGACATGATCCTGAGGCCCATTGTTGTGCCATTCATTCACGACCATCACCTCATGTTGCAGCATGATAATGCATGGCCCCATGTTGCAAGGATCTGTACACAATTCCTGGAAGCTGAAAACATCCCAGTTCTTGCATAGCCAGCATACTCACCGGACATGTCATCCATTGAGCATGTTTGGGATGCTCTGGAACAGCGTATACGACAGCTTGTTCCAGGTCCTGCGACTTCCAGCAACTTCGCAACAGCCATTGAAGAGGAGTGGACCAACATTCCACAGGCCACAATCAACAACCTGATCAAATCCATGCGAAGGAGATGTGTTGCACTGCGTGAGGCAAATGGTGGTCACTTTTGGTGATTTTATGATAGTTGTTTATGAAATTGTCAGCTAACTAATCTAATTAGTTTTACAATGTCTATTTTGAAAACACAAATATAATACAACATTTCTAACATTTTGGGTATTGGCAACATACTTGTTGCCTTAAAGGGATACTTCAGGATTTAGCATTAAGCTTTGTATCAGTAGAAAACCTGTAGTATTTTCGAATTACCGTGCTTTCCTTCCTCATATCCCCCTGAGACGAGAGATTTATGTATTTTTTGTCTGGAAAAAATCCTCAGATGACGCAAAAATCGTCATTTTGCGTCATCGGAGGATTTTTTGGCCAGAGGCTAAAGACTACAGCCAGTAGAAGCCGCTGTTCATCATGTTTTCAACTCGCCCATAGAGGGTAGGATCTCTCAGTCACATAATTATCAAATAGTGTCAGGCTGTCAGCTATCTTTTATTTGGAAGCTAACCTATAGGCTCTTGTTCTGTGGAGAAAGCTGAGTAGGGGTTTACATCCTCTTTTTCCCGGACATGTCCGGCCTCGAGATCGTCCAAAATGTAAGGGATTCAGCTTTTGATTTCTGCTGTCGCCATTCATTGTTTAACGTTACATGCACACCTTTTGTTTCAATCTAACTGACTTCCTTCCGATTGGTGAATCTGAATGTAGTGTTTACATGAACGCTAAACAAGTAATCGGTTGATGTGCATTTTAACATTGCTAAGAAAATTCCCGCTCCTCCGTGATAGAGACCGGTGCGTCTCACAGGTGTCGCTCATCAGTAATCACGCCACCGGCCTCGCGCCGTTCTCCCGCGACCCTCCTGCTCGCCACAGTAAACATGATGAATGGCGACTGTAGAACGCAAAAGCCGAATCCCGGATATTTTGAGCGATCTCGTAATCCCGGGCAGACTCATCACGGAGACTCACTAGTTGTCTAACCTGCGCTCTGTTACCGGTAGGCGTGACCTCCTTGGGCAGCGAAGCAAGTGCATTCTGGGAGTTGTTGTCTTTCTTCCATATGAGCCAAAAATACATTTTCTGGCTTTTCTCAGTCTAGAAGGCTCCAAATTCAAAAATAATTTCACATTTCTTCTACATAAATGACCCATTTTAAATACACATTCATCTTTCCAGAGCTGAAGTATCCCTTTAAGCTCATTCGGGTAACTTGTGGCTTCTCTTCTCCACTGCTTGTAACAGAAGAAAACCCCTTTGCTGCTACTCCCCTCCTGTATCAGGGTCTGAATTATATCCATATCTGATATCAGTGAGAGGAGAAAAATAAATTGTATCAGATTTTCACTGTAAGTTTGTGGTTTGGGGATGTTGGCATATGGTTTTGCTTTGAGGGGTTATTGTTGCTCCCAGCTCTTATCCATCCTGGGCTGTATGGATGGGCAGGGAGTTCTTGCCCAGAATGGAACCATATCGCCAATCCAAATTGTATGCTAATTGTTAATCATCTTTGACAATATTGGTCCTGACAGAAATTACTTGAATAAACGTAAACATGTTCGCTAATATGCATGTGGACCAAGTTTTTCCAGGTGCTATAGACTCATTATCTGTATATGTCTTCCTCATTTACCCTGTGACATATTTGTAACTGGGTCATTTACATGTGTTCATTTAGCAGACACTTTTACCTCAAGTGACTTCTAAATGAGGGTCATGCATTGAAATTTCAATGGCCAAAATATGATGAATTTGATGGATATTATTTATTTGTGTTTTTTCAGGTGTGGTTCGGGTTGATTATGGGGATGTTTCTTCTCGGAAGGCCTTGAGGGAAACTCTGAAGTGTAAACCTTTCTCATGGTACCTGGAGAACATCTACCCTGACTCTCAGATTCCACGCAGATATTACTCACTCGGGGAGGTACAAGACTTTCATTGCTTTCTTGGTCAATATGGTCATTAAAAGAATAAGAATTTTTAATAAAATGTAACATTTTCAGTTTTCGTTTTGTCATTTTGCACACATCTAAGGGCTAAATTTACTAAACAGGTCAAATTAGCATGAGAGCTAATCCCATAAAAACACAGATGGAAATGGAAAGTTCTGAGTATGATCTACTGATGACGTGCAAATTAAAGTACACAGATACAAGATACAAGTCCATGCCTTTTCAGTGCTAATTTTTAGCACTGAAAGCCGCTACAGATACAAGCTGGATCATTTCCATAATGACCAATGCAATGGACCAAAACCAGCGCAAATTAGCCACATGCTTTTTTTGGCCAGTTAATAATGGAGCAAATACCAGTAAATTGACTGGCGCAAACCTTAGTAAATCACCTTTCATGATTAATTTAAATACTTTCCTCCCTTAAATTTTGTGTCTGAAACGGAAACTCTTACAAGTGCATATGCAATAAGGTCAACCGCAAAATGAACCGTGTCCACGCCTTATCTGTGCTAATTTTTCACTGCGTGTCTTTAATGAGTTAAAGTTCCCTTTCGGTCGCTCACGTTCGACGCAACGTCGACGTGACGACGAAATTGGGATCACTTCAGGGAGCCCTATCAACTTCGAGTATCTATAGAACAAGCCAATGAACGATGGCGTGCGTGAAGCATCACGCGCCCCCGCCCCGCAGCGCGGGCATAAACAGGAAGCGGGCGCACGCACACATTGTCTTTCACTTCGGAGCCGAGCGTTTCTACTGTTCCTGCTCTACAATCTTCTGACAGTATTGAACTTCTAAAGAAGAAAACAAGTCTGCTCTTCAGGAGAACGCCTCTTCAAGCTGGTGTTGGCGTGACAGCACAGACAGCGCTGGCCGCAATCTCACAGTGAGCCGGCAAAACAGCTGTTTTCACAGCTCAGAATGTTGCACCTTCAATGAGAATGTGAGTGCTCACATCAGGCTTGCACTATCGTCCTGTTGTGTAGCCGCGGTCATCCCTGTGTGCTTCAGCACCAGAGAGAGCAGTTTTTTCCTAAAAGAGCATACACGGTTGACACTGCGTCTTTTTCAAGACGTCATTCAACCGTGTGTTTCTGGATGCGGTCGTTTCCTATCCTCATGTGACGGCCACGATCTCTGTTTCACATGCCTGGGCTTAAGTGTGTTGAAACTGTGCTCGTGGGTGGTTTATGCTCTCTTTTGAGAGCATGACCACGTCGGCACGTTGTTCGTCTTGCCTTTCTCAGTAAGGTTTAAGTGTTCAGCGTGCCGTGTGCCGTCGAGCTGCCAGCTGACAGCGCGGGTTGTCACGGCAACCCAGCGCGCGTCGTTCGGAGCTCTAGATGCGCGGTCGAGACTCGAGTGCCTCAAACGAGGTGGAGTCCCCTCGCCTATGCCCCGATCTAGTTCTTTTTCTGGTGCACCAGAAAAAGGCTACTTCTGCGTATAGCCAGGGTGACCAGAGGGTTATAGTGAGGGCTTCCCGCCCGGTAACCAATCCGTGTGGGCCCCTCACTCCTCTATCGCATCGCAGACATGTGAGACTCTGTTTGTGGGTGGTTGTATTCTCTTGTGAGAACATAATCACGTCAGCACGCTGATCGTGCTGTGTGCCGTCAAGTTGATGGCCACATTCATTGTCTCACATGCCTGGCAGCTTTGGATGGGATGCTGGTCTTTCTCATGATGGACCTAGCATTTCATTCAGGGTTACAGGGGAGGATTAGACGTCGATCGCTGCATCAGAGAGAGTGCTGTTTCGCTCTGGAAATGATGATGCTGAGCTCCCATTATAATGGTGCGCATGCTCATGCTGAATCAGATTCAGACTTGACAGTCATGCTTTCCCGGTTACGCTGAGGGCGCAGTGCAACGCATAATCGCCTTGCCCCGTCCCATGCCTTCCCGGATGTGTGTGAAAAACCCTTTTGCAGTATGAAAGCATTTTGGAGCCAGTATGGCGTCTCATTAGTGCCAAAAGCTGCAGAAAGTTTTTCCTCTCTCACTACCCTCAGTAGTGGGACGGTGGTGCTACTGCAGACCGCCTTTTCCCTGCATGTGACCAAACAGTCATAATGCATGAGGGTAGTTCTGAGTCGGGGTTGAGCTGCGCCTGGTGACTGACCGTGTTAAAGTCACAGCGCTGGCCCTCGGCCAGATGATGCCCACCCTAGTGGTCCAGAAGCGCCCCCTGGCTAACCTTGCATTGGTGTGAGGCATCGCCAAAGTTCGTTTTCGCGATGCCCCCATCTAGCGAGGTGGCCTTCGGCGACACTGTTGGAGACGGTGCCCAGCGGTTCTCCTCAGTTCAAAAGCAGGCTGAGTGAACTAAAAGCTTACCACATGTGCTCCCTGAGTCACTGGTGGGCCCTCAGTCTGTTTGTCGCCAAGGGTGTCAGTCCCCTGCAAAAAAAAAAAAAAACTCCGCCACAGCCAGCTCTACTGTGACGTTGAGCTTTCGCAGGTCGACGGCACCACCCGTCTCAGCCCTGAGACGGGCGACCCAGAGTCAGCTGCTCTCCCCTGGAGGAGGGCCGGGTGGATAACTTCGTTAAATCATTCTGTTCCTCCACTGGCGTCTCACCAGCGGTCCCAAATTCTCAGCAAAGCAGCTTCTCTTCTCTGGGTCCCAAGAGAGCGAGGTTGGCGGTGTGCGACGCTATGCCTTGCCACCCTCTTGCTTCGCCAGCGGTAGCTTGATGTGCTCGAGGCCGCGCCTATGCCGTCTCACTCATCCCCTGCCGATCGGTGGAGTCAGGTTAGTGTTGTACACTCAGACCCCACTTCGGGCCGCTATGCCGTCCGAGTCGGGTCCCTGCATTCCACCGCGCTGCCCCACCTCGGGTACGTCTGTCGTGCCGTTGCTCCCGCTTGCACGGTTCTGGGAGCCTGGTAAGTGCTTCCCAGCCCGTCTCGCTGGCTCATCCGTATCGTCATACTCGGCTATGCGATTCAGTTCGCTCGGCATCCCCCGGCCTCCACCGGGTAGCGATTGCAGTCCTACTGGCGAAGGACGCAATCGAGCCGGCCCCTCCAGCCGATATGAAGACCGGCTTCTCAGCCCGTACTTCTTGTACCCAATAAAAGAGGTGGGTTACGACCTATCTTGGACCTGCGTGTCCTGAATCGGTCCCTTCACAGGCTGCCGTTCAAGATGCTTACGCAGAAACGCATTTTCAAATGCATCCGTCCCCAAGATTGGTTTGCAGCGATCGACCTGAAGGACGCGTACTTTCATGTCTCGATTCTCCCTCGACACAGACCGTTTCTTTGCTTTGCGTTCGAGGGTCGGGCATATCAGTACAAGTCTTACCCTTCGGGCTGGCCCTGTCGCCCCGTGTCTTCACGGAAGTCGCGGCCATTGCTCCCAATGTGCGAGCTTGGCGTTCGCATTCTCAACTACCTCAACGACTTATTCTCTGGGCTTATTCTCGCCCAGTCGAGAGAGCAGTTGTGCGAACACAGGGACATGGTGCTCAGTCACCTCAGGGATTCGGGTCAACTGGGAAAAGAGCAAACTCACCCCCGGGCAGAGGATCTCTTTTCTCGGTATGGAGCTGGACTCGATCAACATGACAGCGCGCCTCACGAAGGCCCGCGTCCAGTCAGTGTTGAACTGTGTGAGCACTCTCTCACGCAGAACAGCGGCACCACTGAAACTTTTTCAGAGGCTCCTGGGGCATATGGCATCTGTAGCCGCGGTTACGCCGCTTGGATTGCTTCATATGAGACCGCTCCAACACTGGCTTCACGATCGAGTCCCGAGATGGCCGTGGCAGAACGGCTTGTGCCGGGTCCAAGTAATCCCGCACGGTCGCCAAACTCTCAGCCTGTGGTCAGACCCTTCGTTCCTGAGGGCAGGTGTTCCCCTGGAACAAGTGTCCAGGCATTCTGTGGTCTCCGCGGATGCCTCTGCCACCGGCTGGGGGGCAACGTACAACGGGCATGCAGCTTCAGGTCTGTGGACGGGGCCTCAACTGCATTGGCACATCAACTGCCTCGAGTTGTTAGCAGTTCATCTTGCGCTGGGCCGCTTCAAAACGCTGCTACTAGGCAAGAATGTTCTGGTCCGTACGGACAGCACTGCGACCGTTGCGTACATCAACCGTCAAACTGGTCTACGCTCCCGCCGCATGTTACAACTCGCCCGCCATCTCCTCCGTTGGAGTCAGAAGCATCTGAGGTCGCTTCATGCCATGTTATTCTGGGCCTGCTCTACCGTGCAGCCGACGAGCTCTCACGGCAGTAGGTGCTACCGGGAGAATGGCGACTCCATTCCCAGGTGGTCCAGCTGATCTTCAGGCGCTTCGGGACCGCACAGGTAGATCTGTTTGCCGCCCCGGACACGTCTCACTGCCAGTTGTTCTACTCCCTGACCGAGGATCCTCGGCACGGATGCTCTGGCACACAGCTGGCCCCCGGGCCTACGCAAGTATGCGTTTCCCCCAGTGAGCCTTCTTGCACAGACTTGTGCAAAGTCAGGGAGGACGAGGAGCAGGTCTTGTTAGTTGCGCCGTACTGGCCCAACCGGACCTGGTTCCCGGAACTGGTGCTCCTCGCGACAGCTCTTCCCTGGCCCATTCCTCTGAGAGAGGACCTGCTCTCTCAGAGACGGGGCACCCTGTGGCACCCGCGTCTGGACCTCTGGAAACTCCATGTCTGGTCCCTGGACGGGATGCGGAGGTTCTAGGTGACCTACCCCAAGCGGTAGTTGACACCATCACTTCCGCTAGTGCCCCCTCTATGAGGCGCCTCTATGCGTTGAAGTGGAACCTGTTCGTTGACTGGTGTTCCTCTCACGAGGAGAACCCCCGATCTTGCTCGATCAGAGCCGTGCTTTCCTTCCTGCAAGATGGGTTGGAGCGAAGGCTGTCTCCCTCCACCCTTAAAGTATGTTGCCGCTATCGCCGCACATCACGATGCAGTTGAAGGTAAGTCAATGGGGAAGCACGACCTGATCGTCAGGTTCCTGAGGGGGGCGAGGAGACTGAATCCTCCTCGCCCACTCTCTATACCCTCTTGGGATTTGTCTCTGGTCCTTTCGGCACTTCAGAGACCACCCTTGGAGCCTTTTCAGTCAGCAGAGTTAAAAATTCTGTCCTAAGACAGTACTCCTGGTTGCATTGGCCTCCATCAAGAGGGTAGGGGACCTGCATGCATTTTCGGTCGACGAATCGTGCCTGGAATTCGGCCCGGCTAACTCTCACGTGATCCTGAGACCCCGGCCCGGATATGTGCCCAAGGTTCCCACCACTCCCTTCCGGGACCAGGTGGTGAACCTGCAAGCGCTGCCTTCGGAGGAGGCAGACCCAGCCCTGGCTTTTCTCTGTCCCGTTCGCGCTCTGCGTCTGTACGTGGACAGAACGCAAAGCCTCAGGACCTCAGATCAGCTCTTCGTCTGTTACGGAGGCCAGCAGAAAGGGAAGGCTGTCTCCAAGCAGAGGATGGCCCACTGGATAGTGGATGCCATCGCCTTGGCTTATGAAGTTCAAGGCGTGCCTTGCCCGCCCAGTTTGAGAGCCCACTCCACTCTGGGTGTCGCTTCTTCCTGGGCGCTGGCACACGGCGCCTCGCTGACAGACATCTGTAGAGCTGCAGGCTGGGCGACACCTAACACGTTCGCTAGGTTTTATAGCCTACGTGTTGAGCCGGTTTCTTCCTGTGTGCTCGCTTCAACCAGCCGGTAACACCGAAGTTCCCGCTCTTGTGTCGGCTTGCTGCGCCACTCCCCTCCACATGGAGCGTATACGTGCGCTTCTTTGCTCCAGTCGAGTTCCCCACTAGGCGAACCCTGTTGAGTTCCTCCGCACCCCTTCGGCAGTCGGACGTTGCGGAGCGTCCGACGCCAGGTCTAGTGCTCGTATGCTTGTGTAACTTGTGCTAGACTGGGTTCCATATGTGGTGATCCCTGCGGCGATCCCATATGCGTATTCTTCCACGATCAGCTCCCTGCGGTGAGCCCGTGTCTTCCCTTGGCAGAGTCCGCTCTGCCGTCACTGTCTGGTGCTGCCTCCCCCTTCTCAGGCTGGAGCCACCCCAGTGACATTCCATATGTTGCACTGCCCCTTCGGCCAGTCCATATGTGTATTCTTCACATGTTACCTCCCTTCGGGCAGGATGTGGCTCCGCAGCGTCCCTCTCCCCTGGAGGGGTTCGCTTTCCCAGTGTTATCCAAGAGTTCCACTGTGTGGGTTGTAACGGAACAGCAGTCCGAACTCCCTCTACGCAGGTCTTCCGCCCTAACCAGTTGGGGGTCTGAGAGTCTTCCGTAGGGCGCTGGATGTGGCAGCTACCGTGGCGTTTTCCATGGGATCCCAATTTCGTCGTCACGTCGACGTTGCGTCGAACGTGAGCGACCGAAAGGGAACGTCTCGGTTACTAGTGTAACCCTCGTTCCCTGAGGGAGGGAACGGGAGACGCAACGTCCCGTCGCCACGGTTGCTGACCATCGCTGTACGGCCGTCTCAATCTCGGCTCCTCAGCGAAAAACAATGTGTGCGTGCGCCCGCTTCCTGTTTATGCCCGCGCTGCAGGGCGGGGGCGCGTGATGCTTCACGCACGCCAACGTTCATTGGCTTGTTCTATAGATACTCGAAGTTGATAGGGCTCCCTGAAGTGATCCCAATTTCGTCGTCACGTCGACGTTGCGCCTCCCTCAGGGAACGAGGGTTACACTAGTAACCGAGACGTTTTTAACACAAAAAGAGGGTTTGTGCTGGCACAAGCTGTTTGTAAATCTGGCCCTCAATGTGCTGGTTACGTTTGTGGTTATGCTGAAATCTCTGCAAAATAAAAAAATTATTAATTCATTTAATTAAATTAAAAGAATATTGCATTGTACGAAATCCTCAGACATTGTCCTCTTGTTAATAGATCAGAAATGTTGAGACAAATCAGTGTGTGGATAACATGGGCCGTAAAGAGAATGAAAAGGTTGGCTTCTTCAACTGTCATGGGATGGGCGGCAACCAGGTAAGAAAGCTGTCAAGTCAAGTCACATTTATTTATATAGTGCTTTTTACAATACAGATGGTTTCAAAGCAGCTTTACAGAGATAACAGTTCCTGTGCATAATGCAACAAAGCAAAAAAAATTGTTTCACATGTTTCATTTTTGTTGTAAAAAAAGTTATTAATTTAGTTAATTTATATAGCCGCTCTGGAGAAAACCATTATGTCTTTATTCCTGAATTGAAAGATTGACAAATACAGGTGTTAGTGAAATCACCAGTAAAATCGTAAAGGAATAAATGCATAAAATGTAAGGAATTTAATTTTTATTAGCACAATTAATTCCCAGTTGATCAATCTGTTTGCAGGTGTTCTCATATACTGCTGATAAAGAGATCCGTACAGATGACCTGTGTCTGGATGCATCGCGGCTTAATGGACCTGTTGTTATGCTGAAGTGCCACCACATGAAAGGAAACCAGATGTTTGAATACGATGCAGAGGTACATATTACACTGAACATACCTCACACAACAACCACATCATTCTTGCACACACTGAATCGAAGTCAATGGAACATAGAAATCAAATTATGCAAATGATTCCCTCATAAAAAAAAAAGTTTCTTCAAGTTGTTTGTATAATTATAAATAAAAAATACGAGCGTATACGTTTAGTCTACCTTTTATGTAGAGATATACTTAAAAAAATATAAGAGTATAGTAGTATATAAGGTATAGTATATAGGTAAGTATTTTTATTAGTGAACGACATTTGATTTATACTGACAAGTATAAATTAAATTCTAAGGATACTTGCCCTACATTTGTACTTAATCTTTTGATCGAGGAAAGGTTTAATTTATACTAGTGTGATCGCTCCATACCTTGCCGGGGCACGGTTCACTTAGCTGTCCCTGTCCCGCTTGGAAGAGGTGGGCCAGAGCACGGTTCAGTTGGGCTTGGGTGCGGTACGTGTAAAGCTGCAGCTGCCTCCATAGTAATCTTCTGATACTTGCAGTGCAATCAAGTGAAAATTGCTACGTGCCGTAAATTAAATCTATTGGTTTGATGCAGTGGAAAGTCCCAGGACTAGTTGTCAAAAAGTTGTAAGTTTGAGCCTCACATAGATCATACAGAGTGGGCTGATACCCTAAAGGAATGCTTATCCAGAAATTTAAATTGTCGTCTTTAATTTCATTTAAAAGAATTGTCATCTTTAATTTCAACTTTTCTTCTTTCCTTTTGCTATAGCTCAAAAATCTCTTTCTCGCTTCTGCATATTCAAGCTTGCAATGTATTAATTAGTCATATGACGCATTCGTCGTTTACATGCTTACATATTCATGGAAAGAAAAAATTATATATATATATATACAGTACTGTGCAAAAGTTTTAGGCAGGTAAGATTTTTTAAGTTTTTAAAAGAAGTCTCTTCTGCTCACCAAGGCTACAATTATTTGATAAAAAATACAAAAAAAACAGTAATATTGTGAAATATTATTACAATTTAAAACAGCGGTTTTCTATGTGAATATACAGTAAAGTGTAATTTATTCCTGTGATCAAAGCTGAATTTACAGCATCATTACTCCAGTCTTCAGTGTCACATGATCCTTCAGAAATCATTCTAATATGATGATTTGATGCTCAAAAAACATTCATTATTATTTTCAATGTTGAAAACAGTTGTGTACAATTTTTTTTTTAAATTCTTTGATGAAGAGAAAGTTCAAAAGAACAGCGTTTATTTAAAATAGAATATTTTCTAACATTATAAATGTCTTTACTGTAACTTTTGATCAGTTTAACTCATCCTTGATGAATAAAAGTATTGATTTATTATATTTCTTTCCCACAAAAATAAAATGTAAATTCTTACTGACCCCAAACTTTTGAAGGGTAGAGTTTAATGTTACAAAAGCTTTAGATTTCAGATAAATGCTGTTCTTTTTTAGTTTCTATTCATCATAGCATCATGAAATAAAAATGTAAAAACTGTTTTCAACACTGATAATAATCATAAATGTTTCTTGAGCATCAAATCATCATATTAGAATGATTTTTGAAGGATCATGTGACACTGAAGACTGGAGTAATGATGATGATAAATTCAGCTTTGATCACAGGAATAAATTACACTTCACTGTATATTCACATAGAAAACCGCTGTTTTGAATTGTAATAATATTTCACAATATTACTGTTTTTTGTTTGTTTTTTTGATCAAATAATTGCAGCCTTGGTGAGCAGAAGAGACTTCTTTTAAAAACTTCAAAAATCTTACCTGCCTAAAACTTTTGCACAGTACTGTACATTAAAATGTTTACTCATTTTATTTTTGCCCTGCTATCCAGAACCATATCACATCAGACCTTCAACTAGTTGAAAATCTCTGCTTTTAACCACCAGATGGTGCTGCATATCATATTATTATCCACCTTGTGTGCTCCTTTATGTTTGAAGTGTGTCATATTTTTTCCTTTTCTGGAGCAGAACTGTGTATTTGAGATGCTGTGCCCTTGCTGGCCCTGACAATTATTGGAAGCTTATTGAAACTATTCTTTGTGTGCATGTCTTAGTATGTTGGCAAATGGGAATATGACTTTAAGGTAAGATAATCTGAATTGTGTTTTGCTGCGTGTTGTTTCAGTATTCTGGTGGTGATGTTTGTGAACTAGACTCCCACTGTATTTGAGTCACATTGTGATTAGTTTAGAAACACACTTGCATAGATTCATATACAGACATCTTGTTATCCAGTAATCCAATATATTTGTTTACTATACAGCCCTATAATATCTCCTCTTAGCCTCCGTGATTTTCAGTGAATATTACATAATCAATATCCGAGATTCATTACAGCATTCTCAAGGTATCAAGAAACACATCACATATGCCACAGCTGAATAAAGAAAAAGTTGGAGATATTTGATCTCATCGATACTTCGGTTAATATAAAGGACACTTCTTTGTCAGCTGGGTTGATTCTGGTGCTTATATATCAAAATAAATGAGTCATTTGATTAAAAAGAAGACATCACACTTGAGCCGTAAGGGACGCTGGTGCTGAATCACAAAGGGGCGCAAGAAAACAGAAGCATCTAAAAATAGATCTCCATCCCCTCTGTGGCTTTGGTTTAAATGTTGGACACAGACATGAATCCAGTGTTTAGTTTTCACCTCTAAATTGCCTCTAATGCAGGGCATTGTATTTATTCCATCTCCTGGAGACTTGTGCTGCAGGACTTTAGTCATATAAATGATCAAATCATAAAGAAAGATGATATTGACATCATATCACATCCTAGAATTTGCCACCATTAAATTGTGATTCAGTTTCCAATTTATCCATAGACTACTCGATACTTAGCAACCAGAGAGACAGACATTTGCTTTAAAAATAGCTCTCTGGTTTTTCTCACTGCATGTGGAAATTGATGATTTTGGTTTACCGAGATGTCATGTGCTCAGTTTCTGGCACTGTTTCCAATTAGCTATTAAAAATAGCTGTTTTAGAAGGAAAAGAGCCATTAACTCAGCATTGCTAAGTCAGCCCCATTACAGTTGATTTCTGTCAATACGAGACACCAGCAAATACAAACTACACACCCACACTTTCCAGCCCTACATTTGCATCTTAACATCTGACTTTTTCTCATGACTCCCATTAGTTTGTGCCCTTGTTTAGAACATCTGTGTGTAATATATATATATACTGTATACAGTAGGTCTGGGACCACATTGAAAATACGTAATTCAACGCCTAATTTAAACCTGGAAATATAGGTTGCTGTTTTTTTTTTAAGTTGCATAGTTGTAAAATGAATACAGATTAATTCAGACACTGTACTATTTATAGATCACAAATCAAATAAGCAAATTAGTGCCATTAATCATGTGAGTGTTCTACAATATGCCAGATTTTTCTCTTTGAAACATTCTAAAGTCATGAATAACCTGGATCATCAGGTTTTGTCCATGGTAGTTTAAGTACTGCTGTCATTAAAGCAAATACATTCTGAAATTCATTCACATTTCAATTAATTTGTAATGTTTTTTTTTTATTATTATTATTATTATAACGATAGTAGAATATCATTTGTGGTCTCAGTCTCTTTTTATTTCTTTTTCGGACACTTAACTGCATGCTAATTGCAATTCAATAAGTTATATGCAGTTAGCTGTCATTTTTAAGTGCATCATTTTATTTAATATTAACAGTCATTTAAATTGTAAGAGACTGGGCCATGTTTGGAGCTCTTTTTCACCAGTACCCATACCTGGTTTATTGTCATGTTACATGGGAACCATCAGAAACGCACCTTCCTCCACATCATCACCCAGTCGTGTCTAACCATCAGTCGGCTGGAGGATGGAACGTACGGCCCAACGGTGGAGTACTGTGATGATAGTCCCCTTCAGGCCTGGACCCTGCGCAACTTCACCAGACAGGAGGTCTTTAAGAAGCTCTACTACAGTCCAACTGATTACTTTCTGTAATTACCAGAGCGTCCTGTTGATGGCAGGTCAGTACTGAACGAGTCAGCAACCCAATCCAAAACCAGACCTTAGAACAGTTCCTTTGAGGTTATGAGGATTTAGGAGAACTTCCATAGTTATTAGAGCTGTCGTTGTGTATGGTGTCATTTTGACCACATGCAAATAGTTGTTGAAATATTAGGCATATCTGTCTTGCACATGATTCTGGATTTAGTTTGAGTGTTATTTTATTTTGTCTGTCTAGTGTTTTTGAGCTTTGGATGTAATGATGCCAAGTATGGACTGTGAATTGGATATTCTCAAGGTACTGTTTTAATTTAATTTGAAAAGGTTACTGCTGAACTTTTTTTTTCCAGACATTTGGAGATAATGTGTCCCAGTCAATATTCAAATTAATGGTCGGCAAACATGGGTTTGAAGAGTGTATGATTCCTACATCAATAGTTAGTTACAGCATTTCAGTAACCAATCTCCATTCAGCTAGACAAGCAGCTGTGGTCACCAGAAATTTACTGAAAAAATATGCAAGCACATTTTTGGTAGTACGGAGAGAATCTAAATTTACTGTGAAAATTGTTGGTATCAAACTTTATTTCGATGGTACGAAATTCTAATATCTGCTACTAATATTAAATAATAAAGTTAATAATAATACATTCCTTATTATTACTTAGTAATTGGTTCTGATGGATTTGGTAAAGTTTGAGTCATTTCTAGTGGGTTACCATGATCTTCACTTAAGAATACTGATCCAAATGGGCAGAATGATGTACAGTAGTCATTACTATATCCAATACTTTACAAAAACCTCAAAAGCTTGCAAGGACTTTGTCATTATAGGGAGTTTTTCACTTTAGAATACTGTTCCAAATAATTAGTATAGGCCAATTCCTTCTGAAAGATTTGGTAATACTTGAGTCATTACTACATTTATGTAAATTTACATTTAAATCAGGGTTATTGTAGTTAACTAAAACTAAAACCATAAATATTTCAAATATTTGAAATACATATAAAATAAAATATAAAAAAGCTTTTCACCTATAGTCGCCAAAGCAACATTTCTCGTTTTCATTTAATTTGGTTCATTTAGTTTGCTTATTTAATTTAGTTCAATCAAGTCGGCATGAAAGGATTTTCTTTAATTCCCCAATGTGACATATCCAAGAAATGGTTTCTTGAACGAGAAAAAATAATGTTGGGCAGGACTTGATTTTGTCAATCGGGAATTGATTGGATTGTTGGATCATTGTGGTTTGCTATTGGTGGATCTCATGTGAGTGAGTGACAGATTGTCCTGCTCTTGCATGGTAAACACATTATCAGAGAAGAGAAGAGTGTCATTGCACGAGGGAGAGGTAGTTATTTTATAAATTATATAAAAAAAAAAAAAATAATGATGCATGGATAACTAATTTATATTATATGTAGCTATATTCCATAAACAGGACTTTAACTTGATAAACCGTAACAAAAAATATGCATATTTTATGACAAAACACAACAAAATTATAAAACAATATTAAATATAAATGAAAACTCAAAATATTACTTTTATTTAAAAATAAAGTTATTTTTTTATTTTTCTTTTTTTTAAATTATTGTACATTTTAGACTAAAATATGTTGTAGTTAAATTTAATCAGTAATAAGTCATGGGAAGATGCATAGAAAACAAATCACAATTGTTCATTTTAATTTGTGAAAAATGTTTTGGTTTTAGTGAGTATTTATTAAATGTGAGGCCTTTTTTTTATCTTAAATTGGTTTACGGCGCTCAGGCTGTGCTGTGAGTCGACATTCAAGGTAGGTTTCCATGCGTTTAGGAGCAATTACTGCTGACCTTTTGAGGGAAATGTGAGGGGACAGCAACTCAAAGACACACAAATGAAATAACAGACATCACAGGAGCAGCTGGATATATACCGCTATTTCAACGACCTTCAGAGCACCTCTGTGTCAAATTAAATTTTATTTGAAATTTTATTTTATTACATAAATATTTTATGTTCAAATGGAAATGTACTGGCAGCCAGCATGGCCACCTATTCCAGCTATTATTTAGTATCAGATCAGAGAAGGCGGTTTTATTTAAGCTTGATTATCTGTTCGTGGTGGACTGAAATGGGCCTGTCTTTGTTTACCAGCTCTTTTGAAGTGATCTCATTGTGAAAGGTTTCTTTCATGGCCCGGGCTTGCATTAACACGCTCTCACGGTCACACGGCAGCTGCGCTCAGCACAAAAAGAATGTTTTTTTATTATTATTTTATTTATTGTCTAAACCCTGAATTTGAATGGCCACTCAGCATTTTTAATCTGAATTTTTTTTTTCAGCATATGTTCGGCCACCAACGCTTCATCGATGTCTTTGTGAATGCTTTTTTCACTCATAGGTTTTACTTTTCATCATTCATTTGTCTTCTAACTGGTGCATATGAATGACAGCAGTATTATATGATTTTACACACTGCAAAGAGTTTATTTTATGGCTTTAAAAGCTGAAGTCTTCCGAAGCTGAATCTCTTCCAAAGGATACAGCATTTAACTTTTATTCTTTTGAATTTCTTAATGCATATTAAATTTACAGAGTGGACACCAAAATATATCACACATTCATGCACATATATAAATATATTATACCACAATTTGTTTTGTCTACAAATCTATACATTTATTTAAAAAATTTAATTCATACAAGATAATGACTTGGTATCTACACTAATCTTTTATGATGTACATGGTGCCATATTTCTGCAATAATATTTTATATTTAAATTTATATTGTTTATATATTGTTATATTTATATATGTATAATAATTATAATAATAAATAAAAAAATTGAGATAAAAAAAAACGTTTCTTAAAAGAAAAAGTTTTACTTTGAATTTGATTTTGTGGGCAAGAACAACAAATATGTTTGTGTTGTGTGGTTAAATTAATATAGCGCTTTATACGATACAGATTGTTTCAAAGCAGCTTTACAGTGATACAACAAAAACCCAGGCCAAACATAAAAACACCTTTTACAAATCTATTGCAATTTTTTTACTGGAAAGTAAAATCTTTCAAATGCAATTATCTAATCATCTAATAATATTATCATGTGTAAATGTGTTATTTTATCAATTGGCAGGGTTTGTTTAGTTTGTTCTATGAATGGCTCAGCTAAACGAGCCAATAAGACTATTAACTACCTCATTTTAATTACACTAATGTCTAATTAAAACATCTACAAATGTATAAAACTGATCAGAGATCAGGTAAAACCCACAGACACTTGTTCATTGGCTCTCAGTGACTCCCCAGCGGTGAACCATTGAAATTTCGAAGTGTTTCGAAACAGTTATGATGTAATGATGCCTCGTTTTCTGAAATCACGTGACTCTGGCAGTTTGATACACGCTCCGAACCATTGATTCGGAACAAAAGATTTGTAAAAGCTTTGAAGCTTCATGAAGCAGTGTTTTGAAATTGCTATCACTAGATTTGTTTGCCTTCCATGCCCGTGCCTGGATTTACTTTTATTATGTTTGTTTGAATAAATGTTTGCTGCATCTGGATCCCACTCTCGTTCCTCTGAAACAGCCACTGTTACAGAACACCTGACCACATATGGATCCAGCAGGGGCATTCTATCTGAGCCATTCAGTTCAGTCATGCTATTGCACGACCCTATTGGTCCCTTGGTTTATACATCAAACTTGCATTGCAACTGAGTGGCTCTGCTTTTACTGTGGATGTCGTGGAGGAGGAACAGAGCCACCATTCCAGAGTCTCATCCCGTCACGACCGCTGTTCCAGAGCCTGAGCTTCCTCATGTCACATCTGCTGAGCCGGAGACTGTTGATGTCAGCTCTGCCGAGCCTGAGCTTCATGTCGGCCCTGCCGAGCCTGAGACGCTTCACGTTAGTCCTGCCGAGCCTGAGACGCTTCACGTAATGCTTGCCGAACCTGAGACTGTTCGCGTCATGCCTGCCCAGCCAGAGACTGTTCGCGTCATGCCTGCCCAGCCAGAGACTGTTCGCGTCATGCCTGCCCAGCCAGAGACTGTTCACGTCCGGTCAGCAATGCCTGAGAGTTGGTCTCTGCCCACCGAGACCGCCCTTCCTGAGTCTCATCCCAAGATGGCCACCGCGCCAGAGCCCCGTCCTGAGATTGGCCGGCGCGCCTGAGCCCCATCCCGAGATGGCCGCCGCGCCTGGGCCCCGATCTGAGATTGGCCGCCGCGCCTGAGCCCCGTCCCGAGATGGCCGCCGAGCCTGAGCCCCGTTCCAAGATGGACGCCACGCCTGAGCCTCGTCCCGTGATGGCCGTTGCCACGCATGAGCCAGTGTCTGTTCCTGATCTGGTGTCTGTTCCTGAGCCGGTGTCTGTTCCTGCCCATAACCTCATGGCTGACCCAATAAATTTTTTTGGGAGGGTAGTAGGTCCCTATGGCGCCGCCATGGTCTCCTGAACTGTCTGGTCTGCCCTGGCCCCCTGAACTGTCTGGTCTGCCCTGGACCTACGAACTGTCTTGTCCGCCCTGGCCGCCTGGACAGCCTGATTCGCCCTGGTCGCCTGCACTGCCTGCTCCGCCCTGGCCGTCTGTCCTGCCGTACTCTCCATGCCCTCTTCCTTTCCACGGACTTTGCCCTCCCTCCATCCATCCCTCCCCATTCCACCTCTGCTGACACAACCTGACCTGTCATGATTCCTGTCCTGTGTTCCCCTTGTCTTGTGTGTATTTCCTGTTCTGTGCCATGTTTTGTAGTCCTTTGTAGTTTTCTTGTTGATCAGTTAATGATTGTACCCAGGTGTGTCTTGTTTGCCAATTACCCCTTGAGTGTGTGTGTGTGTGTGTGTGTGTGTGTGTGTGTGTATATATATATATATATATATATATATATATATATATATATATATATATACAACCACGTGTTTCTCATGTTCTTTGTCTGGTGTTGTCCTTCTATGAATAGTATGTGTGCGCTTGTTGTCAGTTTTGTTTGCCTTCCTTGCCCATATCTGCATTTATCAGTTTTGCCTGGATTTACTTTTATTATGTTTGAATAAATACATTTGGCCCCAAATTGAATAACAAATTATCATTTCAACGGAAGTAAATCAATCAAAACTAACTTTAGCTGGAAAAATACATTACTCAAGAACCGCTATAAAGCCAAAACAATCTCTGTTACCTTAAATTATATGTTTATCTCTGTAAAGCTGCTTTGAAACAATCTAAATTGTTAAAAGGGCTACATAAATAAAGAATAAATGTTTGCTGCATCTGGATCCCACTCTCGTTCCTCTGAAACAGCCACCGTTACACTATCAGAGTTCCTCTAAAATACTTCAGGTCCACCTGCCTAGATCTTTTACAGGATTTATGTGCAGCATGTATATTTATGCAGCAGCAGCATAACTTACATGTTCACAGCAGTGTGTCTGTGTATCTATTAGCAATAGAAAGTCCAAATACATAAACATTGACAATTCAATTACATACTAAAACTATTTTGAGACCTGTAATGATTGAAATGCCTTAATCGAAAACCAAAATTAGTACCAGTTGTTCTAATCCATCTCATGTACTTTAAATCAACCACATTTTTAGATCTATATTAGTGTATGTATGTCAAAAGTGGAACATTTGTTTTGAATTTTGTTTTGTCTTTTCATTTGAATTCTTAGCAAGCCACTGCAGCAGTGAAAATAAAACAGTAGATTGGATCTGTGTGCAGATTTCTGTTACTGATAACAGCTACAACATACACTTATAAAATGGTAAAAAGAAAAAAAGTACATGGTTGGAAATTTTTTCAAATCCCACCATCATCGTCACCCGTGTTCCTTCCACCAGAGCTTCCTCCTCCACCACCTCCTCAGTCTTTTTACGGCGCCTTCCTGAAGGGGCCGTTCTGTCATGGTTATGCTCTGTTTAGCTTGATTTTTATGGACAATAGGGGCTGTTTACATGACACTGTTTTCAACTACAAACATAAAACTTTGTATGTGTTTTGGCCGTTACACGACAATGGCTTTTTGGTTTCCTGAAAAGGCAAACTTTTTAAAATGGGTTTCAAAGTGCAAGTTTTTGAAAACTGTCTCCTTGTAAACAACAAAAATGCGAACCTCTGAAGACAATGACTTCATGCACATGCATATAACGTGTTTAGTCTATAGTGTTTCCTCGCCATCTAATGGCCTTGCAGCAGAATACAGGGTTTTTAGTCGTTTTCGGGGATCCCTGTGAATTGGGATCATTTTGACGATGGTGTCACCTATAAATGGAAAACTCAAAGAAAAAAATGTCTTTTAAACATATCGTTGTCGTGTAAACGTACCCTGAGTTTGTATTTCTCTAGTTAGTGGTTTCCTTTTTTCTAGTTTCCTGCCAGTCATTCGTTGTCATGGACATTCATTAACAATTTAGTTCATCACCTATTTAAAGGAGCTGTATGTAAGAAATGTATTTCAATCACAGCCTCCTGGCTGAAGCCACACCCTCCAACGGTTGCACAATGGAGGGAAAGAATACAGGATGTTTATAACATGGGAGTATACAACGGCATTATTACAACTGAAAGCAGAGGTTTTCCTAAATAAATGGTCTTCAATTGTCCAACATTTTCATTTGATATGACAATTATGCAGACTATATTTGTCTTACTTTTATTTAATTTATTTATCATTTATCTACCAATGGTCATATCTATTGTAAAAAAATTCTGTACTGTCTACCAAATGTATATGTGGTACTGCAGAGATAAGGATCTTTCCCCTCACCTATATTCTTGTTGGGATGGAAGATATCTATGGACTGCTGTTCTATTTGTAGACTTGCCCATGACACTTTACTGCACCATCATTATTGTACCATCAAATGTTCATTCGTGACATACTGTATGACTGCACTTGATAATACAAAAGAAAAGAAAAGTAAAAAAAAAAGAAAAAAAAGAAATGTATTTCAATGAATCTTAAATTTTCCCTGATATGTCACTAGACATTAAGAAATCATGTTCATTTCAAATACTTATATCACTGACAACAGTAGTCCGGCCAGGATTGTCATTTAAAAAGTGAAGTTGCAGCCCTCAACTGATGTTGATGTTGTCTGATCCTCCACCCTCCACCGATCTACCAATCACGAAGTCAGTAGTGTTGCGGCATCCGGGTTGCCAGCTCTGCTCTAGTTACCACAGCTGCAGCTACAAATGTGTCGGAATCAGATCCTGCAGCATATCTGGCAACCTCGAGTCAGTAATTTGAAAGTGATTGCAGTACCAGTTTTGGCCACAACCTTACATACGGCTCCTTTAAATCTATCTAAGTTCCTTATTTCCTTTCAGTCATTGTCTGGTAGTCTTTGTGCTATGCACAATGTTTTGTTTGTGTTTCCCTGGATTTGGATTTTTGCCCGGATACCTGTATTTACTTTGTTTAAATAAAGAACTCTTTTGACTTCCGGTTTAGCGTCTGACATGTGAGGTCGTAGGATCGGAAGCTCTGCAAACTAATTGTTATACTTACTTTCTATATAAGTTATAACCCACTTAACTTACTCATCACAGCTGTTAATTTTTTTTGTGCGACATTTCTGAGCTTTGCGCCGCAATGTCAAAAGCTCCGCGACAGAAAAAGACTGATTCGGCGAGCTCTAACGGATCTGCAGAGTTAGCAAAAGATGAAACTAGCATAACGGAGGGTGCTACAATAATGTCAGCGATTAAGTCTTTGGAAGCTGGAATTTACCAAAAGTTCGACGCGCATGCAGCGGAATTTCGGAAAGGTATATCATCCCTGAGAGAAGAAGTACATAATTCACTAACGGCGGTAACTACAGAAGTGAAAGCGCACGAGGATAGACTAACCAGTCTGGAGAATGCTACGTCAGAGTGGACGACTAGTCTGCAGGCACTTGAGCCCACCGTGACCTCCTTACGGAACGAGATTACCGCTCTTCAGGCTAAGTGCACAGATTTGGAATGCCGCTCCCGTCGGAGCAATTTGCGTCTTGTAGGTATTCCCGAGGGTATGGAAGGTACACAGCCGACAAAATTTATCTCAGAAGCACTGCAAGAAATATTCAGCCTCCATGAACCCCCGCTTCTTGCCCGAGCCCATCGTACGTTGGCAGCGCGACCCGCGGAGGGTCAGAGACCGCGGGCGTTTGTCATATGCTTTCACCGATTTGACGTCAAGGAAGACATTCTGCGGATGTCCATTCAATCCAAACAGCTCAAATTCAAAGACAGATCTGTCCATATTTTCCCTGATTTCCCCCCTGAGATCACCAAAAAGAGGGCAGCGTATTACGACGTGAAACGAGTGCTGAAGTCCAGATCAAATGTGAAATACGGACTGAGAGGTCTAACTGGCTTTCGAATCACGTATGAAGGTACTGAACACAAGTTTGATACCCCAGCTGAAGCGATGAACTATGTGAAAAGGCACATTGTGACCCCATAAGTCATAAGACAAGAGGATGCGATCTGTTTGGCTGGGGTAATAGAAGGGTCAGCTGGTTGAAGAATGCCTGACTTTCGAAGCTTATGGACTAATGTTTGCTGAAAAAATATTGTTATTCTTTCTACCTGCTCTATATCTGTTAATGTTATATTACCAGCTGTGTCATTTGAGTTAAAGTTAATTATTCTTCTCAAGAGTTATTGCACAGGCTAGTTAAAAATAAGATAGGTAGGTGCTGAGGCTATTTTTCGTTCATTAGCCTATTATAACAAATCAATATTTAAAATTTCAGTTTCTTGTTTCTGTCATAACCATAAATGTGGTTGTAACATGATTTAATTGTTTGCAGAGTCACGTTCGAGTTTCGTGTTAAAGTGACTCGGGCGTATTGTTGGGTGTTAACCCAGGGAGGCGTACACTCCGTCAAGGGTAGTGTTAGCTTTGTTCATAGGGAGGGAGGGAGGGAGGGAGGGAGGGTGGGTGGGGGGGGGGGGGGGGAGTAGGGTTGGGGAGGAAGGGATGGGTGGTGTTGCGGTTTCAAAGCTGAGCTCATCTTTAAGTTCATTTATTCTTCATGGTGTTCATTTTTGGGTGTCTTTTATACACGGATGTGTCACTGTCTATTTTAGGTCTCTGTGTTTTTTCTTTCTTTTTTCGTATTTTGTTAGTTGGATTCCGTTTGTTTTCATTTTCTCCCGGAATATTTTAATTTCATTAAACACTATAGCATGGCAAATTCTTTGAGGTACGTTAGCTGGAATTGTAAGGCTGTCAATAATCCTGTTAAACGCAATCGAGTCTTAAACCATCTGAAGAGCTTAAAGGCAGACTCTGTTTTTTTGCAAGAAACGCATCTCCGTTCTGCTGATCACTTTAGGTTAAAAAGGGATTGGGTAGGGCATGTTTTCCATTCAATATTCCATTCTAAATCTAGAGGCTGTGCAATTTTAGTGCATAAATCTGTCCCATTTATAGTCTCTGACACTATTGTAGATCAGAAAGGGAGATATATTATTGTATCAGGAACACTTTTCTCGACCCCCCTGACTCCTGCAAATGTTTATGCACCCAATTATGATGATCCTACATTTATTTCTTCTTTTCTGTCTTGTATTCCTAAATGCACTCACACCCACTTATTTTGGCTGGGGACTTTAATTGCGTTATGTCTCCAGGTCTTGACAGATCTTCCAAAAAAATCATAGCTTTATCAAAATGTGCATCAGTTATCCTCACTTTTATGCAAAAGTACGGTATATGTGATGCATTCCGTCACTTGCATCCCTCTGATAGGAAGTATTCATTTTTTTCTCATGTTCACCAGACGTATTCTCGTATTGATTATTTCCTTCTGGACCATAAACTTCTTCCATATTTACAGGATTGTTCTTACCAAAGTATCGTAATTTCTGATCATGCACCTATTATATTAGAGTTCAATATTCCACACCAGCCCCCTAAATACTGTCAATGGCGTCTTAATCCAGGTCTCCTATCTGACAAGGATTTTATTGAACTAGTGTCTTCCAATATATCGAGTTATATGGATGTCAACACCACACCAGGCATGCCATACTCAACCATTTGGGAAAGCTTGAAATGTTATTTGCGTGGTCTAATAATTTCTTATTCATCTCATAAAAATAAAGAAAGGAAGGAAAAAAAAAACTAATAGAAATATCCCACTCTATAGCGCGTATTGATAGCCAGTATTCTTCTGATCCCTCCCCTGGGCTTTTTGAAGAGCGTCAAGTGGTTACAGGCAGAATATGATATATTATCAACCGAAGAGGCTGAAAAACTGATTCACCGGTGCTGATGTTGAGCACCAACATAGGATTTATGAGCAAAGTGATAGAACAGGGAAGTTGCTCGCTCGGCAGATTCGTGAGGCTGAAGCATCCCGTATGATTCCCCAACTTAAATTACAATCAGGAGCCATCACAGCAAACTATAAAGAAATAAATTCTGAATTCAAAAAGTTTTATGTTGACTTATACACCTCAGAATCCCCACCAGATGCTTTCACAATGAACACTTTCCTTAATGGAATTGAATTCACCGCTATTAATAAATTGTCCCATGACTCCTTAGAAGGACATTCAGGTGGAGGAAATTGAAGAATCTATAGCATCCATGAAATCTGGTAAGGCCCCAGGGCCGGACGGATTTCCGTCCGAATTTTATAAAGTATTCTCTAAATTGTTAAGCCCAATTTTACTTTCCGTTTTTTCAGAAAGTCTTCAGAATGGTTATTTGCCTGCGGGTCTCTACCAAGCGACTATTTCTTTGCTTCTAAAGAAAGACAAGAATCCACTTGAATGTGGTTCATATCATCCCATCTCTTTGTTAAATTGTGACTATAAGATTTTAGCAAAACTCTTATCTATCCGTCTGGAAAACTCTATGGATCAAATAATTTCACATGACCAAACTGGATTTATTCGGGATAGACATTCTTTTTCTAATATTAGGCGCCTTTTTAATATATTGTATTCTTCCCAATCAAACAACCCAGAGGTGGTTTTGTCACTCGACGCTGAAAAGGCGTTTGACCGTGTTGAATGGAATTATCTTTTTCAGATTTTAGGAAAATTCGGATTTGGCCCTACATTTGTCTCGTGGATCAAAATTTTATATGCGGCCCCTAAAACTTCTGTACGTACTAATAATGTTCTTTCAGAATATTTCAAATTACAACGGGGCACAAGACAGGGTTGTCCTCTTTCCCCATTGCTATTTGCCATAGCCATTGAACCCCTTGCGATTGCCCTGCGGTCTAGTGCACAGGTCTGTGGTATTACCCGTGCAGGTATAGTGCACAAGGTCTCTTTATATGCAGACGACCTTCTTCTTTTTTTGTCTAACCCTCTTATTTCAATTCCTCAAGTTTTTTCCATTCTGAATGTCTTTAGTAGTTTCTCTGGGTACAAACTGAATTTTTGTAAAAGTGAACTGTTCCCATTGAATTCATCTTCCCTTCAGATTTCATATTCAGATTTTAAATTTAAGGTTGTCAGAAATCGTTTTAAATACCTGGGGATTCAGGTGACTCGTAAATACTCTGACCTATTCAAAGCCAATATTAGTCCTCTTTATAATCATGTGAAGTCTCTCTTCATGTCCTGGAAATGTCTCCCTCTTTCTTTGATAGGAAGGGTGAATATCATCAAAATGAATGTACTTCCTAAATTTTTATATATTTTTCAATGCCTCCCTATTTTTATTCCAAAGTCGTTTTTCACAGTTCTGCAACAGAATATTTCTTCTTTCATTTGGGTTAAGTCAAAACGAATTAATCAAAGTCATCTTATGAAACCAAGGTGTTTGGGTGGCCTGGCTCTGCCAAATTTTCAAACATATTATTGGGCAGCAAACATTAGGAATCTGTTATGTTGGGTGCAGCAGGATTTGCAAGTAAAGAAGTCTCAGTGGGTACTATTGGAATCTGCCTCTTGTACTCCAGCAACTTTGACATCTTTATTATGTGTACCAATTCCCTATAAGCACACTACTTTAGTTAAAAAAAACCCCGTTGTTAAACATTCATTAAGGATTTGGTCTCAATTGCGTTTGGCGTTGGACCTTAAGGACCCTTGTACTACAGCGCCTGTTTTTTGTAATATATTATTTCCACCCTCTCTGATGGATGGGGCTTTTAATATCTGGAGGGAAAATGGCCTATCTACAATTGATCAACATACATCAGATAATGATGTAGATGATGATTGTAGATAATGATTGTAGATAATGGCCTATCTACAATCAACATTGTACATAGATAACAATTTTGCATCCTTTACACAACTCCAAGAAAGATTTGACCTACCCAATTCACATCTATTTAGATACTTTCAGATACGGAACTTTATTTGTGAGCAGTTTTCAAACTTTCCTTCTCAACCATCTAAAAATATACTTGATAACATATTAGATCTCCATACTTCTTTGAAGGGGGTTATATCTAAAATATTTACTATAATCAATACAAAACAGTCCCCCTCAATGCGTCCGCTGAAGGCGCTCTGGGAGGAGGAACTGAATTTGACGCTGGAGGAAAATGCTTGGGATCTGATTGTTGCCCGAATACATTCATCATCTATAAACGCTAGGCACACCCTCATTCAATTTAAGGTAGTGCACAGGGTCCATTGGTCTAGAGTTAAACTAAGCAGAATATTCCCAGATATTGACCCAACCTGCCTCCGCTGTTTAAATGAACCAGCTATGTTATCACATTCTTTCTGGTCTTGTCCAAAATTGTCTAATTTTTTGGGGGAAATCTTTAGATGCTTTTCTTAAATTTTTTCTTTAACAATAGACCCCAACCCGTTAACAGTACTATTTGGTATCCTGCCTGAACCTGTTCGTCTAAACACATTGCAGGCTGACAGTGTAGCCTTTGGAACTCTACTGGCCAGGCGACTTATTCTTATGAATTGGAAGGCAACAGCTCCTCCTTCTTATCGCCAATGGGTTTTTGACCTTTTGTATGCTCTTAGAATGGAAAAGATTCGGTTCGCAATGAAACAAAAGCCAAAATTATTTCTGAAAGTCTGGGGCCCCTTTCTGGAGTACTTTAAGGAGTCAACAACTACATAATTTGTGGTGATTTGTATCACCCATTTTTTATTTTATTTTCTTTTTTATTATTTTCTTTTATTATTATTATTATATATATATTTTTTATTATTATTTTTCTAATTAGAAAACATACAATTTTAATACCTATTTGTGTTTTTTTTTGTTTATTTATTTATTTATTTTTGTGTGTATATGTGTGCATATAATTATGTTTGTCTTTTTATTTTCATAATCTGAATTAATGTATGTTACATCACGGGTGTATATGTATCTATATTATTTACACTATATTACATGTTATTGTTACTCTCTGTCAGACCCAAGATGAAGCTAATAAAAAAAAATATAAAAAAAATATATATAAAAAAAAAATAAAGAACTCTTTTACTTTGTTAATCAATTTCTTCATCATCATCATCATCATCATCATCATCATCATCATCATCAGACTACGCGTGACTTCTGTGGTTCAGGTTCTCAGTGAAGAATACGATTTTTCCTTTTTATTGCAGTTTTAATTGTTTTTTTAAAAAGATACCATAACAACCAAATAAACATACCATACAACATTATTGTCAAACATTTATATGTGTATATATATACACTACCGGTCAAAAGTTCGGGGTCAGTAAGATTTTTTATGTTTTTAAATGAAGTCTCTTCTGCTCACCAAGGCTGCAATTATTTGATAAAAAATACAAAAAAAACCTGTAATATTGTGAAATATTATTACAATTTAAAACAGCGGTTTTCTATGTGAATATATAGTGAAGTGTAATTTATTCCTGTGATCAAAGCTGAATTTACAGCATCATTACTCCAGTCTTCAATGTCACATTTTTTAAATTATTATAATATGAAATTATTATAATATGATGCTCAAGAAACATTTATGATTATTATCCATGTTGAAAACTGTTTTTTACATTTTTATTTCAGGATTCTTTGATGAATAGAAAGTTCAAAAGAACAGCATTTATATAAAACATAATCTTTTCTAACATTATAAATGTCTTTACTGTAACTTTTGATCAATTTAACTCATCCTTGATGAATAAAAGTATTTTCTAATTTCTTTCCCCCAAAAATAAAAAATACATTTTGACTGACCCCAAACTTTTGAATGGTAGTGATTAATGTTACAAAAGCTTTCCATTTCAGATCAATGCTGTTCTTTTGAACTTTCTATTCATCAAGGAATCCTGAAATAAAAATGTAAAAAACTGTTTTCAACATGGATAATAATCCTAAATGTTTCTTGAGCATTATATTATAATAATTTCATATTATAATCATTTAAAAATGTGACACTGAAGACTGGAGTAATGATGCTGTAAATTCAGCTTTGATTACAGGAATAAATTACACTTCACTATATATTTACATAGAAAACCGCTGTTTGAAATTGTAATAATATTTCACAATATTACTGTTTTTTTTGTATTTTTTATCAAATAATTGCAGCCTTGGTGAGCAGAAGAGACTTCATCTAAAAACATAAAAAATCTTACTGACCCCGAACTTAGTGTGTATATATATATTGTATATATATATCCCACAGTATGTAAGGAATAATTGATGACTGGCCAATGAATTAATAGAAAAGGAGGCTACTACACACCTGGGGTAGTAATGTGGCCACGACGCGAAGTATGTCAGCGTTTGAGTGGGAGAGAGAGTGGGAGACAGAGAGTATGTGCTTTCCATACATAATAAAAGGTAATGTTGTGGCAAAAACGTGTAAATAATTTGTCGTTTTTATCCCATTGTTTTTATCCAATTGCGTTTCCCTGAAAATAATTGCACACCTTAGAACGTTTGTCAACCCATCCACACACACACCTGGGCAGGATTCAGGTAAGCAGTTTTGAATAGTTTACCCAAAAACTTCTGTCATTATTATTTTATCACCCCCAATGTCTTTCTAAACACATTCTTTATATGTTTATCAGAATGTGGATCATACTATTAAAGCAGACCTTAACCAGGGGCTGTCAAACTTCAAAAAGCACCATAAAAGTATCATAAAAATACAAACGTAAAAAAAAAGGCTTTTTCAGAGTTGTAAATAGATTCAGTGTTACTTGCCATTTCTTTGTAACTATGTTTTAAATGTATTAGCCATTTATGAGTGAAAATTTTTTCAACACCTTTTTGTTCTTGCTGTATTCCAAGTCGTCAGGGATATTTCTGAAATCATTAGCTCTCTCTTCACTCATGTGTGTGTTCTGGGTTAAACAGTAAAATCAGGGCAAGCATCGTTGAGCTGTGAGAGCTCTAAAACACAACACATGCTTCTTATGTGTGGATATTAACTATCTGCTGTTCATGATGAACTCAAAATGCTCAGTGATTTATACTAAACCTGAGACCGCATGCGGTCAACTAATTTGTCTTGCTGTCTTCTGCATGAACTGTAAAATAGTGTCAGAGCCTGAGCAGTCTACAGTTGGGTAGAGGCAGAACAGTGCATATTCTCACCTATCTCTCAGTGTGAGACAGTGACTGATTACCTTCATTCAGAGCTGTTGAAGAGCAATCACCCGCAGGCTCCAGGCTTTTTGGAAGGGTGTCTGGACTCAGCAGGGCAGCAGCTTTCATTATCCGCTTCTGGAGTTCTGTTGGATGGCATGAGGCTTGGAGACTGTATTGAATGCCCACTCGGAAGACTCATATAGCTAAATGGTGTAAAAATGGGGTTTGGTTTTGACTAAGGCTATGTTTACACGGAAACGATCAGAAGAGAAAACGCAAAAGTGGTGTTGCCTTATTACTTTTTATTCTGCGTTTAGACGAGCGTTATGAGGGGGAAATCTGCGTGCATATGGTGACGCAAAAGTGTGTGAAATTCGATGTAGTGTGCACTCCAGGCGCTAGGTGGCGATGTGAAGCACTGCCACACAACAACACCAATATCCGAGAATATTTTGTACAACTGCTGAAAAGACTCTTGTATGTTTATCAGAGCTGCTAGGGAAACTTGAAGGTCCGACATATGGAAATAATCCAACATGTTGGTTGTTATTTTCCTGTACTGGCGAATGCCTGTGACGTAAACGCGTACGCGACGAGAGCAGATTTGCGTTTTTACCCTTTACACGGGAGCGCGACGGTGGAGCGTTTTTAAGATTTCCACTCTAGAGGGTGGTTTAATTTTTTTGCATTTTTAAGCCCCAAAAACGCCGTCATCGTGTAAACGAAAGGCACATCCGATAAAATATTTTTACATTTTCACCCGGAATCGTTCTCGTGTAAAAAGGGCCTTAAATCTGCCCATGTAACTGATAACTTACCCCTCCCCCCTCGGCAAATATTAGATAAATAAAAATATATTTTTTCCTATCATTTTAGAACTAGAAATTAACAGTGTGACCAGACATTAATGTAAATTTGAATATTTTGCCATTTTTAAATGTTTTTATACAATATTTAAATAATGTAACTGATGAGGCACACATGTGCCAAACTTAAAGAACCACACTAAACCGTTTTGTGAGATTTTTTATTTGTGTTTGTTTTACTCTAGTGGCAGTCACATGAAAGGTGCATATTTTATGGTGACTGTTATCAAAGTGGAACATACAAGGTGAAGTTGAACAAACAATGTTTTAATATTAATGTGCATGTCTCTTTGTCTTACCGGTTCCTGGAAATGCCTAGTATTTCCAGGCCGCGGACAGGAAACTGACTATATGTCATCCTGAAGGGGAGGAGTTGGTCTAATAAGAGTATTTAGACCTAAAATGAATGTTTATGTGTTTGAAGGTTTACTAAATGGTAATGTAACTAGTTAAAGATAGACATTATCAATGTATAGTTGGTAAGCTTGTCAATACTCTGTGAATTATGAAATGTATAGTTAATAACTGATGAAGAGTCAGTTTGAAAATGGAGGAGATTAAAAATATAAAAGAACAGATGAAATGTTTGGATGGGAAAAAAGGGCGGTTTGGTTGGATCAGTAGCCAACTGTGTAACTTTTTTTTTTTTTTTTTTGATGAGTTTTACTCTGAACAAATTATTTTCTGTTAGTTTGTTAAACTAGCACTTACAATGGACATTTTGCTTTGGACTGTGTTGCACTATTTGGAAATATGTATATTTCAGAAGTTTTTTTCATTTTTTTGCTGCTTGTTTAGCCAACACACTGACCATCCTACAACAGTAATCAAATAATTATGTGGGCTGTCTTTGATATTTCTGCCCTACACATTTAGAGCATGCTCTGGGAGCATAAAAGTAGTGTGGACAGAACGACAGAGGACCAGGCCTGAAATAAATGTTTTGTTTATTTTATGATTAAAATATGTTGATCGTTTGCCGTTTCCCGCCTCCTCCTGTCGGATGACGTCTGTTTGTGCTTCTCTGTTAACCTGGTGGTCATGCATGTTTCATTAGCATGCATCTCTGAGGAGTCAGCAAGGGGATGAGGAATATTAGACAGAAACTGAGTGTAGTTCACACTCTCTCGTTGTTTACTCCGATATAATATTCCCTGTTTTTTCATACAACAATGTGGTCAGTTGATTCTATGTCTGGCGTGATAGATTCCACTCATCTCATGCCCCCTTTCAGCACTTTAGCTGGAGGTGATAATGTGGATTTAGATACAGCTTGCACAATTCTTCAGGTAAAAAGGAAGAGGCAGATTCAGGACTGAGGAATACCCAGTACTGTGCTGGAGGTGAGAGTGTAGATTTAGATGCTTCAATGTGGTATACTCCCTGTAGGAGTTGAAACAGAGATGAGATAATCATATTTCTCTAAAGCCGAAACCTAGAGTCGTTAGCTGTGCAGTAGCCTGACCGCTTTCAATTGACTGTAGCTGCAGCCTCCCTGCCGGACTCTGCTAGTCGTTTAACTCCTTTATTGCTTCCTCTTTCAGCATTTTAGCTAAAGGTGAGAGTATGTACAACATGCTTTTATGTAACCGGTATGGTGATGAAGTCATAAGTGGTCATAGTTTAAAGCTGCAGTCGGCAAGTCTGGCAGATTGAGTGGGCTTAGGCAATTTTGAATGTTTACAACTCTCATGCCCCTCCCCATCAACGAATACCCTCCCACAGAGTTTGTGCTCGTCAGTGCATGTGCACCAGATTTTCTGTGAACGCGCCAGTCTCATCAGCATCCATCAACATTCTTCCAAAAAGCCGAACTTTATCCTTTCATCTGGACATGTTTATACAGCTAACGTTACGTTCACACAGATTTCAGTGCAAACAAAGCTAACGAACCTGCCCAACAAGTGCTAACTTTAGCTATCCATACCAACACATTTCAAACATAGCCTACTTAGATTACTAACATAACACTAAGAAATAAAGTAACTGGTTGAAAAAGCACAATTACCTGTCGAGAAGAAATGTTGCAAGCTCTGCATCCAGCTTGAACCCAATTAAATCACATAAATCTCTCCACCTTTCAAAATGCCGATCCGATTGTAACTTGCGCGAGGGGTGGCATGTGCACGACCTGTGATTGACAGTCAGATCTCACACCCCCCTGCGCTGATTGGACCCGATGATCCGGGAGTGGTGGATTTTTACAAAACAAATAACACTCTCCAGGTGGAGTTAGAAGCTCAGGTTTTTTTTTTCTAAAACCACTTTATTTTAGGGCTGTCAAATGATTAATCGCGATTAATCGCATCCAAAATAAAAGTTTGTGTTTACATAATAAATGTGTGTGTACTGTGTATAATTATTTTATATATATAAATACATACACATGCTTGTATATATTTAAGAAATATTTGCATGTATATACTATATATAGATTTATATATAATTTATATTATATATAAATATAAATATTTTATATATAAATAACACATTTTTCTTAAATATATAAATGCATGTGTGTGTACTTATATATACAAAATAATTTTACACAGTACAAACACATTTATTATGTAATCACAAACTTATTTTGGATGCAATTAATCGTGATTAATCATTTGACAGCCCTACTTTATTTATGTTGTTCTGTCAGATTATAGTATCGCTTTCACTGAATATGATAAAAAAAATGTTGCAGACGGCAGCTTTAATATATACTGTTTGCTGAGCCTGGGGGTGGTACAGTAGCCCACCTTTTTCTAGACAGAAGTTGTCGTTGGATGCAACTGTAGCTGTGGCTCCTTTAATGGACCAATCTTTATTGCTTCATCTGCTGTGCCGTTTAGCACTGTGAGGTGAAGTTGAATTTGTATGCTTTCCTGTAAATAGGATGTAAATTTCCTGAGATCTTGCATTCTGTTTGACCTGGGATGGTACCTCTATAGTAACCTACCCTCTTCCATTCCAGTTGTTGGTGAATATGTTCGTAGTCACAGCCTCCCTAGTTGACTAAGTTCCCACTTCCTTTTATTTCCCCATTCAGCGAATTGAAGCGGGAGGTGAGAGTATACATGTAGATGCATCCATCTATATACCCTTACTTCGCAAGGTACTGAATGGACAGATAGATATACAATCCAGCTATCTGCATGTCACCTTGCTAGACCTCTCCATATATAGAATCCTTTAGCCGATCAGGGCGACCATGTTGGCGGTCCCATTTCTCAGATGCCCCTCCAGTCTTCTTTTGGAGGTAGTAGCTTATACAATTGATGTTGGCTTACTTCCCTAAAGGCAGTGTCGATGTTGGGCTGTGTTGGTGGTTGTATGTGTTCGGGCATCCTGACCTCTGTCCCTTCAAGCTATCTTGGAGTACCAGTGTAGAAATAGGATGGTGTCTGTAGTTGCCTAGACTATAGATGCCTAGTGCATCCTGCTGATTGACCATCTAACAGTGAATGTGACAACCATCTCGGAACCTTCCACTTTGTCCATGGCTTGAGCCAGTGGATGAGAGTTGTTGTGTACTGTCCGTTTTGTCCACTCTGGCTGGGCTAGTGTTGGAAACTTTTCCTTCGTCGAAGCAGAGACCAGGAGACGTTGGGATATCTTTCAAGCAGAAGTTATTCTTTATTAAGGACATCGCTGTGCGTCGCTGTAGTCATCCGAGTCTGACTAAGTGAAAATTATATTGTAGTTTATATACCTTTCAAGGGGGAGGGATTTACATAGAGGTGGCATGTAAATGAAGTACAGCTCGTTTACCTGATCTCATCAGCATAACAGTCTCATTCAAATACATAGCCTAACATTATCACCAATACCTTCACATTATCATAGCTTAACTTGGGACAATGACACTGTTTAGGAGGTGCATAAAGACAAAAGGTTAATATCAGACACCTGGTTTGCTTGACTTAATCTTCTTTGAATCTCATCATATATGCCTCAAAATTTAAAACACATTGTACCGAACTTTCTCAGTTTATGTAACCTAGATGTAACATTTTATACATTTGTAATACAACAATAGCTTGGAGTTGAGTGTGTAGATGTTATAAATCGGCATGCTTCCCTGATGGTCTGCTAGGAAAAGGATAGCGGAGCAGAAGAGTATTTAGTTGACAATGGTCAGAAGTCAGAAAGAAGTCCGCCATTCTTCGTTGGCGAGATCCTCTGAAGTGCTCTTACTTTTCCTCTTAGGAGGACTAAGGGTTGAGCAGGCAGTTGACATAGCTGAAGGCCATTGCTCTCTTCTGTTCATGGGATTCCATGTTTAGAGCTTTTAGAGTCTACGACATGGGGTACGTCAGAGCTATATTAATAGCAGCACCACTAATAGCTGCCCACTTCCATTGGAAGTTGTTGGTGAATGCAACTGTAGTTGAGGTGTCCCTAGTTGACTGAGTTCCACTTTTTCTGTTGCCCGATTCTGCATTGTGAGCTGAAAGTGAGAGTGAGAATAGCAGTGAAGTTAGAGGTGTTGCAATATATGCTTAGTTTGAGGATGGTAGCAACCTGCCCTCTTCTATTCAAGTTGTTGGCAGATGCAGTTGCAGGGGCAGATGCAGTTGCAGAAAGGGAAGGTCCTTCTCTACTATACTTTCCTTCTTGACCTGGTTATAGACTTGAGCATATTTCACAATCTTTTTATCACCAGGTGTTACGACCCTTCTTTGGCTCTTAACAATCTACGGATTGAGAAGGGGAACATGAACCCTCTGGGGTCGACAAATGCACTGGCACGTTTTGCTGGATTTTTTTCACATATTCAATATTCAATATTCTCTGTTTATGTAATCTGTATGAAAAGAGAGAGATGTCAGTCGTTCTCATGGCAACACATTATATGCTAATAGAGCGTGCGCTATTCAAACGTAAATTATGGTAGCTCTGTTTGTGCTGAATAGAGTGTAATGACATCTTTGCCATTAATATGTTTACAAGCAACTGAAAAAAAGCACAAATTGTCTCAGCATGTCAGGACCCCAAAAACACCTTAGACCCCTAAGGGTTAAACCAGTTTGTACCCCTGTCACCAATAATCACTGAATGTGTTGAGCATAACGAGAGACACAAGACAAAAAGTCAAATGAACTTAATTTTAATAAAAATAAAGTGATAACTATTTTACAAATGAATAAAGAAAATCTATATTTACACAAAGATAAATACACCAACCAAGAAACAAAAGAAAACTAAACACACCGGCAAGTTTTAGGAACTGGGGAGAACAAAGGGGAAAACTGGATTGTGCCAAACAAAAGAAAATAACAATCAAAAAGGAACTAACTAAACTATTTCAATCTAATCCTAAAAGAAAAAGATCAAAGAAAAAGTCTTCAACGTCCGCAACGTCTTAACTCAACTACTCTAACTATCCAAACAAAAATACAGAGTGGCACAAATCCCTAACCTAGTGTGTATAGACAAAATCAAGCTAAATGTGTGCCATGTGTGTCACGTGACATGCTTACCTAACCCCTCTCCTCCATCTAGCTTAACCCGGTTTTGAAGAGCTGATTAAGACTTTCAAAAACTCACAAATGAGAAGTTTTAAGGGCAGTCAAAAAAGCAAGTTCAACATGACAGTCAACGCACTTAACAAAACTATACTGAACAAAATTCTAAACGCAACACTTTCGTTTTTCATGAGCTGATCTCAAAGATCTAAGACTTTTTTTATGTATACAAAATACCTATTTCTTTCAAATATTGTTCACAAATCTGTCTAATTCTGTGTTAGAGAGCACTTCTCCTTTGCCAAGATATTCCATCCACCTCACAGGTGTGGTATATCAATATGCTGATTAGACAGCATGATTATTGCACAGGTGTGCCATTCTAAAATGTTTTATCACAATGCCACAAGTTTGGAGGGAGTGTGCAATTGACATGCTGACTGCAGGAATGTCCACCAGAGCTGTTGGCCATGAATTGAATGTTCATTTCTCTACCATAAGCCGTCTCCGAAGGTGTTTCAGAGAATTTGGTAGTACATCCAACCGGCCTCACAACCGCTGACCACGCGTAACCACACCAGACTAGGACCTCCATCTCCAGCATCTTCACCTCCAAGATCGTCTGAGACCAGCCACCCGGGACAGGTGCTGCAACAATCGGTTTGCATAATCAAAGAATTTCTACACAAACTGTCAAAAACCGTCTCAGGGAAGCTCATCTGCATGCTCGTCGTCCTCATCTGAGTCTCAACCTGACTGCAGTTTCTCGTCGTAACAGGCTTGAGTGGGCAAATGCTCACATTCAATGGTGTCTGGCACTTTGGAGAGGTGTTCTCTTCACGGATGAATTCAGGTTTTCACTGTACAGGGCAGAAGGCAGACAGCGTGTATGGCGTTGTGTGGGTGAGCGGTTTGCTGATGTCAACGTTGTGGATCGAGTGGCCCATGGTGGCAGTGGGGTTTTGGTATGGGTAGGTGTGTGTTATGGACAACAAACACAGGTGCATTTTATTGATGGCATTTTGAATGCACAGAGATACCATGACGAGATCCTGAGGCCCATTGTTGTGCCATTCATCCACGACCATCACCTCATGTTTGCAGCATGAAAATGCATGGCCCCATGTTGCAAGGATCTGTACACAATTCCTGGAAGCTGAAAACATCCCAGTTCTTGCATGGCCAGTATACTTCATTGGACATGTCACCCATTGAGCATGTTTGGGATGCTCTGGATCGGCGTATACAACAGCGTGTTCCAGGTCCCAAATTTCCTTCGGGACAATAAAGCCAATCTCATCTTATCTTATATTGTCGTAAAATGTTTTAGATTTTACTGCCACTCTTGGTCTTCTGTATGAAGATAAGGGCATTCAACATTATACTACAGAGATTGCTAACTATGTTACATGGAGTAAACAACACAGTGTTGTAATTAACGTTAGAAAAACAGTGGAAATGTTTTTTGATCCCAAGTTAGAAGGTCACCACTCATGTATCATGATTAACCAGGAGACTCGGGTTTGTATCTTAAGCAGGTTCTTTATTGAGCACACGAGCTGTCGTTTGCTGTAGTCTTCCAAGCTCATCTCGAGTCTGAACTAAGGGAAATGTTCCCTTGCAATTTATAACATTATAAGGGGAGGGATTTACAAAGCATGTAAATGACGTATACAGGTTTAGGAAAACCCGTCCTAGACTGAGAGTGTTACCAATCCTAACCCAATCAGCATAACTATTCAAACACTGAGACTCAAGAACAGGAATGGCAGGACTCTCCCGCTGTCATAAAAAAAAAAACTCCCAAGAGTTTCAGTAATCTGATTCATTTAAGTTACAATAGAGAGAACCAGGACTGGCAGGAAAAGCAATTAAGAGTTTCAGTAATCTGACAAATACAGAAAAACAGGATCGGCCAGACTCTCTTGCTGGAAACTGTTTCACAGCTGATATCATCACCATCCTAACCTTAAATGCTAAATTCAATGTACAGAACTTTCTCAGTGTATATACTATTGTATTGGAACCTAAATTAAACATTTAATAAATTTGTAATCCTTCAATGTGGATAATCTGTGTTGAAAGGTTTAACACAAAAATTACTTTTTACGGAGGCTCAGACTTGTTGGAGTTGCTCAGGGGTTTATATTGCTGTTTTATCATGCCTGTATTGAATCCATCTTACTGTATGATATTGCGGCCTGGTTTGGTAATCTGACAGATACTCCTAAATCTCAGTTGAACCGTTTGGTGTGTGCAATGAATGTGATCTGTCTAGGGGTTTACCCCCATTTTCAGTCTATTTTTAACAACATTATTTTTAAACAGGCAAGGAAAATGACTCTGGACGCTTCTCATGTGCTTTATCCAGAATTCAAACCACTTACATCGGGGTCAAGGTTTTCGTATCCCAAGGTTTATATGTAAACATTTGTTCCTTTGGCTACAAGGCTGTTAAACTCTAGTGCAAAGGACACGACTGTGTGATTGTTATTGATGTGAGTATCTTGTTATGCAGCTTCACCTGTATTGCCCGAAACACAAGAAGCTTTGCACCATGCTGCTTATACTTAGCAAACAGTAAAAAGAAAAATACCCCTAACCGCAACCCAAACAAGTCATCTGTGGATGAGAGTCTGAAGCAAGGACTGTCGGGATGACATTCTCCTGCAGCATCAATAAGTGCAATGAGAATTTTAGAATGACAGGACAGTCATTTATTACACTATAATTAACAACAACAGATTACTTTGTGTCATATGTCATTATGCCATATGTGCAGAACTTTACAGGTTCGGTTTTCAATCAGATCACGTAATTACAAATCTTATCGAATAGATAAGAAAGGGTTTTTGGCCAATTCATTGAAATTAAAATGGTTACATGTGACTTTTTTTTATCCCGACTGTGCTACTATTACAAACGGATTAATAGGGTCCATATGTAAACGCAGCTATAGTATGAAATAAATACGATTAATTAGTCAAGGGCAGTGAGTGAGTTTCTCTTTTTCTTTTATTGTTCGATTAACATCAATGATGCAGACAGCAGCAGGTATATTAGACTAATTGTATGGATCCAAAATACTTACTAGCAAGCATCCAGTTTTCTCCCAACTTTTTTGACAAATAAGTGTGTGTATTTGGCCAAAAAGCTGTGAAAGATAACTCAAATGACGATTGCATGTTGCCTGTCATACTGCATCACCTGCTGTCGGTGTAGATGCAGCATTAAAATGCAGTAATTTTAATTAAATAAATAAAAAACAGTGCTATAGCACTGGCTGCTCATAACTGGATTCAAGGTTATCTTTTCTATACGTTCACAGTTGGGCCAGATGAGACCTGATCATACCTGGGCACTGATTATATACATTATATTTTGCCAAGTCATATTTTTACCTGCTAACTTTTCATTTATTACAAAATATACTACTGTTAATTAATTGGACTGTGTTGGATAGTTGCTACAAATTCAATCCAAAATCTGGGGTTAAAATCTGCTTAAATGTCATAAAAATACTATCAAATGCAATCAAGCCTGCTGGTCCTAAACTAGGTTTATTTTATTGGTAACATTTTACAATAAGTCTCATTTGTTGACATTAGTTAATGCATTTGCTTACTAAGAATGATCAATATATATTTTACAGCATTTATTGACCTTTGTCAATGTAAGTTAATAGAAATACAATTGTTTATTTTTTGCTCATGAAAGTTCATAATGTACTAATGTTGACAGATACAATATTTGATTTAAAAAATGTAGTAAATGTTGGAATTAACATTAAGATTAATAAATGTTGTATTACTAGATTAATAAACTAATGTTAACATGAAACCGTATTGTGAAAGTGTTACAATTTCATTTAAGAATTATTTAAATATTTAATGAAGCTTATTATTATAAATGTTTTTTGGTGAAATATGAGCCACATATGTTGACAGACTTTGTGATATTCATCCACACTAGTTTGTTTTTCATTTTCTATAAATCTGTGTTCCCCCCACAGCGGCTGACTCTGCTCCATGTGAACAGTAACCAGTGTCTCGACATGCCTTCTGAAGAAGATAAGATGGTTCCCACTCTCAGAGACTGTAGCGGCAGGCGCTCACAGCAGTGGATCCTGAGGAATATGACGCTGAGTGTCTGACAGAGCCGGCAACATCCAGTTCAGACCCGAATCTCGGCACTCACCACACAACACGAGTCCTGGAGTCAGGTTTATGGCCTTCTTCACAGCTCTGTGAACTGTCATTTGCTGGTTCATTATTAAGTCCAGCCAGGCTTTGATCAGAAGAACCACACACTGCATTTACTGACCCAATTGTGGCCAGGCTTGTGTCTCTGTTCATGTCTGGACTGCATCCTTTAACTCTCAGATTCACTGGTCTAGGGTCAGATCACAGGCATTGACCTGCTTGGCGAGGTTTAAACGCATGCTGTCTCTGATCTATGTCACTGGCTATCTATGCTGCTCATCATGTGTGGGAGTTATGGTGCCTCTTAATGTCCTACACGTCATATCTTTTACAGTAGCCTGTATGTTTCTTTAGAGATGGAGTAATTGTGTCAGCCTCCTCTGTGCTGAAGTGCATTTAGCACTGGGCAGAATCCTCAGCTCCACTTTTTTTAAAGCACCTGAAGGGATTGTGTGTTTGTCAGTGGATTACATGTATTTTTCACTGCTGTTTCTCAAAACTATCTTGATCTCTTTCAGCGAGGCTGCAATATATACTTGACCTGCCTTAAGGAAACTTGATCAGAAAAGCATGTAGACAGCCCCCTTCCCCTATTCAAGGGAAGATCTTCTTTTAAAACAGCAGCTCATTTTGAAGTTGCATTTCATCTTAATGCATATTACAGTTCATGTGATGTATGGGTGTACGATTTATCTGTGTTTTATCTAGTTAATCTGAATTTAGTTAGATAATAAGATATTGGAAATTGCACATTTTCATATGCAAAATGGGGGTGATGCAAAAATTCAAAACACTTTGTTTGAAAAGAAACATTTCATTATTTCTTCATTCATCAGGTTATCATGTACAAAAACAAAAAAGTCAAAATCAAATGACCTGGACATTTCTGTTTTCAGGATATTTAATTATCAAGTGTCCATTTTATTTTTTTATCAAACATTTCAAATGTAGTGATAGTGTGTCTACATTTGGTAATGTGCTATAATTTGTGTATAAAAATCATGGGAGAATTGTGGGCAGCAGCATCTCCACAAGCAAACCTAAAACAAATAATTTGAAGCCCCACCTTCATCATCTCCATAAACACAGGTGTGACTGATGGATGTTCCTGGACACACAACTGTACAAATTATGAACTAGGCCTTTTGAGCATTGATGTACATATTAAAGGAAATATTTTTTTAAGATGACATTTAAAAACTCCAGTGGAAAAATCAATACTGCTGTAATACTGCTTGGTGTATATAAAATGTTTGGAAAATACTGTACAGCTTTATTCCACTGCTCCTATATGTACACATCTAATGCATCCACCATGTATTGTCAATGTTCTATCAATGTATGTTTAACACACACACACGCACGCACGCACGCACGCACGCACACACACACAACTTTATTGATTCTTGAATTGGGGGTTTAATGGTTTTGTGTATTTAGTTATTAATCATGCTCTCAATTGAGAGGGGTGTCATAAAACTATATATCAATGATTAATATGAGCTATCGCATGCATGGTAGTTTTTATCTTCATAAAACCGGAAAATGTGTGACTTTGTAATTGGCTTAATGTTAACTGTTTTGTACTTTTTTTTTGTCACAGCTTTTTCTCTCAACTGACCTCATGTTTAAAAGATTAATATAACTGCTAACTGTAATAAACCATTGTTGATAAATGTATCACCTTCTTATTAATAAGATTAGCACAACAGAACTACTATGTCTGTGGGTTTCTTTATATATATATATTATATACTGTATATATCAGGCTTGTGCACAATTCAGAATTGAATTGAGAATGACTCCTTAATTCAATTGGTATTCAATTCAATTCAATTCAATTCTTGAATTTGAACTGATGTCAAAAACAGGATCTAGAATTACAAATCGAATTTTGTATAAATCGAATCGAATAAAGGAAGCAGAATTGCAATTCAATAAAACTTCATGCACTTTGTGTTATTTGACACTTTGAAATTAAAATTGGAACAAAACTAATTAAACAACATTGAGGGAGTAATTTATTTCAAGAATTTTATCATTATCTAGATTTTAGAACAAAATGTATGCAAGGTTGAGGAGTGACTAGTCACTTGTAGTGCAATTATGTTATCACATTACAAAATTAATGTAATTGTATTTATTTTTATTACTGAGGTAAAATGTGTAATTCAATTAGTTACTAATCAAATTAAAAGGAAATTGCTTTGCATTGATAAAGTAATCCAAATAAACCAACTCAAACCACATTTATAATGGGTAACTAATAACAGTAAGCAATTGCATTTCCAACGTAACCTTACTAACACTGAATGTATGTGAGATTCATCACAGTCCTTCTGTTGTGTTTCTGTGTGGAATTTCTTTCAATTGCCATGAATTTAATTCCACTTCCTGTCATTCAAATTCAACTTCCTGTGGGGCGGAGTCAATTCAATTCAAATTCCAATTCATGAATTAAATGCAGGCCAATTTTGCACAAGCCTGTGCTTGTATACATACATATATACATTATATATATTTAGTGGTGGACATAGATTATTTATTTTTTTAATCTAGATTAATCTCACTGTAATCTTGTAATTAATCTAGATTAATCTAAATCAAAATAGCTCATTTGAATTCTGCCGAAGGCATTCAGAATATGTGTTTCCAGGTGCCGCATTAGACCACCATTAGTTTTATTTTTTTTATATATAAGCAGAATTTCAATAACTCTGTGTGTTGAACTGATAATCACTCTTTTGTGTGAACACAATCTACTTAATACAGACGTTACAAAGAAATACAGATGTTACAAAGAAAAAGAACAAATAAAAAAAAAATATTATAATCTATGACAAAAATATAGCGTCAGTTCAGGCACACCGCGTAGTCAAGCCCAGCTATCAGCTGTTACCCAAAATCAGTCAGCTGATCCGATCTAAGCACGCATTGGTTCCTTTCAAACAGGGCGCCTTATTTAAATGCTTCTCAGTCTGTATGCTTGGCTGCTTCCACTGCATTGCTTGCAACCCACCTCCTCCCCTAGCTCCTCCTTTAACTCTGTTTAAACTTAATCAATGTCATTCTGTTTTCATTGATGCATGCTCTGTTCTCAAGGGGGGGTTTGCTGCTTTCCCAGTTTAAATGGGAAATTGTCCCCAGAAGCTGCTGCTGTACCCTGACTAGCTTTCATGGAGCTCATGAAAAGGATGGGTAATTCAGAACAGAGCCATACCGCCAAATGTAACATCATACAAATAAAAATTTGGAAATTTGACTAAAGATTGTTTATGGTATTATTGACTCAAGTGGTCCTGACTGAAATGCTATTACAAACTAAATTAGTGGATAATTAAATATTCTGTATTATACATTTTTCAAGGCTTGTACCTTGGAACCTATTTCATGGTTTGCGTTCTCAAGCCACCAGGCACTGTTTTGTGCAAATGACCGTCCGGATCGCATTAAGGGTTTTCTGTTAGAACGGTGTCGTCTAAGCAGCCCTTAAGTTAATAACTAATGATCGTTGCGACTGAAGTGAATCAATCAAAACTAACTTTAACTGGACAATTACTTTATTCTAGAGCTGCTGTAAAGCCAAAACAATCTTGGTTACTTTAATTTCCTATTATCACTGTAAAGCTTTGAAACAATCTATATTGTTAAAAGCAATATATTAATGAAGGTGACTATTAACAACTGGCCAGAAATTTGGGATTGCAATAGACGTGAAGGACTATAATGTGCCAAGAGCTCTCTCAAGTACTGAGGAGCTAAATCATTTAGTGCTTTTTCAGTAATTAGCAATATTTTTAAATGTATACAATGTTCAATAGGGAGCCAATACAGTGTTGACACAACCGGACTAATTTGGTCTTCCTGGTTCTAATAAGAATTCTAGCTGCTGTGTTTTGGACCAGCTGGAGTTTGTTTGTTAAGCGTGCAGGGCAACCACCCAGTAGAGCATTACTATAATCTAGCCTTTAGGTCATGAACGCATGAAATGAAAGCTTCAGCGTAAGTTCTACCGGGAAGACTCAATTGTTACGTCACTCATTACCTTCTCATCTATCCAATATATGTGGTATAAAAAATGGGTACTTACACATGTCTGAGTTTGCAGATGCTGACGCTTTCATTCACCTCCACCCTCCCCACCACCAAGATGGTTCCTTCCCCTCCATCCTCCCCACCACCACCAGGATGGTCCCTTCCCATACCTCACAGGGGGTCGGCTGCGCCCCTGCCTTCGCATTCAGGCAGGAAATGCAGAGTCCGGACCCTCGCATCGCTAGCTACGGACGGGGCCTATGCCAAATAACTTTATATCATAATATTGCTTGCTGGGCTGTTAATAAATGGTTTATTGTTACAGTATTATTCTCCCGGGTCTTTCTGGTAGAACTAGCTTTTCTGCATTTGTCATTGGCAGCATATGTCGTAATTTAGATATATTTTTAAGATGGAAAACTTTTTTTTTTTTTTATGCTAGAAATGTGGCTTTCAAATGAACGATTGGTTTCAAAGAGCAAACAGCATCAGGGTCAGGATTTGCATTTAAGATATAGGGAATTGGTTTTACCTAAAATATGGGGCCTTTATATTAATAGAAAATTTGATATAGAGTAGATTTAGGTTTTCACTGTAACCTATGTAGAAACCTCATAGAATTCAGTGTAGAACTGGTGGATCGTGATCCAAAAGTGGGATTTAAGTGGGTGTGTGTTAGCAAAGAAATGACAACAACCGTAATTCTAAATGTATTTTTTTTCTGATGCAAGACTTTTATTTTTGATCCAACTCTTTTATTTTGAAAGCAACCTTTCGTTAACACTGCTAGGTATCCAGGTTACTCAAGAAAAGTCTGCGGGAAAGGTCTCATCTCTGGGCCCTTTGTCAATCCGGGAGCAAGCCTGGCATGGGGAAATGATGGTGAAAACCACCATGTGGGGGACATGGTGGTTTTCACCATCATTTCACCACCATGTCCCCCACTGACTTAAAAACAAGGAGTCTCTTCAAAGTACAAGGTCCCCGACCAACGAAAATAATCGTTGCCAGGTCCCTCGACTTCCGAAGAAAAGACCCCCAAAAAAACACAACTTGGGCCAATAGTCAAGACTGGCGGATGCACCTTGCTGCACAGCAAGCTTCTACCAGCACTTCCTCTAAAAGTTCATGCAAGAACTGACACCATCCTTACCAGGGATAACCACCAGGTGCAAGAATTCCTCGGTTGCACTAGGCATCTCAAGCCCAGAGATAAATCTTAATCAATTCTAGAGTTAATAAATAAAATAAATACAAATAAATAAACTGCCTCTGCATTTACGTGTGGAATCGGCCTAAATCTGCCAAAATTTACCCCCTGTCAAATGGCCTAATTTAGTAGGAAGGAATAAACGATAAACCCTTATTCAGAAGCCGGAACTGCGCCGGGGATAACTGAAGAATTTGTGACAGATTAATGACTGATCTGTTCATTAAAGGGCCTTATACAATGGACCCGTTCATCTTAAGTTAAAATGCCCCATCCAGTGTTTAAACAGGGCCTAAGCCGTGACCGGGGTCTAATGAATGTTGTCCGCCTCTGTTCCGAAAGATTCCCACGGCAGTAACGGGATGCTGCGGCCAGTCCTCAGGATTATTTCGTTGAGCAATTAGATGTTTTCCACTAACTAATCAAAGCCTTGTCATAGTTAATTAGGGTGACGTGGACCACTGCATTTGGGATGGTCTGAATGGCTGCTCCCTGCAGATCCCTCCCTCTAAACTCTTGCTCTGAAGCACTGGGTTCCCCTGCTCCCTGTTATTCAGACAGAAGGAGAAGATCACATGCTGGGTTTCTAATGACAGCGAGGTCTTATGCCTTAGGCTTTGAGCTACTGTCTGTACCTCTTCCTGGAGGCCAGTGATGGGTTCCCTTGGGACTGTGGGATGAGTATGCCCAACCTCAGACACTTGAGTGGCCTGTCGAGTAGTACTGTTTTTTATTTTTTTTTATGTAGGGCCTGAGCTTGTACCAGTCTGATCCCCAATCCCTTATCCCCTCCCCAAAACAAGATGAGGCTATCGCCTGGCCCAGGGGACCATGAGAAACTGAGCTCACCACACTCAACCACCTGGGCCGTTTTAGGATCAACCTGGCCAACCGCAGGCTCTGGGGTATTTTCTCGGCCCTGGGTCTTTCTGCGCACCACTGGAGGTGCCACTCCCTGTGTCCCCTCCCCTTGCTTAACCTAGACTTTCCTGGCTACTGAAGATGAAGGTGGTACAGAACAAAGATGCACCACCCTAACATCCAAAGACTGACCGGCCGCCTCTAATGGCTGGGGATTGACTAGTAACTCCTTCCCCCTAGGGGGCTCCTCCGTCATCAGCTGTGTGACTGCAGCGGTAGCTATAGTAGATTCTCGGATGGTTTTAAAATTTTGATGGGCCTATCTAATAGCCACCTGTCGAGCCTCCTCCCAGCGAACTCGTGAGGCTTCCAGTAGCTCTCCCCTGGCCACCTGCAAGGCCTTCCCATAATGGTCTTTAAAGATCTCCACCCCTGTGTGCAACCAATTTCAGGCATTCCCAAAAAATTATGTTTTATTAACAAAGTTCGGGACGAGCACGTTAAGATATGTATAGATTCAGCAATCTCATCTCAATCCATTGACAGTTTAGCAGCATCTTGGTTCGCCGTTCTGCTACCAATAGTTCTGACGAAGAAACAAACATCCCCAGGGATCCGCCTTCGCATTCCGCCGGCCTCAGGACATTTCCTCCTACGCCGGATATCGCACCTGAGCCCCAGGTTTCTTCTTCGCAGGGCCGCATGCCTGCACAAACAGCCCCACGCTCACCAAGACTCGACCCAGATCTCAACAGCAGGGTGTTTTTAGGCTGCAAAAATATTTCTTGCGCGGTCTGCAGGTCAGTGGCGCACTCAACTGCATCATGCCTGTAGGTTAACCCCTCTTCTCTTCCCGGCTCGTGAACAAGCACTGCTAAATCCACCAGCTACGTGCCTCGCGCAGCAACCACCAGCTTTTGACGAAAGCAGTTAGTCCTGTAACCACTTTAACTCGGGTAATTGTAACAGATCGTGTTGCCAGTTCATGCACATCTGTAGCTTCTGTGGCGGCGCTCATGCACCCAGGCGAGCACCCATGTTTCTATTTTTCTGTTTTCTCTTTCTGTCCAGTGAGCATTGGTCTCACAGCAGACGCAGCGAGAACTTTCCCAGTAGAGCACTTATGTTTTCTCCTTTGTCCAGCGATAGGGATGGGAATCGAGAACCGGTTCTTCTTCAGAACCGGTGCCCAGTGAACCAATTCCTTGGAACTGTTAGCTTGCCTGCTTAACGATTCCGCTTATCGGTTCCGCTCGTTGCAAATGTGTCATGAAGTCACACACGCGTGCGTTGTTTTGGTTCAGAACGCAGCAAACATGGCATCGAGGCAGAAGCGCTCTAAAGTTTGGTTATATTTCACGCAAAAAGACGACAATACGGTCACTTGCAACACGTGTAAAATTTTCATTTCGTCAAAGGAGGGAACTACCTCAAATATGCAGAAACACACAGCATGCAATTCATTTGAGGCGAGTGTGATTAATTAAAAATGCTCCAACTACTTTAAAAGCCTACATCTGGGCACATTTTGGCTTTTATGAACACTTGTAAGCACGACCTGGAGAAGACACGCGCTGTGTGCGCTCATGTCACGCACAATAGAATATGCATGCAGGAGATAATACCACTAACTTGATAAACCACGTTAGCCAGTTTCACCCGAGCTGTTAACGCCTTTGACTGCTTTTGATAAAGCGGATGAGCCAGCGTCACCCGGATCCGTAGCCAAAAAAAATCATCCACCCGACCCAATAATTTTCTCTGATTTAAGTATCCGCACTCGATGGTCAAATAAAAAAAATGTCTGTGTTGTTACGCGTGATTATAAATGGATGATCGTCACCTTCAACAGTGGACTCGCGACGGTTGATGCGCGCACCTCTAGGGTAACATTATACACTGATGAATGAGCGCTGCTTTTAAATGAACGTTTCTTTCAAACAAAATTGATTTAACAGAATTTCATTTTCTTAATGGCATAAACAGGCTTGATTCCATTGAAACTTAAACTGGAATGTCACTGTTTCTATCACTGCGGCTTCCCGAACAGGCGAACACGCACATATGCGCGTGCGCACGCACACATCACTTTTGAAGTAAAATTGAAAATTGAGGATGCAGTATATCTGTATCGAGATATCGAATTCAACTGAATCGATGACATGCTAATCCTAACCGAACCGAACAGTGAGACCAGTGTAGGCTCACACCCCTAATACTCTGCTGTGTCTTCTATAATGCAAGGCAAGTTTATTTAAATAGCACATTTCATACACAATGGTAATTCAAAGTGCTTTACATAGAAGAAATTAAAATAATCAAAAGAAATAAGAATAATTAAAACAGTTTAGAATAAAGAAATTAAAATAATCAAAGAAATAAGAATAATTAAAACAGTTTAGGATAAAAAAATAAATAAAATACAGTACAAACAGTCGGACGAACAGTGGCACAGTGCTCATTCAGTAAATGCACAGCTAAAAGTGCGCATTAAAGCGAGTTAATACAAACAAACAAATTTTTACTTATTCCCTCACCCAATGAGAATCGATAAGAGAATCGATAAGGAATCGTATCGATAAGCAATATCGATAATGGAATCGGAATCGTAAAATTTTTATCAATTCCCATCCCTATCCAGCGAGCATGGGTCTCACAGTGGACGCAGTGTGAAAAAATCTCCCGGTTGAGTACTCATTTTCCTCTTTTTCTGGTTTCTCTTTCTGTCCAGCGAGCATTGGTCTCACAGCGGACACAGTGAGAACTCTGGATAATCCTGGCCCAGCATCGCATTCCTCCAAGAAATCTTTATCACAAAAAAAAAAACCTAAGGACAATTCCATGGCCCAGCGTTGCATTCCCAAAAAAAACTTGCTACAAAAAAAATGGTTGAATACAGAATAAGGGGCCCTTAGATTAAACCTGGGTACGTTTTCAGGTATATCAAGTCCGATGGCTCTGGCCAGGGTTAGATGTTAAAAATTACAACAGCTATCTAGCACCCATCTGGGAAGGTTTGGAATAGGGAGACTGTGGAAAAGGACACGGGCTGACGCATATTAGACGATACTATACTCCTGATTAGGAGGTATATGGGGATTGGGCTTAAAGGGATAGTTCACCCAAAAATTATGTCAGTAATTACTCACCCTCATGTTGTTCCAACCCCATAAGACTTTCGTTCATCTTTGGAACACGAATTAAGATAATTTTGATTAAATCTGAGAGCTGGATCAGTCCTCCATAGGCTTCTAAGGGATTGAAACTTGTTCCCCCGAAAAGTTATTAAAGACATCGTTAAAATAGTACAAGTGAGTACAGTGGCTCAATCTTTAGTTTATCAAGCGACGAGAATACTTTTTGTGCGCAAAAAAAACTAAAACATTGACTTTATTCAACTACTCATTTCCTTCTTGGTGGGCCTCGAGATAGATCTCATAGTAAAACTGCGTATCGCTTCTGTGGTGTACGTTTTGGGGGAACAAGTTTCAGTCCCTTAGAAGCCTATGGAGGAGTGATCCAGCTCTCAGATTTGATCAAAAATATCTTCATTTGTGTTCCGAAGATGAACAAAAGTCTTACGGGGTTGGAACAACATGAGGGTGAGTAATTACTGACAGAATTTTCATTTTTGGGTGAACTAACCCTTTAAAATCAATCCATAGGGCTACTGTGGGTAGATTTAGAAAGAGGATGGGTATGGGATTAGATCCAGATTAAGCCACTGGCATCAGGTTTATGAGGGCAGTCCCCTCTGGGGAGAAGCGATGATAGTGGTGAAGCGGTGAAAATAAAATGCCTAATTTTATAGTGCCCGTTTCTCTTCAGTGCCCTTAGGGGACAGTTCTGCCAACAACGCCACTTCTGGTGTTTCGGGGCGCAGCGGTTCTCAGCGATCCTTTGAGGAGGGTCGCAAAGCTGCCAGTTTGGTTCAGAGCACCGAAGTGCTAGCGGTTTCCAGCGATCCTCTAAGGAGGGACAGTCAGTTTGGTCGGTCCCTGCCGGTTTGCCACTTCAGGGCACCGAAACATGCTAAGTTCACATTTTAGTTTTTTCTGAAAAATACTTCTACAGTCTGTTATTTTACTTATTATTTTAAACGTTCTGTGTTGTCAGTCGGTTTTTGTTTTGCTCTGTGTTATCTCGCCCAATGCCAGTTCACCCAATAGTATTTAGACACCCCAGAATGCCAGTTGGCAGGAAACACAGCGTATTGCAGCCTTGAAAACGAGCAAACAAACTGGGTCAGAGATTGCAGATTCTATACAACCTAAAAAGCTTTGATATCCATCTAAAAATCTCTATGAACAAGAGCATATAAAGTGGAATGGTATGTGTTTCAACCATTTTTGAGAAAAATTAGCTTGGTTCAAATTCCTAAAAATGTGGGTCGTGGATTAATGACCATGGGAAAATGTTTGTCCCATGGCCAAACCATTTGAAATCCACTGCTCTAGAGCATTAAAAGCTCCCTGAAATAAATGAGAAGGATTTTAGAAGAGCACTGTAATTTTTACACTGTAATTCTGCTTAACATGTCTCCAGTACCACACAACATAGACCCTCCTTTTAACCATGGGAACACAGCCTTATTCTTACCATTCTGCCCCAGCTTTAAGGGTTTGGAATAATAGTGGACATTTCAGACTACTCTGCGGTCCACCACTGAAACTGAAAGCTAATTCTAAATAATCTGTCCTCATCCTTCTAGACCTGTCTGCTACTTTTGACACACCACATCTTCCTGTCCATCCTCTTTGAACTAAGCGTCTTCACTGGTTTGAGTCCAACCTCAAGATCCTTTAAGGTTTTCTGAAAGGTAAGTGTCTGAGTCACATTAGCTAACCAGTGGGGTGCCTCAAGGTTCAGTGCTGGGTTCCCTCTTCATCTCTATAAATACACAGCCTTTTATCACAGCCTTCCATCATTCATCCATCATGTCAAGTCAAGTCAAGTCAAGTCATCCTCATTTATATAGCGCTTTTAATAATGTAGATTGTTTCAAAGCAGCTTTATAGAGATAAATATATAGGCTAATTTAAGGTAACAGAGATTGTTTTGGCTTTATAGCGGTTCTTGAATAATGTTATTTCCAGCTAAAGTTAATTTTGATTGATTCAATTCCGGTGAAATTATCATTTGTTATTAAATTAGGGGCCGCTAAGACGACGCTGTTCTCTCTAAACAGACTTTAAATGTGAACCTGTGATAAACGCTGATGGCGTTCACATGCGCATTAAAAATGTATTCTATAGTTTGAATATACAGTATGTGCGTTTAAGACTTCAGTGTTAACACCCACTGTTATGATTGGCTAACGTCAGTGCTGCTTATGCATAAATGATTAACGTTAATCATTTTGTATCACATGTAGACTACATAATGCTCCACCACATGAAACTTCGGTCTTCCAATCTTTTACCATCGTGTCAATTCTCAATTGATTTTGATTCATATGCGCGAGAGAGAGAGAGAGAGAGAGAGAGAGAGAGAGAGAGAGAGAGAGAGAGAGACAGTTTGAAGGCGCGCGCGCGCGCGGCCGGGGCTCACTCACTCTCTGCTCGTAAGGCTTTGGCGTGCTGCATATGCTGCAAATAAACTGCATCCGACTGCTTTCCCTGACGTCTGGATCGTTCGGCAGCGTATTCAAACACTCAAACAGGAACTGCACATCTGCGTGGCATAGCAATCTTCTTGTAAACAGACCCACTCGCTGCACGTCGAGTCGTCGACTGAACACATGTGGGCGCGAGCCGCACGACAACGATGCGAAATGAGGCGTAGTTTTCCTGCGCTGGAGGCGGTCATATGCAAACGACTGGTACGTCACTTCGCACCGTGACGTCACTTCTAACCATGGATCCAGAACGAGCTGTATTTAGAGCTTGATTAAATAAATGCTTCGTTTATAATGGGGAGGACGTCTTAAGCTATGAAACTTGCAGGAAGTTTTAATAGTACATAGATCTCTTATATACCAAAAGATCAAGGCAAATTTGGTTTCTCATGTCATGACCCCTTTAACTGGCCGGAATTTTGAGATCGCAATTGACGTGAAGGACTATAATGTGTTCAGAGCTCGCTCAAGTACTGCGGAGCTAAACCATTTAGTGCTTTGTAAGTAATCAACAATATTTTAAAATGTATACGATGTTTAATAGGCAGCCAATGCAGTGTTGACAGGACCAGGCTAATATGGTCATATTTCCTGGTTGTGGTAAGAACTCAAGCTGCTGTGTTTTGAACTAGCTGTAGTTTGTTGGAGGGCAGGGTGTGTGCAGGGCAACCACCCAGTAGAGCATTACAATAATCTAGTCTTGATGTCATGAACGCATTAACTAATTGTTCCGCATTTGTCAATGAGAGCATATGACGTCATTTAGATATATTTTTAAGATGGAAAAATGCGTTTTTACAGATACTAGATACGTGACTTTCAAATGAAAGATTGGTATCAAAGAGCACACCCAGGTTCCTAACCGACGATGAAGACTTAACAGAGCAGCCATCAAGTGTTAGACAGTATTCTAGGTTATTACGTGTGAAAGTTTTTTGTCCAATAATTAGAATCTCTGTTTTTTCAGAATTTAGCAGTAGGAAATTACTAGTCATCCAATTTTTTTTTTCAGCTATGCATTCTGTTAATTTTGTGAATTGGTAAGTTTCGTTAGGTTTTGAAGAAATATACAGCTGAGTATCATCGGCATAACAGTGAAAGCTAATTCCATGTTTCCTAATGATATCTCCTAATGGTAGCATGTACAGAGTGAACAGCAACGGTCCTAGTACTGAGCCTTGTGGTACGCCATACTGAACTTGTGATCGATAAGACATCTCATAATTTACTACTACAAACTGATAACGGTCAGATAAGTATGATTAATTTTAATCCATGCTAGTGCAATTCCACTATTGCCAACATAGTTTCGGCATTAGCCAGAGAGTTGACTTGACTTGACATGATGTTATCTCAAAGGATAGACAATCTTACTGGTGTCAGATGTGACCTGATGTTACATTTAAACTGTATTAAGGAGAAGAGATCAGCAGATGAACTGACAGACCTCCTCTCTAAAACAGGCTGGTTAATAAGACCCTCTGTTTCACGTTTAGACTTGTTTTGTGTTTCTTTAAATAACACTGCAAAATAACTGCTGGAGATTATTTCTCCAGGGAGAAAGACAGTGAGGCAGAGGGAGACATGATTATAAATACAGTGTCTGGACATTTTGTGATTTGTGTGTGCATCTTCATGGGTATTGTGGTTTCATAAATTTGAGATGATTATTAAAAAATATATATATAAAACAATGACAAAACCCCCTCCCCAAAAAACAGGCAGGTTAGTGTCTCATCTCTCTCTCCACTTATCTCAGAAATGTTTCTGCTCTTAATTGGGGTGGGGGCGCTTAGTTCAGTTGCTCCAGAGAACAAAAGTGGTTTTAATTAGTGGGTGTTACAAGTGTGAGTCTCATGGGAAGGGTTGATCCTGAGCTACAGTGAAGCTGGGCACATTCACTAAATCCTCAGTGTGGCAAAAGCATCCATGTTCCCATATGGAAAAAGACTCAATCTTAAAATGAACTCTAGCATTTCTGTGAGATTTGACTTAATACTGTCACACAGTGTGTATTAGTTCACAGTATACCAGAAAGTACTAAGTGGTTCTCTGGGCACTGTGATAAACATATACTGCTCCCTAAGAACAGTATAAATGTAACCATATCCTTCCTTCATATGAATTAGCCACCTAGTATGAATTTGTACGAATTGGTCGTGAGATAGCGTTGGTAGATAGGAATCCTGGTGAGGATGTTACAGTGGCGTATCCAGGACATTTTTTGGGGGGTGGCCAAGATGGGACACAAAGCTAGTGTGGGGTGGCCATGGCATAGCGAAGTTTAATGCGTATACGTACGCAGCCGGCCATGGTTCGAATCCCGGTCCTTTGCTGCATGTCACATCCTCTCTCTCTCTCCCATGATTTCCTGTCTCATAACTGTCAACTAAAGGTGTCTATCCTGTTAAAAACAGTCCTAACTACCTATCACAGTCCTCAAGTATCTCTGGTTATTTTAACATGTCTATTTTTAATCAGTTATTATGGTCAGGATAGGGTAAACATTATCTAAGAGCTATTTTCTTGTAGTGGATTAAAGTCCTTGTCTCTTCACAAGTTAGATTAGAGCAGCAAAATTAAACTGCTCTGAACTCATCCTATAGAATAACATGTATCAGTCATCAGTTCATCATCTGTGTCGCCTGATTGAGGCACCATCTTGTGGTTACATAAAAACACAAATCCAACAGGATAAACCAAAATGCTTAAAAATAGGATCTTATAAAAAGTGTATCTGTAAAAGCAAAAGAAAAACTAAGCTTGTAAGGAAAAAACAGAAATATTTGTTGTTCTTTTCTTGTTAATTTATGTTATTATTTAGCTTAGATATAATTTGTTAGAGATACTGGAATTTGAATATCTTAGTTTGTTCTTTGCCAGGTGTGTTTTTATTTAACCACAAAAGGGGACTTCAATTAGTAAAGCAAACATGGGTAACAATACAGGTAACACAGATGATGGCCTGATGACTGAATAATGTCATTAGGATGCCTTGTGATGTATAAAATGTGCAAAAAGTGGTTTTCAACCCAGGCAGTATTCATGTCCAAGGCCCTGATGAAGGTATAAATTGAAATGTTGGCTTTGATTCAGCATACATTAATAAGTTTATTTAAATCAAACAGTTAAAACTTAGAATCATAAATGGTCAAGATGCTTCTTCATAAATTAACAAAAAGTCCTTTTTAAACAGCCAGAGCAGAGCAAATAAATAAGTCACAGCTTGTTCTTGTGTTATAACTTAAATATAGACTTTCACACTATATTTCACACACTGGTTGGCCAAAAATATAACATTAGCTCTATTGAACACACACATCTGCAAAAAAACACTCTGTCTTTAGTCCAGAAAATAGCGTTTCATATTTCATGGCGGTGTAACCATAGACAGTATAAGAAGTAGACAGAGCCATCTCATTGGAACTCAGTTGAGACAGTTGAAGCCCATTTTTAGCGATTTTTTAGCACTTCCGTTCCTGACGCGCAGACTCAAACCGACTCAAACTAAGCTTGATGACATGAGCACTCTGTCTGACAGATGTAAATATTCTAGTAGCTGTGCGTGAAAACTGCCTACGTTGATCTTGCAGAGACGGCGAGCTTGAGCAAAGAGTTCTTTGGCGTGAGTGAGCAGGAGTAAGTAATTTGTATAGTATTTATTTTAAAATGTAACGCCAGTACGCCATATTAAGTTAATGCATTGATTGCCTGTGAGCTTCTCCTCCTGTCTGTACGGTAATTTCTCTACTGTGCGACAGAGCGTTGAGTGGTTATGACGCAATCGTTAGCCTATTTTTACAAAAACTGTTTCTACGGGGCCATAATGTAACATAGAAGGTAATGGAGCCCTTTATACATTGTCGTGTTTCTTTAGAAATAAATAATGGACAAATGGAGTCTTTAAACGCCTCAGATGTAAAGTTATTCGCTGTCAAAGTGACGCGAAAATGAATGGGAGTCAATGGGAATGCTAACGCAAGTGAAGTTCTGCTACAAGATGGCGGCTCCCGCGAGGCTTCAACTTCCGGTCGATGGATTACCCCCTTGGGTGTAACAAGTGGAAATAAGGTGTGGTCCCTTTAAGAGCTGCGCGCGCGCCCTCTTCAACTGTCTGCACTCTTAACTTGGTTTGCAGTCTGCTAAGCTAGCTAGTACAGTGTAGTTCGACTTTTTCAGTTTTCCTACACATTCAGAGGGAACTATGATATAACTAAACATTAAATTACCATACCTCTCAATCTACAGATTCCAGCGTTTTTATCGTTTTTGTATTGTTGCTGTTGTAACTGTGACCGTCCTCCTGTTTCACGGAGCAGCAGCAGCCAGCGCGCTCATCTCATGGGTCACCTGACCTGCATGGCCAAACGTCCGCTGAGCAGAAATCAACTCTCACAGCCTCAGTACGACCATTACTGTGTTAGTTAAAAATGTAAAACTGGCCCTAAATCAGTTGATCAGCTGTCATCATTGATTGACAGCTTTTCTCTTGTTTCTTGTGTTGACGAACTTGACCAACTACCTATCAGATGTGGGGTGGCCACAGGGGTGGCCAATGAGCTTTCAGGGGTGGCCCTGGCCACCCCAGGCCACCCCCTAGAATCGCCACTGGGATGTTAGCCTGAGTGTAGGCCACTATGAATATTTTTTTTAGGCGGCAGTGGCTCAGTGGTTCATGTAGGTTGTCTACAAACCGGAAGGTTGGTGGTTCAATCACCGGTTCCCTGACCAAGTGTTGAAGTGTCCATGAGCAAGACACCTAACCCTAGCTGCTCCCGACGAGCTGGATGGCGCCCTGCACGGCTGATGCCGCTGTCTGGGTATGAATGAGTGAGTGAATGGGTGAATGTAAAGTGTAAAAATGTAAAAAATGTAAAGTGCTTTGGTGGCCACTGGGTCTGTGTAACCGCTATATAAATGCAGTCCATTTACCATATTACTTTTTTACCATAAGTTTATTATCTTTAAAGTAAAACTAAAACCAATAACAGAATGTTACTTGAAATTAAATTAAATATTGTTTAATATGTAATTAAATATGTTTATTTTAGCTAGTTGCCAAGAGATCATTTCTCATTTTATTTTAGATTAATTTTAAGTATTAAAATTACACAAACAAACACACACACACACAAAAAAAACTTTAATAAAAATTAATAAGAACTATATATATATATATATAAAAACTAATAAAAATGATTAAAACACTGCAAAACTACTTCAGAATATTAATAAAAACGATAATAGTAATGATACTGAAATAAGACCAATGCCTATAAATACTAAGATTGGGTTAGAATCACAGTGGTCAAGTGATGCTGTACAGTCCCAATAAAGTATGCCAGATGGTGGTAATCTGCTGTATTCCTCACAAATTTAGAACTGAATCATACAACAAATGACACTGGGCACACATTTTTTTTTTGTGAATTTCCCCTGAGTGCTATAGTGGATCCTATACATTGTAAACAGAAAAGTAAGCCATGTTACACCTCCACTGATCTTTGGACTCACTGAAATGTTTCTAATTGCTATGGACACATTGGCCCTCATTTATCATTGTTGCATAGAAACGGGCGTTTATGTTAGCATAAGATTATGCTCCTCTCACCGCCTGATTTGTGAAGCTGTGCGTACCTTTGAAATACAGGTGTACGCAATACCTGCCCTTGATAAATGCCGCGGCTGAAAACGATCGTCATTAGAATAACACGCCCCTATATAAGTCTCCGCTTCCCCCACGCCCTCATTTTACGCCATGGACACACTGAAGACGGCAAAGAAGAGAAACTTCTCCGACGTGGAGATCAAATGACCTATCACAATGCATTATTGTGTTTTGAAACAATTATCATTTAATTTCGTATCACGTCACATGTATTGGGGTGTACAATAGTGATGATGATGTGATGTGGAGTACCATTCATTCACATTAATAATTGCATGTCAATTTGTAATATTCGCATTATTATTATTATGATTTTTATTATAAATAATGCTTATTGTTATTTACAAGAAGAATGTCGTTATTATTATTATTTGTATTATTATTATTATTATTATTTAAAAGAAGAAGAATGTCATTTTTATTATTTTGTCAGTCTGAATTATTTTTTGGTCATTGAAAGCTAACTGACTCACTAAAAGATATTTTAAAACTTTCACAGAGACATCAAACAGAAAGCACAAAACCTTTCTATAAACTGAATTTCGTTTTGTATTAATTGTATCTTAATTTTAATCAATGTTTCATCAACCAATTGCCGGGATTTAATAAATAAGAAGTAAACATAGCAGACGATAGATAATCACGAAATGGAGGTGCCGGCGCGTGAACTGGAGCTCGTCTCATAAATGAACCGAAACTCAGTGTATAAGGAAGCCAACTCTCTCAGACATGTCTACTTTTAAACAGAACAATTCAAAACGAAAGAAAACAGACTACAGACTGCTCTCTGCTTATGTAATCCGTATGAAATGTGCATTTCTCTCTGGCGCGTTCACTAACACGAAGATCGCGAATCAGCATCGTCAACTTCATCTTTGCAGCCGACACAAAGAAAGCACTTCTTTATTAATAAAACAATTAAAATATCTCCTTGCTATATTTTACATATTCATAATCATTACTTTTGCCGGTTCTTTGTGACAGATTTTTACACTGAAGTTTATAATTAGCCTACTATGTTTTTTTTTGTTTTTTTTACAGTGCATAATATATCATATCTTTTAGTTTGTCAGTGCGTTTTGTGGTGTTAGGAATTGTTTTTCTGTGCATTTCCGCACTAACTCAAAACGTGGGTACATGTACACCACCTCCTGAGCTGGCGTAGGATTTGAGCGTGCCGTACGCCAACGTCCATATTGATAAATCTCAAAGTCACCGTGGTTTTGGGTGTATGCCAGGTGTACGCTGGAAATTTGGTGTATGCACTTTTGATAAATGAGGGCCATTGTATTTTACTCACCAGCAGGTGTCTCATATAATTGTCTGATCATTCACCCAGATCAACGACTGCAACAGAACATAGATAGAGAATCAACAAAACAGACAATACATTTCAGAGAAGATTGAAAATAGGTTTTGTATAGCATTTCCTCTGTGAAGATGAAAAACTGTGACCCAGAAAGCTGTTATTGGTAATCAATACCTTCACAACAGAACAACGGATTCCAATATCTGTGAAATAGCTAATCCCACCCTACCCCACCAGTCTCTGAGAGGTACTAAAGAAGACTCTAATAGACCTTTTCTGAGCTCAAAATGGAGGCAAACAACCTCATGCAATAACTCTGATGAGAGTGATTAAGGCACGCAGTGGGAAACGAGAGAATGATTGTCTGGAGTGATTGGCTGAGTGACCCTGCATGGAAGTGCTGCGAGAGAATTGAACTCAGTCATTTTGTGTCCCCTTTCCTGGCTGATTATATTAATAAGATAAATCCAAGATCCCCTACCAGGCCTTAACCCGACTATTTTTATGAAATGGGTTACACAAATCTCTTTTCCTGGTCTCTGGAGAGTAGAGTATCAGTTTTAGAGAGGAGATATAAGGGATCATTGCTCTCACAGGATTTGAAAAAGATTGGAAATAAATAGAAATGGGGTGGCAAATCGAAGTCAGAAATAGATAGAATTGGGGTTGCCAATTAGAGTTTTCTGCCCCAGAATGGCAGAGACCTAATTAGTGGTGTTTGTGCTACTGACATAAATGATCCCTCAAATCATACGGCTTGACAAGTAGAATATTTAGTTGCTTTTCCTCTTGGATGATGAATTGGGTGAAAAATCATACATTTCATTAGACATGCAATGAAGGTGAATTCCAAGCATATATAGAGATGAGAATATCAAAAAGACATGAGGTGGGCTCCAAACACTAAAGTTGCAGTCACATTTACCATTGCTTGGTGTAATTTTGCCAGTTAAATTCAGTCATAGGAATCTGTGAGATCATGGGGTTTTGCGTGAGGGCAAAAAAGTTCCCCTCACAGATTTAGCTCATGTTCAATTTGGTCACATGAACTGACCAATAGAAAGCTGCTTGGTTTGAAAGTGACTTCTGTGTGAGCTATACCTTAAACATCACAACGCTATTGACAACAGTCATTGGACACGTTTTTGCAAGCGAATGTTCGCTAAAGTGACTGCACTTTATTTATACTGCATTGTAGTGAGCGTGGCAGAGCTGAGTTTCATTAAAGCTGAGTTTCATTTGCGAGGTGACCTGTGGGATTGATAGCGGACAGGATAAAGTGTTGAGAGCGGCCAAGAGCTCTAAAATGGAGAAATGCTCAACTTTATGCAAATAAAGAGCAGAAAACGGCAGGTGGCAGCAGCTGTGAGGTTAAGGTAGTGACGTCTGTCATGAGCGTTTAAAAATACTTGGATTGTGCTGGAGTTTCTGCTGGATTTAGTGCATAAATCAGTGTTTACACATTGAATGCATAAGTTGTTATATGTATGTTAAATATTGCAGTTTGGACATTTTCTTTGTGAATAGATTGCCTGCGTTTACAAAAGATTATTAAATTGACACTTATCTTTACTTTGGCCATTCAGAAACAAAGTTTGCATCTTAAAATGTAATTGCGTGTATATGTGACGATTGTATTAGCTGTGCACTGCGTTGTCAGAGGCATGGAGCAGAGTTTTGCCTCTGCAGTGAAAATGCAGCTTTAAGAACACATTAACAGCCACATAACAACACCCTGACGACTACCAGAAAACCCTAACATTGTGGTGAACATTGTATCTCTTTCTTGTTCAGCTAAATCAATCTGTCTTTATTTCGTGCTATTTTTCTTTACTGACAAATGGTTCATTGGATATTTTCAGAATCTGTATCATTTACAAAAGTGTGTCTGCACTGCAAAAATATTCTTCACCCACAGCACCCCCTCATCTCTGGAAGATTTTTTGGCTGCAGTGTTAACTGTGAAAGTTTAAAATGCATTAATTGCTCCTCACTGATGGGAGATAATCTGCACAATTAAAATAATTGTTCTGCTGGAGCTGTGCTGGAAGAGTCCCCTGTCACAGCTCTTGCAAGAGGCTGGCCATAAATAGCAAGATGCTCCTCACCATATGCTGTATAGCTCATAGGGGACCGCTCCAGTTCAGACTGTCTTTATGCGCCACTTAAGAGCAAATCTTAGAGATAACAGCAGTCAAATTACATTTGTAACTGACTGTTTTTGAGCATTACAAAGATCAAGATAACATGTAAAGTCTTACCAGGAAATGTGATGTGTTTGTTTTACTTGAGTGTGTGTGTGTGTGTGTGTGTGTGTGTGTGTGCGCGTGTGCGCATGTGTGCGTGGGTGTGTGTGTATGTGTGTGTGTGTGTGCAGTATGTGATGCTGTGTATTATGCATTGCCAGAAAGTAAAAGCCTGAGCTTCTTTTCATTCTTTGTTATACTGCTTTTCATTTAAAACAAAACCCAGCTGAAACTCATTAAAAAGTTTTTAACCCTAGTCAGCTAGCCTCATATGGAGGACACTTACTGGTAGTGTTGTAGTCAAGACCACCTAAACTGAGACCAAGTCAAGACCAATAAAATGAGGGGTTGAGACCAATACCAAGACCAGAAAAGACCATCTAAAAGATCCACATTATTTACTGCCTGTGAAATGTCATATTTGTAAATTTGTAATCACTAAATACAACTAATAAGATAATAAGACTTAACAAGATAACAAATAATAAGACACTATATAGAGCTGTTACCAATCAAATGAAATGACTAAAAACAAAAGTTATATTTGCACTGCAGAGGTGGCACGTCACGTGTGGCTGAGTACAACGTGCGCCCCTGCCTTCATCTTCATGCAGGAAATGCAGATCCACTACCCTCGGATTATGAATTACGGATGGGGCCTACGCCAAAGAACTTTATAAATAATTGCTTGCTGGGCTGTCAATAAATTAATGGTTTGTTTCATCATTCTATCTCCAGTTCTGGTAGAACTGAATGAAACTGACACAGACTTGGAAACTAGGGTTACGTTCAGACTGTAAGTCCAAATCCGATTTTTGTGGATATCTGATTGAAATCCGATATCTAAACAGCAAAAAATCTAATTCAAATTTTACAAATTCGGTTCAAGCTACATGTGGTTTGAAATCCTATTCAAATCGCATTTCTGGAAATCCGTTTCAGTCTGACCGCTCGGATTTTGCGTGGTTTATGTGACTTTCTCACGCCGCGTTAAATGTAAAACATCAGACGTTGTGATAGGAAACACACTGAAAAGTCGCTGTTGGCGTTGAGTGAGGGAGGAGCCATGGAGGAGGAGGGGACGGCATCATGGGGACACGCCAATGACTGTCCGAGGAGGAACCGGGGTACCAGAGTGCTGAGGTGGAGCTGGAGCAACTGAGGCCCAAGGTGGAGCCAGAGGGAAGGTGGAGCCAGACGTAGGGGAGTTGAGATTTAATGCAGCGGACGGCTCGCAAGTCCATGAGATGAATCCAGAGGACCGAAGGAGCCCGGTGGAGCCGTAAGCCAATGGTCCCAAGTGGAGCAGAGGGAGGAAGGAGCCAAGGCTGAGAAGTCTGGACAATAGGCAGAGGTGGAGTGACAGGATTAGCTGGAGGTAGAATCAGGGGACACCTTCGTCCAGGTGGAGCTGGATGCCAGAAGGCCTGAGGTGGATGCACCCCGATGAGGGGAGGCAGACGAGGAGTAGCCGAGGGACTGACTAGACTAGAGACAGTGGAGTCTCAGCCTGGTAGTGGAATCTCAGCCTGGTAGAGGAGCAGGCTGAGATTTGAAGATAGGTGGGAGAGGGAGGAGACGCAGGGATCATAGGAGACGCAGAAGACTTGGAGTTGGGTGGGACCAGCGTACATGCAGGATATCTGGAACTGGACAGGATCAGCAGGGACAGGAGAGACAGGGTAACATCCTCTTCAAACAAACACCACACAGAGGCCAGCAGCAGCAGCTCACCCTCAGTGGCAGGAGTGTGGGTGGGGCTCCAATCCAAGTCACCTTTATTTATATAGCGCTTTTTACAATACAGATTGTATCAAAGCAGCTTTCACAGTGATAACATGAAAATAATACAACAAAGTTTGTTTCTAGAAGAAACTTGCGTCATCATCCACCTTAAGTAAGGCAGATCAATAATATTGTTGAACATTTAAATGTCCCCAACTAAGCAAGCCAAAAGCCAAGGCAACAGGGGCAAGGAACCATAACTTCATCTGGTGACAGAAGGGAGAAAAAAACCTTGGGAGAAAACAGGCTCAGTCGGAGGGCCAGTTCTCCTCTGGCCAACGAACAAACAGTGTATGATTATGATTATGATTATGATTATGAATCCATGCCCTCGAACTCCACTAATATTCCCAAGACTTCACACAGTGTTGCCGCTCACACCCCTGGTCATATGTTTAGAACCACATTTAGAAACAACCACATTCAGAAACAATATTGAGTCTATAAAAGCACTATAAGTCTACACCGTGTCCTTACCAGATACGACGTGACACGCGAGAAAATGGATCTTTTCCATGTTCCATGAGTTTTTTGTACTAACCAATCGCAACAGCGATTTTTTCTGCGAAAAAAAAAAGATTGTTTCAGTCACCTAATATGTATTTTGTAAGATTTAGGAATTGGATTATCTAGTTAGTTTTGTTTTTGAATGCATGTTTGGATAAAAAATTAACACAGAAAACCTGTGTACCTTACACTACAGAGAAGATGGACTTGCGCTCAGGAGTAGAGTGTACGGATTATTTCTACACACACTGCTATGGTCACAAAATGACGTCACACTCAGCGCGTATGTTAAAAAAAAACCCCACTTAAACAGGTTTATTACACATAAATTACTAAACGTTGACAATGAATAAATGCATTTACAATCCTGCGAAAACAGGGGGTGCTGCAGTACCCACACCATCCCTACTTCCAACGCCCCTGTTGGCTGCTCTACACCGGGCAGGCGTGCCTCCGTGTTCAGGCTGGTTAAATAGAACGTGCACAGTTATCGATCAGGAAAATTTGAGAGGCACATCAGTTGTTGAAATCTCAGTGTATGGGACTCCTGCTCCTTGTTATATAAAAACAATATCACATTTGTAATAATGCTTATTTTTGTGAAAACAACTCTCTAACTCTTCTGATATTCAACAGACTCTACGGATGTTTCCTCCCCGGTCGCTGTTCGACGCCTCCCTCGAGGCCCGCTCCATTTCTCCCCATGCTGCACGAGGAGCTTTCAAAGTCCTGGAAGGCACCTTTTTCGGCTAGGCTGTGAACTTCTATCTCTTTGACGCTCTCTGTTGTAGACGGCGCGAAAGACAAGGGATTCATGTCCATTCCTCCGGTCGAGGAAGCCATCACAGCGCACCTTTGTCCGTCCTCCTCTGGATGGCACTCTAAGGCCACCTTGCCTTCTAAAGCCTGCCGGACTACTTCCACCTTTGTCAGCCACAGATTTTACAGGCCAACCTTCTCCGTTCTATGGACGAGGCGGGCCTGGACCCTGAGAACTTCACGAATTTGAGAAGTGCCATGGACCAAGTCCACCGCTCAGGCCATTGGGAGGAACATGGTGACCCTCACTGTTGTGGAGAGACATTTGTGGCTCACGCTGTCGGAAGGAAGGATGCTGACAGAGCCACCTTCCTTGAAGCGCCTGTCTCCCCCTCCGGGCTCTTTGGACAGGCAGTGGAAGGGTTTGTTGAGCGCTTATCGGAGGTACAGAAGACATCGCAAGCCATGCAACACTTCATACCCAGACGCTCTAGCCCAGACGATACCCAGACGACTCACCCCCCTGAAACAGCAGGGTATCCGAATACTGAACTATTTGGACGATTGGTTGATTCTGGCACAGTCAGAAAAAGAACTTATAATGCACAGGACTGTATTACTCAGCCACCTACAGACTTTGGGTCTCAAAGTCAATTGAACCGTATTTTCTGGGAATAGATCTGGACTCTGTATCAATGACAGCGCGGCTGACATCACAGCGCGCTCTAGGCATTCAGCGCCCAGCCATGTCATTCAAAGCAGGCAATGTCACTCTTTTCAAAGCTTTTCAGAGGATTCTAGGTCTCATGGACTCAGCCTCAGCAGTGCTTCGGTTGGGCTTGCTGCGCATGCGCCCGCTACAGCACTGGTTAAAGACGTGGGTCCCGTGTCGAGCATGGACTTCCGGTCAGTTACGTCTCAAGGTAACTCAGAACTGTGTCACAGCTCTGGAGCCTTGGAAGGCGACCGATTGGTACTGAACAGGTGTAGACCTGGGGTCTGTCTCGAAACTGAAAGTGGTTTCGACAGATGCCTCCAACACGGGCTGGGGCCAGACCAGTCTTTGGCCTGTGGTCGAGCCGAGAGAGGCTCTCACACATCAATTGTTTAGAGATGAAGGCTTGATTGATCTCCCAGATGGAGTGTTAAACACGATTACTCAGGCTAGAGTACCCTCTACTAGACGGCTCTATGCTTCTATAAGTGGTCGGTGTTCTCAGGGTGGTGCTCGACTCGCCAACTGGATCCACAAGAGTGTGGGGTATCAGAGGTTCTCTCCTTCCTACAGGAGCTGTTGGATGTTAAATGTGGGTGTTAAAACTCATTCCACGAGAGGTGTGGCCTCCTCGGGGGCTTGGTCTAGTGGGATTTCTCTTCAAAATATCTGTATGGCGCCAGGCTGGGCCTCTCCGTCTACATTTATAAGGTTCTATAACCTGGAAGTTCCCGCTCTTCAAGCCGAGCTGTTATCAGTCTAGTTATCTATGCGTTTCTGTCGGAATTCATTCTCAGACTGCAAGAGCTCAGTTCAGGCCAGCTACGTCTACCCTGACTGTCATACTGTGTTAAGCACCTTTATTCACATTTAGGTAACTATGTTGCCTTTTGTTATTTTATTAAGCCCACTCCATGTCGGCTTGTATATCCCCATTATCATATGAACTCCGGGCGCTCGACCTTGAGTCACTGTGGTTGTTGACTCTTAGCATGCACGGTTACGCAACACAAGAGTACTCTCATAAGAGAACGTCTCGGTTACTAACGTAACCTCGGTTCTCTCTAGAAGAGGGAATGAGTGTTGCGTAACCCTGCCGTGCTTATGCTACTATCTGTTTTCGCTTCATCGATGAAAACCAAAGAGCATCCTATCGAGCTCTGGCTAATATAGGCATAAGCCACGCCCATTTGCACGGGACGTGACGGGTGAGCTTACATCCCGTGCAGCCTCTCGATAGGTTGCAGCAGTTGTCACAGAGCAGCCAATAGGCACATGAGCCGCTTCACCTAGGTCTGCTTACTGCAGCAAAAGCGTTTTAAATAGATACAAATTATAAGGATAATTCGCATATGTGCTGTTCCTGGCTGTGGACAAACTACATATTTGAATACACTGCCTAAAGATCCAGACATCAGGGAAAAATGGATGCAATTTATTTTTTGTGGACATCCCATTCACGGCAGTGTTCATTTAAGCATGTGTTCTCTGCATTTCATGGATGACTGTTTTGAGAATAAAACGCAGTATGATGCTGGCTTTGCCAGAAAACTTTTGCTTAAGGATTAGGCCCTGCCCACTATTCTGGGCGCAACAACAACGACGCAAACTGTAAGTAAAAATTTAAAACGTTAATTCCAGTTTAATTCATTATCACCGTCGTATAATCGAATTTTGAAAATATGTCGCCTTTCTAGTAGGGCTACATGAGATACAAAATTTCAAATTTTGCCATATCAATGCTGCATCTTCAAATATGGCCTGTGCATGTATTTTGTCCGTGGTACACCTTATCATTTCATTGAAATTAGTTGTTAACAAATTATAGGATAATTACGCAACAATATCCCTTTTTCAAGTGTCTCGGCCCTCGGGTTACAAAAGACATATTCATTCAAAATAGTTTCAAACTTTCCATGTGGACACGGGCTGATCCATTCGCAGTTGTTGTGGTGAAGGTTCATTTCCTTCTGATTCCTCATCTGATTCTGGCTCAAACATATATGGTTGTGTCATTGCAAGAGCCATCGCCTCACACGCAGCAATCGGCAGCACCCGCTACTATTGTAAGTAAGTAAAATTTATTTCTAAAGCGCTTTTCACAGAAAAAAATCACAAAGTGCTGTAAACGAGAAAGGTAAAAACAAAACCTTATATAAACAATATAAAAATGTATATACAGTACATATGTAAAATCAAAGTGACACTAGTTAAAACCCATCAACCAAAAGCTTTCTTAAATAAACAAGTCCTCAGATCCTTTTTAAAAGAATCAACAGAGCCAGCCAGACGTGTGAAGAGGTTCAGTGTGTGTGGAAGGAAGAAGACAGGGTCGGCGTCGGCGTGACTAGGACTCGTTTATTCAGAAAAACAAAAAGAAACGAGGCGCACGTACAATAGCGCATTCGCCACCATAAACAAAACACGCGATCCAACACTTTCTTCTCTCGGTTGCAGTAGCCGCGTGCGAAGTCCCAGTCCAACTCTCTCTCTCGCTCTCTCATTCCCGCCGGTTATATGCGGTCTCTCCACGCCAATTACTGCAATCAGACACAGGTGTTCATCATCTGCACTTGACCTAACGTTACTTGCTCACCGCACGGCTCCGTCCTTTCTCTCCCGCTACAGACTTCGCAAAATCACGCCCCCCTCGCCACAGTCAGGTTTGCCGAAGTGCGTTTAATTTATTTATTTTTGTCCCTGCGTGCCGATCGGAGACGGAGTTCACTGCTGATATTCTGAGAGCTTTCTAGTCTCGCGGCTGTCATCAGCAGCGCCTTGTATCGCCCAATCAGCGGATGGCGGGTGGGTGCGGTTTTGAAAATTGGTCAAAAACGTTGGTGCGGATGGATGGCGGACGGATGATGAGTTTTGTGATGCGGTTGCGGATGAAATAATAGCCCATCCGCGCATCTCTAGTAGTAGATAAAACATTCTTCATTAATGGTGAGGCAATACCAACAGTTTCTGAGAAGCCAGTGAAGAGTCTTGGGAGATGGTACGATGGAGATCTAAAGGACACAGTTCGAGTGGGAGAAGTTAGACGACAAGCAGTGGAAGGGTTGAAGAGCATAAACAGCTGTGCTCTACCAGGCAAACTAAAACTCTGGTGCTTTCAGTTTGGTCTACTGCCGAGGTTGCTGTGGCCACTGACTGTGTACGAGGTTTCTTTGACAACAGTGGATAAGCTGGAAGCGTTAATAAGTTCAGACATCAGGAAATGGTTGGGAGTTCCACGCTGCCTCAGCAGAGTGGGACTTTATAGTAAAGGAATATTGCAGCTGCCAGTCTCTGCTTTAACCGAGGAGTTTAAGTGTGCCAAGGTCAGACTGGAAATGACATTAGTAGAGTCACGTGACAAATGTGTAAGGGAGGCAGCCCCTGTGTTAAAAACTGGTAGAAAGTGGTCAGCAAAGAAATCTGTAGTAGAGGCAAAGGCTGACCTTCAAATTGGGGATATCGTGGGACAGGTACAGCATGGAAGAGGGGGTTTTGGGCTCAGTTTAGCTCCTCCTAAATGGCACAAGGCAGGCCCAGCTCAAAGGAGGAAGCTGGTGTGTAGCGTTTATACGCCCGTATAAATATAACTAATTATTATTCATAACGGATTATGATCAATAATTAATAATTTAATTATTTTCAGAATTTACTGTAGCAGAATCAATAGTATGATCATTTTATCAGTTCATCCAATGAACGGAAAGCATAAACAATTATTAATTCTAGGAAATATAATATCTTCCTGGCCAAGAAAAACTAATTCCCAGCTAACAGCTAAATTAAGAAATAAATCAAGGGTAAAAGCATAGGTAACTTAGATCTAAGTTCAAGACAATAAATTCGTAAGCACATAACACAAGTAATGCTTCTCTTTTCAAATACAAACAATACTTTATTGATTATCCTAAAACATAAAACTAATATCTAACACAGACACACGCACACGCATTCATACAAGTTGCAGAAAGAAAGAGAGTGAGGAAAGAATGAGTTTTAAGAGTGAGATAGTGAAATCCCAAGCTTCTATATGCACTTATAAGACATGACCTGAACGAACCATCAATCATTGATTTAACCCTTCTATCGTTTCTTAGGCAGGTTATTAAATTTTATATTAATGCACCAGTTCAGTTAAGAGTCTGGAGGTACTTGCATTCGCGTTGCTTTGGGATTCCCGTTGGTTGGTTGCTTGGCTGGCTGTGCCTGGAGATGTCTTGGGGCGGCCAATCACGTGGTGTGTTGGCGCGGATGAATGAAGTCTTTGAAGTTGAAGCAGGCTTTGCAGTTGAAACGTTAAAACGAAACTTTGCAGCAAAACTTAACTTAGAACCGAGACTTTTAACGGAAAAGGAAAAAAAAACTAAGAAAAGAAAGAAAAGCGTGACGAGTAGATGATGATGGCTTGAATGAAGCTGTTGAACGCGTTCTTCTGATCTTAAATTGGGTTCTTTTGTCTCTACGCGTCTACATGGTTACTATAACCATCGTCTGCTGTCTCCACCCGACATGTTGTTCTGCCGAGACCTATTCCGAGAGAGAGAGAGCCCGACTTCTGTGTTCGGGTCTAAGATTTTAAACTCAAGTGTGTTGTCCCGCCTCCTGGAGGAATTTGGACAATAAGATACTTGTAAGGTTATTTGAGAAGGGGGTATTTTCCATCATCCCCCTCTCATCGTAAATCATCTGTGTTATCTGTGGTCTGCTTACTCCTCCAGTTGTAACAGAGAGTACAGAGGATACAGTTTATACATGATTCCTATTATACGAACACAAACATTTTACACAGATTTCAATCAAGCCATCGTCTGAATTAAAAACATGTGGTCGCATTGATACACGATACACTTTCATTCACACAGGTAATGGTTACAACAATCACACGACTTTTATGTGATCTAAGCATAATAGACACATACAGGGGTCATAGAAAAAATATAGAATTATGCAGTTAAACGATGTTTTGATTATAAGTTCGTCAAGAATTGTTTTGTGATGATTGTATGCATTTTTATATGAAAAGTCTCTGTGGTTTTTAATGGAGGTCTCAACAATGAAGTCGTTCAGAGGTCTTCAAGAAGGGGGAAGTCTGTTTTACATCTCTGTCATGGGATCAAATGATCTCTGGCGTTATCTTGGTGCTATCCCGTGACATCTCTGAACCAATCAGTCTTTTCACAATTACCAAATGTTGACAATTAAAGTTTTTTCCTGGTTGCAGACTCTCTGGAGCCTGTGGGTGATTTATGGCTCTGGGTTTGGTGGCACACTCTACAACCTGGTTCCTCAGAGACGTCGGATTCAGCGGCCAAGAGTTGCGTCGCACAGTAAAGAACTTATCTGAAGCAGCAGAAAGGAACAGCAACTGGCTGTGGTTGAGACGGAAAGATTCTAGCTGGCTGTGTACAGCCCGCCACGCTACGGTTTCGTAGAATTCTTGAAAAACTTGAAGAGTCTGTTGGTTTATTTGTATAGGTTGTATAGTATTTACAGTCATTACGTTCCTGTGTATATTGCGTGAATGATGGGTGGTTGGGCAGATATTGTGTTTTGCGGTAGGTGGTATGCCATACGGAACCGTTGCCACTGAAACTGCTTTAACGCACCAGTGGGGCTCGACAGCCTTAGTCAAACGGGTTGGCGCATATGGTTGGGTTGCGGAGAGATTGTGAGATTGTGGTTAGGTCTCAGCAGCAGGAGGGATGTAGAGGTCAGTAAGCTGGGCTGAGTTGAGTGGGGGACGGAGGGGGGTGACTCTGGGACGCCAGAGTCACTGTCGAGCTCTCTTGAGGTGTCGTGGGCTAGTCGACGAAACACTGAGGACGGAAGGTGCCCACTTGAAGACCCTAGAGATGTCCCCTACTCGGCTCAATCCAGACGGTTGACGTGCTGTCGTGCAGACCACACTGTAGTTGCAGCCGTCGTGTGTGCTGACGCGCCAAGTACACTGCAGTCGTTAAAGCAGGACAGAAGGGGAGTCACACCCTCATATGGAAAGAAGCGTAAATGGATGGAGAAGCATAGTTTACTGTAAAGCTACGTCTTAGTGTTGCTTATCTTGGCGAAAGCCGAGTACAAATCAGCATGAAGTTTTAACATCTACTCTCGTGTAATGGAAATTGTGTACTTTGTTCACAAAAAATGACAAAAAGTTGTTACAGTCTTCAAGTGTGTACACAGGCACAATGTAAACAGTTCCGCAGAATCCGCATATGTTCTGACTAGAGGGCGTTAATAATTTATACATAAGCACTGACGTTAGCCAATCATAACATTGGGCGTTAACACTGAACTCTGAACTCTTAAAGGGGAAACACCTCCAAAACAGACTGTTTGAATGAGAGGGTGAGAACAGGGAGGGAAAGGGTCATAAATCACAAAACTTTAAAAGTTTTTTAAACCTAGCAATACTATTGTTGCACCTAATGCCTGGCTCACACTACAGGAGTTTTAGGCCGATTTATGCCCGATTTCCCCCTCCCGAGAATCGGAGAAAAAATCTTGTCGATGACCTCGATCGGTTCCGATGTTCGGCACAGATTATCTGGTAATGTGAGGCGTTCACAGATCAAATCTTGCACCTCCCGATCTGCTCTCACACAAATCGGGCTTGCCCCGATCATATCAAACATGTTTGATATTTATCGGGATGAGCAAGATTTCAGTTCAATTCCAGCATTATGGACAGGAGATTTGCAGTCAAAACTTTAAATATAAATGATCAGAAGATGCTTTTAAATATTGAAACGTTTATTTATCCATAAAAATATAGCCTAAAGTCTACACATGCGTTTTATATTTAATATGAGTCCGTAACGGACGTAGGCCTGTGACACAAAACATCTTTAACTTTTAGGTGGCAAAATATTTTTTGGTAATTCTGTGAATTACTGCTCAAACGAAAAGTAATACAACCCACCGGATGAAGAAGGATTGCTTTCCACAGAACATAAAATATTTTTTTTGTGGTATTTTTCGTGTTCGCATTTATGAGGAAAAAACAATGCTTTCTGACATGACCGCTCTGAAAGCAGCACTAAAACTTTCACAGACCTCAAACAGAAAGCACAAAGCCTTTCTTTAAAGTGAATTTCGTTTTGTATTAATTGTATTTTAATTTTAATCAATGTTTCATCAACCAACTACCTGGATTTAATAAATAAGAAGTAAATATAGCAGACAATAGGCCTATATAATCACGACACGGAGGCGCCAGCGCGTGAACTGGAGCTCGTCTCATAAATGAACCGAAACTCAGCGTATTGGTTGCCTACTTGCCTCACAGACCTGAGACATATATCTATGAAAGATATATCTATTTAAACAGAACAATTCAAAACGAAAGAAAACGGACATCTCTCTTATGTAGGCTAATCCGTATGAAAAGTGCATTTCTCCCTGGCGCGTTCACTACTTATCTTTATCTTTATCTTTGCTTTATCTTTGCAGCCGACAATTAATAAACAATTAAAATGTCTCCTTGTCATTTGACATATCCATAATTATTACTTTTGCCGGTTCTTTGTGACAGCTTTTAGTGCTTCTGTAAAAAAAAGCGCCTTAGCCTACGTTACATGAACGCGTCACCGCATCAGCACCGAAAACATTTTAGATATATATAGCCTGTGTGTGTGTGCATATCATTAATACTCAATGACTCATCCCAACCAACTATTAATTATTTATTTTTGTTAACTTAAAAAAAAAAAGTAAGTGTCTTTTTACATGTTAGGTGTCAGAGTGGATGGTCACGGCAATCTTTTCACGAATATGACTTGATATGAAGGACAGATATTTTGTTTACATCCACCTTTGCTTCCGATCTGTTGCGTGAGATCACGTGAGGCGCTTCCTCTGGCACGAATCTTAATAACTATTGTGTAGTGTGGGATGCTCCGCGATTTTCAAATCTTGTAGTGTGAGCATGTTTAAGATTAGAGGTAAGAAAATCTGCAAAGATTCTCCTTAAGTGTGTGCTGCAACCAGATTTCAAAATTGGTTAGGATTTTAAAACTCCTGTAGTGTGAGCCAGGCATAAGGGAACATAAAAAATGTCATGACCCTTTTAAATTAAACATTTAGATTTTAAATACTCTTTAAAATAAAATGTATATTGTCTGTTCAGTCCCTGTATAACAAACCCAATTTTAAAAGGTTAAAGAATTAACTGTGGTGCTTATAATTAAGAGATAAAAGGAAGTTGCAAACTTTTTACAAAATACACATATCTCTGTACCAAGAAAATTTCCAACACTTTACATTTCACTACCAGGTTTTATGGAATATGTAATTAATTTAACTTACACTGGAAAGTTTTCCTAGACATGTAGCAAAAATCGGGGCATGCAAGTTCCTGAATGTGATATTATAGATAGTGTGGATAAAGTGTGAATTCCAAACAGCGTTTTTGCTTCCTTGAAGGGCACTCTGGAAGGGGACGACATTTGGAAGGGTGTTCCAAATGAAAGTTCAAACCTGAATCCCGTCACGAAGGGCCCTTCCACAAGTCCGTAAGCCAAGGGTAGATTCGATGGTCACTTCAAGGAAGTAATATTATAATTTATGGTCATGTGACCAGGGTGGTGATTCATTTAAAAAAAAAAATTTTACTTTTAAAGTTTAAAGATTTATGCCTCTGTACAGGATGGTGCCTTAGATTTAGGCAAAAATAATTTTGTATTTGATTTGCTTATTTCATCATTATCTTCTATTAATGTTGACAGATTACGGATTACTCTTCTTTCAGTATGCAGATATAAAACCTTCAAATTCTGTATTTTTAAGTAGTTCACAAGGGTTTGGAACAAAGCTTGTTTATAATCGAATATAGCTACAATACAGTTATGTCACACTGCTCTTTTTTAACATTTCTGCATTAGGCTAAAGTTTTCTGTCTCTTATTGCTGGCTTCAGAATCCATTCTGATCTTAATTTGCTCCGCGAGATGGTGTGAAATTCTTTTGTTTAGAGTCTACCATTAGCAGAGACTCAAGACAAACAGAACCTCTTCTGCTCATTAAGGAAGGGAAGAGCAGACGTTACACTGACCCACTCTCACCCGGAACTCATTAATATCACTGACACTTCCGTGAGCCGAGGCTGCTGCTACTCTTATCTGACACCTCGCCATATTAGGACTGGCCCCAGGAAAGTTCATTATCTCTGAAGAAAAGGAAAAGGCCAAGAGAAACTGAATACTAATTAGATATATCTGTATATTATTGAAATAAAAATATTCCTTGAAATTTTCCCATTAAATAACGCATTAGGCTGAGTAAAAGTTAATAGCAGTGCATGTGGACACTTCTAGTGACAAAACGATGTGTAATTCGTATATATTCGTATTATAAGGTAGTATCCTCACAACTATGTTCCTTTTTAGAAATAAATATTCTGATTGTTCCAATCCAATCTGACTTCTGACCTATAACGCTGCTTGAATCATAATCATTCACTGTTCATTCGTTGGCCAGAGGAGAACTGGCCCCCCGACTAAGCCTGGGTTCTCCCAAGGTTTTATTTTCTTGAGGTGAGGAGCCCTGTCATGTTGATTGAGTGCAACTCCATTCCGAGAAAAGAGATCCTCTGCCCAGGGGTGAGTTTGCTCTTTTCCCAGTTGACCCAAAGCCCTAGGTGGCTGAAGTGACTGAGCACCATATCCCTGTGTTCGCACAACTGCTCTCTTGACTGGGCCATGATAAGCCAGTCGTCGAGGTAGTTGAGGATACGAACACCACGCTCACACATGAGAGCTATGGCCTCTGCGACTTCCGTGAAGACACGATGCGAAAGGGCCAGCCCGAAGGGTAAGAATTTGTACGGATATGCCTGCCCCTCGAACTCAAAGCGAAGAAACGTTCTGAGTCGAGGGAGAATCGAGACATTAAAGTGTGCGTACTTCAGTACTTTTTAATCCACCGCCTTTCTTGGGTACAATGAAGTATGGGCTGTAGAAACCGGTCTTCATATCGGTTGGAGGGTCCGGCTCGATCATGTCCTTCGCCAGTAGGACTGCGATCTCTGCCCTGAGCACAGGGGCATTGTCTGCCAGAACACAGGTGCACTGAAAGCTGAGGGACGCAGAGCGAACTGAATCACATAGCCAACTCTGATAGTGTGGATGAGCCAGCGAGATGGGCTGGGAAGCGCTAGCCAGGCTCCCAGACATCGTGCAACCGGGACCAACGTACCCGGGCGTACCCGGGGTGGGGCAGTGCGGCGGAATGCAGGGACCCGGAGTGGGGTCTGAGTGTGTGGTGCAACACGTACCTGCTTCCGTCGAAGGGCAGAGTGAGTGTGTGGAGTCATCAGTGCGTCCGGGACACAGCCACTGCTGCTCGCTGGGGATGAAAGAGGGGCCTGAGGGTGACAAGGCATAGCATCGTCAACTGCCAAGTGTGCCCTCTTGAGACCTAGAGGTTTCAGACACTGCTCTTTTATTGAAATTGTAGGTACCACTGGCCTGGGGTCAAAACAAAAGCAAAGGAAACAAAAGATTATCCGCCCGACCCTCCACCGTGGGAAGGATTGGCACATTCACCATCTCCTGAAGAGCAGTCTGATCCAACTTTGGGTCGCCCGTCTCAGGGTCGTTTGCACTTCCGCTTGCCTGCTGGTTTGGCAGCAGCCTGGACGCGTGGGGCCGACTTCCTATGGCTTGCTCCACGCTGAGGCCTCGGTGAAGGCTGCTGCTGAAGCTTAGCAAGGAGCGGATTGAGGGTCTGCGGCTGGGGGACGGGTTGGAGCAGCAGCAGGTATCTGGGCAGGATGTGCCGGATGGCCACCGTCTGCTTCTGGGCAGCCCGAATAAACCAGCCTGACAGAGAGGGGCATGCAGGAACCGATTTTTATCTATGTCCCTCATATCCGCCAGATTGAGCCAAAGGTGGAGTTTCTGGACATTGCCTGACCGACAGAACGTGCAGTTTCTTTCGTCTCCCGGAGGGCAAGGTCAGTTGCCGCACAGAGGTCAGAACCACCCTTGTGCATGTCCATGAGCGCTTGGGCCTGGTGGACCTGCAGGAGTGCCATGGCATGGAGGGCGGAAGCAGCCTGTCCACAGGCTTTGTAAGCCTTCGCTGTAAGACCGGACAAAAACTTTCATGCCTTGGACAGGATGCATGGATTGCCCCGCCAAGAGGAAACGGACGCTGGACATAGTTGCATCATAATGGCACACTCCACCGGCGGGACATCCACATACCCCTTAGCCTCTCCACCATCGAGGGTGGTGAGGAGGGAAGAGCCACTTGGACGGCTTCTGGCACTATACTGTGCCGTCCTTGTCCCTGTGAGCTCCTCATGCACTTCCAGAAAGAATGGTACCGGGGCGGCACGCTAAGAACCAGCACGGCCCGCCTTGAGAAACCAATCGTCGAACCGGGAAGGTTTGGGATGTGGTGGAGGGTTCCACGCAAGCCTGACCTTCTCAGCAGCCCGGGAAAGCATAGCCGCTCATTCTGGATCAGACTCGGGCAACGCTACACTCCATGAAGGGGGTAGCCTAGCTGAATCATTATCTCCAGAGGACTGAACCGATGCTGCAACCAACATCTGGTGGTCAGGAGCAGCTTCAAAAGACACGACTGGTAATCCATGTGAAGGACCAGCATGCTCTTTTGTATGACAGCCAAACATAAACAGTAATAAAAATATAAAGCATAAAATTGTGGTCATTAAAAAAAAATAAAGAATAAATAATAATAATAAGAATCCTTTGTGATGAAAACAGTCAAGCCTAAGATTTAAGTTAAAAGTTATCTTCATTACCATCTCTTGTCTGAACACTAGTGCGGTTTTGGTGGTTTGGAGATCAAAATTCACTAAAGATATTGTAATTTAATACTTAATTGTTTGAAACCAATTTAGAAAAAAAAAAAACACTTCTTGACAACTGGCATTTTTGTAATTGGACGTTTGACTCAAAACCTTCCAGTTACTGATATATAACTCTTGTGACAACTTCCCAGTGGCACAATATGCATCATGTCAATGAGGCTAAGTCTGGCTCTATCTAAAAGGAAAAAACGGACAGAGAGAGGCAGATAAATTTGTGAGCTCTTTGATGTAAGACAGCACTCATATTATATATTGGTTTTACTATAGTCAGTTTCAGAGATTATTGTGTCTTGCTATAACAAGTATAGATCAATAATCAAATTTCCTTGAATAATGGGAAGAGCTGCTGCTCATTTTTCCAGGTGTAGTGGAATGGAAAATATCTCTTGATTTGTGACACAAGGTATATAAACACACGCAGACAGACACACACACACACACGCACATGCGCACACACACACGCACGCAAGCACGTTATGTTTTCATGTTTTATGGGGACTTTCCATAGACATAATGATGTTTATACTCTACAAACTCTATATTATCACTAAACCTACCCATCATTGAAACCTTAAAGAAAACATAAGTTGGTCTGATTTATAAGCTGTTTTCCTTATGGGGACTAAAAAATGTTCCCATGTGGTCCAGGTAAACCCTAAGTCATGAGAACAAAATGTCCCCACAAAGATGGCAATATCTGAAATCCTTGTCCTTGTGGGGACATAATATTAGGGCTGTCAAATGATTAATCGTGATTAATCACATCCAAAATAAAAGTTTTTTTTACATAATATATGTGGGTGCACTGTGTTTAATTATTTTATATATATAAATACACACACATGCTGGTATATATTTAAGAAATATTTCCATGTATATACTGTATATAGATTTATATATAATTTATATTATATATAAATATAAATATTTTATATATAAATAATATTTTTTTCTTAAATATACATGCATGTGTGTGTATTTATATATATACAAAATAATTATACACAGTGCACCCACATATATTATGTAAAAAAAAACTTTTATTTTGGATGTGATTAATCGTGATTAATCATTTGACAGCCCTAATATATATATATATATATATATATATATATATATATATATATATATATATATATATATATATATATATATATATATATATACATTTCAGAAGAAAAAATTGTGTAAACCACTCTCTGATAGAAAAGATCATTTCAGCTGACTGCCTCAGTAATCCAAAGAGCTTATCTGTTTACAGAAAGTATTGAGATTCTTCAACGTGTCTAAATCTACATCCTCAAAAGGCCTCAGTAAATCAGACTGTCAACACAAATCAAATTAGGCAGGTAGACTACAGCGATATGTCAGGCAGGTGGCTGGTCATCGCTCTCCTTTGATGGGTAAATTACATTTGGCATCCACACGAGCTATAAATAGACACACACACATACACACACAACAAGATGTTTGATCTTGATAAAAGAAAGATTATAGCAATCTGACAATAGACTATAACATAAATCATGCTTTATCTCTGCTGTTGTTTGACTCAAAGGTTTTCAGCATTAGTGTGTTTGATTTGTTGTGTAACCAGAAACCATAATTTGCTTAAGGTGAATATGCTGAATGCAAAGAGGATAAAAACGTCCCTGGTGATCAGTTGCATTTCGAGTAGTCCATGAATGTGTGTGTGTGTGTGAAGCCTTCATTTATTCTGTACCATTGCTCCACCATTGAGACAGTAGTGGTACAATGAATGTGAAGACTCAAATGCATCTGATGTGCAGTGTATTGCATTTACTCAATGGATAACTGATCTCAACATAAACATAAAAGAACTTTTTAATAATCGGAAGAATCTTTTTCCGGACGTACCTTTTGTCCAGTGAAAACGTGCCATGGACGTTAAAGGATGGATCCATAGATACCAATAAAGAACCTTTAATTTAAAGGGTGTATACATAAAGTTAAGATCAGGAACTTGTATTAAGAAAGGGTTTCTTTTGAATTAATGATTGAGAATTATGTTTGCACACATTTCAGTTCTAGTTTATAAAATTAATAATTTTATAAACTAGAACTGAAATGTGTGCAAACATAATTCTAATAATTATGTTTATGGATGTTTTATGGTAAATGTAATAATTTCAGAAGCTTCAGTGGATAAGCATAAAAGTTAGCAGTGGCACTTCATATGATCTGCTCACTGCTAGTGTTTTCTTGGTTGCATCAATTTGAAAAAATAAATAAATCTGAAATTCAAACACAATTAGCCTAAATAAATTTAGGGGGGGGGGGGGTTTCCTGCTCAACTCTTCCATAGATTGATCTCGCCTTTTATCTAGGCCGAGGTCAGGGATCTTGGGCTTAAAAAGATTGATGACCTCTGCTTTACACCATTACACATCCCTATTATAGTGTATTGCATTGTATTTTCGGAGCATGTACTGATTACTGGTATGTGTGTGGTATATTGATTGTTTGCACTATCATGAAAAACTAGTCAAAAGTCAAATTCCTTGTAAGTATAACTTCCTTAGCCAATAAACGCGAATTGTCATTGTGAAGTTCCGCCCTCCCCTGCTGAATAACACACACCTCAGTATCCAGTGAGGAGCTTCAGACGCTGCGAGAGAAACGCTCAGTGTACCGGGGAACTGAAGAGACAAAGAGCAGCCTCACACACTCGCGCTGAGGGTCTGAAGGACACCCTGGCCGTCCCTGCAACCATTTCGGCTATTTTATTTAATTATCTTGCAACGAACTAAATAACAGAGGAACGACAGAGCTTTGGGTTTGCCCGCAAAACATAGTGTAAATCTGTCTGTCCGAGGCGCGCCCGTCAGTTTGGTTTCACCACACAGGCTCTGAGCAACATAATCTGATTAAGTTGCAAATGTCCTACTGGTGAACATACAGAGGTGAAGAAAATCCAACCAGATGTTGAAACGCACTTAGACTAGTTTTTTTTATTTTTTTTTTTATTTTTTTTTATCCATCAATTGTTGGGCAAATCGCTGGACAGACGGATGCGCTAATCTGTGATCGGACTCACGAAAATCATCCACAACTCTGAGCTTCGGTTTGTGAAACTCAAATGAACAGATGAGTGAAGACAGATTGAGTGTTTCAGGACTCGAGCCGCTGGACAGCGCCTGTGGAGAGTTTCCTGCTTTCATCTCCAACGAGGGAACATGTCTCTTTACTCCTTTTCCGTAAATAAACAAACGATTGCTTCCCTTTAAACTACGCTTTAATCTGAGATGTTACGCAGGTAATGAGCAGAGAGGATACATCACTGTATGGTGAAATATAGGTAAGACTATTGTCTTTTCTTATTATTTTTCAAATTTTCATTAGACCGTATATTGTTACAATTTCCTCTGACTATTTTTCAGGTTTGAAAGTCAATGTTTATGTTTTATGTCCATAGATTAACTTTCTTCTATCTAAAGTACAAAAGCTATCTTCCACAACATGTTTCAAAAATTATACAGACTATTTAATGGTTTTACAAAATTCAAACAATTAAAGAATTATGGAGCTAAAATAGTTAATGAAACAGCCAATGAGGAAAGAAAATTAAAAAAATAAACATAAAAAAATAACATTAAATGGTAAAACTTTATTTAGGTGTTTTACATGTAGGCTACAAGTTTTCTATAGTAATAACAACAGTACAGTATGCACAATTAGAAGCAAGTAGCCTAATCCTAAACAAACCCCGACCCTAAAACTATAGTAATATTACAGTACCTTGTTTTTTAATATATATATATATATATATATATATATATATATATATTACTTAGTAGGCTCCAACAGGGCTAAAGGCACACCTTAAGAAAAAAAAAAAATGCTTTTCACTATTCCCATAGTGTATGATTGCAGATAAATATATGTTTGTATTGAACATTTATAGAGCAACATATTTTGTGTGAAAATAAATCATAAAAGTGGTTTATTTTGTTTAAAAATCATATAAATGTATGAGGTGCCGAAGGGGGCCTTTCGCCACACACACGGGCTAAAAGGCTCACCATGGCATTTTTTATCTTGTTCAAAATAATCACTTTAGCAAAGTTTGCACTATTTTCTACTTATTTTGATAATAAAACAATTAATCATTTATTCAATAAATGCATTGTCATTACAATATGTTAATATAAAAATATATTTTAAAAATACATACAATTATTTTAAAAGATCCTGAAAGCATTGAATGAGATCCTATAATAATATAGATTTAGAGACATTAAATCATATTTTATTATATGATATGATTAATATCATATTTTTAAATATGATGGTTTGATTATAATTATGGTTAATATCTCTAAGGAGGACACCCAACTTAATATATGATACTTACAGCCCGTTCTCATCCCAAGGCGTAATATAATGACGCTTTTGCCAAAGCGTCTATATCGAACGCGCATGGCACCCTTTAGCGTCAATATGAGACGCCGAAATATATGGGTCAGAAGGCGCCTCCTAGCGGTCTAACCCTAACCCTACACCATACCTAAACCTACCCATCTCTCTGCGTGTTATATTGACGCTAAAGGGTTCCATGGGCGTTGGATTTAGACGCTTTGTCAAAGTGTCAGAATATGACGCCTTGGGATGAGAATGCGTTGGTTGGATACTTACCATCTCAATCTAACCATGTCATGTCAACAAATGGAAAAATCAGTGTTCAGTATCATGTTAATTATTGTGCCTTTCGCCCCAAAAACTGGGGCGCCTTTTACCCCAAACACCATACTTTTACATATTCTTCCGTTATTGAAAAACTGTTGCTTTAATTAGCTTGAACAAAACTGAAAATCATCAAAAAGACCTTTGTCTCAAAATAAATTCTATAATTTTAACAATTCTCACTTGCTTAAATCTTGTCTAGAACATCTTAAAAAAAAAAACATCAAATATGATCATATTAATATATCAAATTAGCACAGAATCAACTTGGCTGCCAACGATCATGTCAAGGATCGGCCAAATTTCCACGTGCATTTTGAAAAGCGTATGTTTTGGAAAGTGCTGCGGCAAGTTTTTTTGCCATCTACTGGTTTAGAGGAAAATAAAATCAAAGGAGCCTTTTACTCCGTGGAGTCTTTAGCCCCGTTGTACCATACGTATTTGTGTAATTACACTGTGATAGATATTAAAATAAACTGTAACCTATAAAACCACTGTTCCGATGAAATTGTAATAAATCAACCGAATAAATTTACTATAAAACGCGTGAAAACTTTCCCCGACCTGACATATCAGCCTTTCAGTAATTTGACTTTTGACTCAAAAGCTTGTATGGTAAGAGGTATAGACCAAGTGATAACTTCATGTGACAAATAGCTTCAGTCTCTTCTATTTCTGTGGTCTTGTTTTTACTTATAACATCTTTATCCACTGAAAAGGTCATGACAGGTCTAATACACTGCTAAAATATCAGACAGTCAAGATAGTTTTACTGCTGTCTCTGCAGGATAAAATGTCTGCACTTCGTAAGAAATTTGGAAGCGACTATGAGGTAGTGACCACCAAATCCTCCAGCCATCTGAAGGACAAGAGGAGGAAGCGACAGCGATTCGTGGACAAGAATGGACGATGTAACGTCCAGCATGGAAACCTGGGTGGAGAGACCAGCAGATATCTTTCAGACTTATTCACAACTTTAGTAGACCTCAAATGGCGATGGAACCTCTTCATCTTCATCCTCACATACACAGTGGCCTGGTTATTCATGGCTTCAATGTGGTGGATCATTGCATACATCAGAGGGGACCTGTACCGAGTCCACGATGAGAAGTACACGCCATGCGTGGCCAACGTCTATAACTTTCCCTCTGCTTTCCTCTTCTTCATTGAGACAGAGGCCACTATAGGATATGGCCACAGATACATCACCGATAAATGTCCAGAAGGAATCATTCTCTTCCTATTTCAGTCTATCCTGGGCTCCATAGTGGATGCCTTTTTAATAGGCTGTATGTTTATTAAGATGTCTCAACCAAAAAAGAGGGCAGAGACTCTGATGTTTAGTGAAAACGCAGTCATCTCCATGCGTGACGGCAAACTCACGCTGATGTTCAGGGTGGGAAATCTGCGCAATAGTCACATGGTTTCAGCACAGATCCGGTGCAAAATACTCAAGGTAATAGCCTGCCTTTTGTCACATTTTAGAAATTGTTAACTTGTAATTAGACATGTATGTACTGAGTAATATACATTAACATCATGTAAATACAGTAATGTGTTGTGAAGCTGCATGTAAATATAATTTTTGTGTTTTTACAACTATCTTTGTCGAATAGGTCTAACATGGACACTGGAGAGAAAACGATTGTATCCAATACTTATTTACATTAGTACATTTAAAATGTATTAATCATTTGTGTAGGCATATATTTAAAAACATGTACTCTACTGGTCAAAATTAGCATCATTACTCCAGGCTTCAGTGTCACATGATCCTTCAGAAATCATTATAATATGCTGATTTGCTGCTCAAGAAACATTAGCATCAATGTTAAAAACAGTTTTTGCTTTTTTTTTGGAAACTGTTATACACTATCACACTAATAAGATACAAAATTAAAAAAGCAAGGACACATTCAATTTATCAAAAGTGACAGTAAAGACATTTAAAATGTCACAAAAGATTTATATTTCAAATAAATGCTGTTCTTTTGAACTTTATATTCATTAAACAATCCTGAAAAAATAAATAAAATAATCATTATCATCATTCCACACAACCATCACAGGAATAAATTACATTTTCAAATATATTTTCAAATAGAAAACAGTTATTTTGAAATTGTAATAATATTTCACAATTCATTTACTGTTTTATTTGTATTTTTATTGTATTTATTTGCAAACAAAAAAATGCAGCCTTTGAGAGCATAAGAGACTTTTTTCAAAAATATAAAAAAATATATTCCACACTTTTGAGCGGCGGTTATTTTCTATACTGCTGCTACACTTTATTAGTAATATCACTGCTGTATCTATATTTACCTGTTTGATACAAGTACTCTAATGGAAAGTGTTACTCTGCCCTCTGTTGGATGTGATACTTGACATCCTCTTATTTATACAAATAAAATTGATTTTATTTAATTTAAATGTTAAAGATGTCAGTAAGAACATTGTAAAAGAATTAACTTATAAAATGTTCGTCAGAAAATGTGTTTTCGGTCATTTAGACCCAGATAGGTTATGGCTGCCTTATATGCAAGCCTATATTTAAGTACACCGGCCAAAATCTCATACAATAACCAAGAGACATGCTGCATAGTATCTCCCTGACATCTTTGTTGTATTCAAAAACTAAAACTAAAATAAAAATATAACAGTGGTTCCTTTATTGAAAACGTTGAACTTTAATTTGATTTCCTACCTGTCTCTCCTTTGATGACTGACTGTCTATCCTCACAGCTCACTTCACCGTACAGTTTGTAAAGCGATGTTTACGCCCCGTCTCCCCTCTTCTCGCTCCTGCAGTCCCGACAGACGCCCGAGGGTGAGTTCCTCCCCCTGGATCAGCTGGAGCTGGATGTGGGCTTCAGCACTGGAGCGGACCAACTCTTTCTCGTGTCACCACTCACAATCTGTCATGTGATCGACACCAAGAGCCCCTTCTATGAGCTCTCGCAGCGATCCATGCAGACGGAACAGTTTGAAATAGTTGTAATTTTGGAGGGTATTGTTGAAACGACCGGTAAGTTATTTTGTGTGCTACTTTAATCTTGTATTGTCTTTCGCATTTTGATTTTAAATTTAAAAGGCCTCTGAAATGTAAAGGATGGAATACACTACACAACCTTTGTCCTGTTTTTTGCCCTGATTTACAGTCTGGATGAGTCAACCCTAGTTGTCAGTAGTCAGTATGCAGATTCTGGGCAGTAGACTTTTTTTAGCTTCAGATTTTCATTCCATCCATCAGAGGATATCAGACATATTGATATTTTGAGCTGATTTTAGAACACGTTGTTTACATTTTCCATGCGTCTCTTAGAAACTAAGTGCATGTTTCTGCGTAATTTCTTTTTCATAATGGCTGGTAGTGTGTGATCCTCTGTCATTTAGAGTATGATGCTCAGTTTATCTCTGTAGCCAATTACAAAGTCAGTAAGTGTATATGTTCTGACCTTCTGTCCAGATCTGTTCTGATTTTAAAAATTGTGTAGAGTATTCCAACCTTAAGCTGCATGCACAAGAACAAGGGACATCATACTATTTATTCATTTAGAAAGACTGCCACATCCTGTAAAGTGAGTTACTAAAATTGGAGGCATTGGGTCTCACTGGCCTTGAAGTGCACATGATTGATTTTTTTCTATTGATCAGCAACGAAGTGTAATTGTAGACATGCTGCTTGGGTAAGTTGGTAAAACCAGTGTGGTGTCACCATATCCCTTAGGATGAAAATATGACATTTAACAGGGCTCAGTAGTTCACGCACATTTTGGAAATCCTATATATATAACAAAAATTTTAACAAGTGGTTGTCAATTTTATAATTATATTCTAATAATTTAGGTTAACTATTATGTTGAGATATTATCAAACATAAAATAGTACTGTTGGATGTTGGTCAGCACTACAAGTTTTCAATCTAATAGTGTTAAAGGGCCCCTATTATGATATTTTTAAGTTTCCTAATGTTGTTTTGGAGTCTCCTACAACAGGTTTACATGCATCAAACATCAAAAAACTTTTTAATTTTCTCATAATATACATTTGCACATCACCAGATTTTCAATGATTCTCAAACGACTCGCCAAATGAGTCAGTCTCTCTAAATCCCTCCTTTCCACGAGCTACTCTGCTCTGATAAAACCCAGTCAGCGGAAGATTTTGCGTACATATATCTCCACCCTGTCTCCTCCCTGAAATAACCATATATTGAGCTTACTTTGCCTCGTTTAACATCATCTGCATATCACTTCCATGCATATTCCCATCCACGTGATACCATGTTTAACACAAGACATAAGGAAAATATGAGATAAGGACTATGTGCCGTTACATTACATTACTAAAAATCATTCAGTATCCTTGCCTTGTTTTAGAATAAATAAATCAATATTGTATAGAATACATTTCAGTGAAAGTTTTCAGAGAAGAGTTATTCTCAGTCTAAGATTTTTAATGTAAACAGATTTAGGCCTTATTTTAAATAATTGTCTGAATCGGCTCATCATTGACAAAACATTTTAAACACTAAAACATGCATATCTTACCGTTTCCTTCAAATTCTATCCTTCAAATACAATAGTATTTTTCAAAATACTGGGAATACCCTGGAAATGGTTATTATCAGGCTACTGACTGTCTGTGCAAGACACCAACAGCACCTGCGTGCAGCAGAGGTTTTACAACCTAATGTCATCTGACTTATTCAAAACTGCCAATTGACTGTTCGACACAGAGTGAGTCCTTCAGTGTCTGTCATTATAGGCCTACTGTCTATACTGTATATATATACTGTCTATATTTTACGGATTAATTATTAATAATTCATCATTATTCTTGTGAAAATATTTTGTTAGTTCTGCTATTTAGAACAGAACTGATACAATTGTTATTTGAAGCAGCATTTTACTTTCTAACGGTGATTTACTCTATTTTGATAGCTTCCGTAGACATCAGTGATTATATCTGAACTATAGAAGAACACTTTTATCCCAGTTCTTCTGTGATAATATGAATATTTATAACAGAAATAACAATACTGTGTTATTAAAAAGACTGTTTGGGAACACTGCGACCACAAGATCAGCAAGGACTGTTCAGAAAGAGGCGGAACACACTTATTTCTGCCAGCTTAGGGTCTACGGCCACAACCGTGACCCATCATCCCTTCAGCCCAAAGCTAAGACATATGGATCCCATAAATTCCTGCCATCCACTCTGAATCTGATGCACATGAAGAAATCATACACAGAATCCCACACAGTCATCGAGCAAAGCCAAGTTGTTTCATACCTAGGCTATACATAACAACCGCTCTCTATGGCTCAGCGGCAACGCGAACAACGATTTGAATGTTCCGGTATGATTTTGTCAAAGGTTTAATAGACACAGGCGAATCGTTGTCATTTAGGAATGAGATTGCGGGGGTGTTTGAATCGAGATTACGATCTTTGATTAAGCGTGCAGCTCTAATATATATACTGTGCAAAAGTCTTAGGCACGTTAGTATCTGATCTGATCTCACCTCACCATCATCGAGTCCTTCTGGGATTTAATGGGATAAATAAATAACTGACTCATAAATATGTGTGTGTGACTGTAACACTTGAGTAATTGATGTATTTTATAACCATATACATTTTAAAATAAATCAATATTTATTATGATATACATCGATATATAAATATAAATCGATATTTATATAATATACTGGTCCTGAAGTATGATTGTAAATTAACTGTGCAGTGCATTTTATATTTTTCACATATCTTTGATATCGATTCAATCACTGCAGAAGTCATTGTCATTTAATCCCCAACATCTCAGACATCACTTGACAATCATTTCTGCTGTAGGGGACTCGTGTGGCATGAGCAAACGACAACGTTAATAACTGATGAACAGTGAAAGTACAGAATCACAAGACTCTCCAGTGTTCTGGTGGCTGTAACACTGTTTCTATGACAACCGTTTTTAACCCCCCCCCCCCCCCCCCATTTTTTTCCATGCAGCCTTTGAACATAGGATTATTATGAAGCCCTGAAAAGTGTGTGCAAAGCACTTTTTACAGACAACAGAGCAAGAATGTGCATCAAACAGAACATAGAAAGAGGCAGAGGTACAGAGAGAGCAAAAGTGCCTTGACATTGGTTTAGATATACAGAAAAGAGGCACTTTTATGTTCAAGTATTGATAGTTTATTTCATATTGCAGTTTCTACAGTCTGAACAGAATAACCTCAACTCAAATGGGAGTAGGTGATTGGAAAATTCACAAATACCTGATATTAATAACCATGCACAGTTGGCGTGTTAACATATGTGTTAGTTCCTCCTTGTGTCATTTCCAAATTGTATCAAATGTTTTCAAATATTTTCTGTGAATACATATTGTGCAATAAAATGTTCTTTCATTATACAGTATGTATATTTCAGAATATTAAAATATATTAGTTTATCCCATAAATATATATCGTCTGCTCTCTACATATTAGCATTGGATGTTGAAAAATTGGACCATTTCAGTCAGCCACTATTTATATTGGTGTGATCCGCGTGTGTGTGTGTGTGTGTGTGTGTGTGTGTGTGTGCGTGTGTGTGTGTGTGTGTGTGCGCACGGTATAAGAAACAGTTGAGGAAACATTCATCAGCATCAAACCTCATCTTTTTTTTTAACACTTACAAAGCACTTTTTCTTCAAGGAGATTTGAGAGCTCTTAGTTCGCTCAGCAAATATTCCTGAATAGTTCTGACACAACAACAAAAGCTTTGGAGGTATCCGTCATGCTGATTTTTGAATCCATCATGCTGATTTAAACATTTTTGTCAGTGAATGCAGGAGCGCTTTAAAATAAAACTACACAAACTCTTTTGAATGTCATGAAAAATAATCTCCCCAGACTGTCAAGACTGTTGCTGATAAAGTCTATACTAAAGATTTTTCAGTGGAATTAAGCTACTTTATTTGAGAATAAGTTGTGTTCTAATTCAGGGAATTAAGAGCAAGACCTTTCATTATAATTGTTGGTCCCACTTTATATTAAGTGGCTTTAAGTACTATGATACAATGTACTTATTGTGTACATACATGTTTTTACATTGTACTTAGGTTTTGAAAATACCTGCATGTAATTACAACTGTAATTAATTTATGTAATTACATTTGTAATTACACAGTTGACCCTTCCCTTACACCTTAACCTACCCTTATACCGACCCATACCACCACACCTGTCCCTAACCTTACCCGTATCACATCTCAATAGCAGCAAAAGTGTTTTACAATACAACAGTAACACAATAAGTACATTGTACTTATTTTTCTATGTAAGTACATAGTACTTAAAGCCACTTAATATAAAGTGGGACCTAATTTTTTTTTCCAAGGTTGAGCTTTCTATGTTTATATACATGTATAGATACAGTTGTAATCGAAATGATTAAAACCCCATTGCAAATCAGGTTTATTTGCAAAATTTCTAGCTGTTTGCAATGAAAAAAATCAAACAAAAGTAATTCAAATAGTATAAAGCAAACAAATGTTTCAAGTGGTTTCCCCAAATTCTTCTGAAAATGCAACTTTTAATGACTTCTGCAGTCTCAAAATTATTCAACCCCTTCATGGCAAGTATATTTAGTACTTAGTAGAACACCCTTTGCTGTTATGACCTGCTGCTAACAAAATGTATAACCAGACACCAGCTTCTGGCAGCGTTTTTTTAGGAATCTTAGCCCATTCCTCATGAGTTATGGCCTCCAGTTTACTAATATTCTTAGGTTTGTGTGCTGCAACTGCCTTCTTCAAATCCCACCAGAGATTTTCTAAGGGGTTCAAGTAAATTAATCTATTTGCCTTCCCCATGCTGCAGGTCTCCAGTGCCAGAGGATGCAAAGCAGCCCCAGAGCATCACAGAGCACCACCATACTTAATTTAGCCAATGACCTCATAAATACAGACTTTAAGTCCTGAGCATTCCTCAGCTGTTCTGCAACCAGTGATTAGAAGTTTCATAAATGATGAAACCAGTGGATGGAATATACAGTGGGGGCAAAAAGTATTTAGTCAGCCACTGATTGTGCAGGTTCTCCTACTTAGAATGATAAGAGAGGTCTGTAATTTTCATTATAGGTACACTTCAACTATGAGAGACAAAATGAGAAAAAAAAAAGAAAAAAAATCCAGGAAATCACATTTTATTTTATTTATTTGTAATTTTTGGATGACATGGGGTTGAGTAAATTATTAGCAAAAGTTTTTTTTTTAAAGTTAACTGATCCTTTAACTCGCATAATAACTTTGACTATTTTTGGTATACTACTTTGGTATTACACACAATCAGGCTTTGAAATGAACACCCGCCAACCCACCAATCACTAGCCAATTTGGCGTGTTCCCCTCTTTGCTGGGGAAGTTTGTGTAATCCTAATCTGCGCAGATTTAGTGCAAATACTCAACTTGTGAGTCATTGTGTTATATTAAATACAGCAGAATACAGCAGAATCTGCGCATATCTGGCTTATTTGAACATGCCCGTCACTATGCAACAAATAATGGCGCGCGATTCATTTACACTGAAAAGCGAAGATTTAAAACTAATAAATAATAATAATTGGTAATAATAATAACCAATCTCAAAATCAAACCTGCGCCTCTGTTGGCTATAATATCGTGCTGTCCCCTGGCTCACCTGTTATGAGCTAACACGAGGAGTGACTGCCTGCTGAATATTTGTTCTATTATTTGGTAGAATTCATTATTCGCTTTGAAGCCATTGCCTTTTTCGAATTCCATTCGGGAACATCCCTAATCTGCACGCAGCACATTTGTTTGAGACTGAGTAAACATTATAAACTGGTTTATTTGTCTTTCTGAATGGGTGCATTATGATTCTGTATTGTAGAGTGTTGCATTGCAATGCCCCGTTACGATGTGCTCATGACCGGTTTCATCTTTGAAGGTCTAAATGCAGCTAATTTTGGCTTGCACTTCTGTAACCGGAGCCAAATGTCTTTTCCCATGTAACGCATTCCCATGTAACGCGACACCCTCTGGCTCAGCCTGCCTGCCACAGAAGTCACACCCCAAACTCAGGCTATTGAGGGTATACATTGATGTAACTTTCCCACCAGAACATTACAGACTGAGTGGCAAAGCATACTGCAACATGACTGGATTTAATAGGGGAAACTGTGAAAACTGGAATAAAACTAATTATTATCTTCTTGAATTAAAGGCAGCTGGACTCGACAGTGATCCTTACAACTTACCAAAGAACCAGTGGTCCATGGACGTTGGGATGTGGCCAGGAATCGAGTGTCCTGACATTTATGTGTCTGATTTGACTCCTGGGAAATATATAAAGTAAAGCCTGTGAACTAAATTTGCATGATTCCTTATAACATTGTTATAGCCTAGCCCTAAAACTGTTAAAATACTAAGGCATTATAAACATAACATTATGACTTTCTGTAAAGCTGCTTGGAAACGATGCTCTAAAAAACTAAAAATTGACGCTTTGTCGTACTTCAAGATGGGATAAAATGACGAGGACATCAATTGATATGCTGGTTGTTTCAATATATTTTGAAGTTATCTGGATAACTGTCAGCTGTTACCATCAAGCAGATATTGCAGACAATACTAAATTCTGTCCTGTAAGTTGAATTTATTCAAGAACTAATTTGTGCTACTAACTATTTATCTATATAAACTTGCTTTGTAAGGAAAACGATCATTTCAAATCCATATTTCTCTGCCTGGATTCCAGTTGTTTCTGAGAATTGCAGCAGTCTGTCTGCTTCTCTTTTGGCTTTCAGCAGTCTGTAAAAAGATAGCTCAGATTTTTTGTTGAATCTATATGTAGAGTCAATCGCGAAGTTCTTTCTCATTTGAGATGTGTTTTGTTGTTGTATGGGTTTTTCGTGGATTTCAAGCTGAACACCAATGCTGATGCTCAAAAACATAAAATAACACTTAATTTTAACATTTACTATCTGAGTCAGAAGCAAAGTATATTCTGCTTACTGTCACTGGATACTGGATGTACAGTATTTCATATTACAGATTGACTACAAAACAATTCAATAATTAACAATTACATTTATAGTGCATTTTTATCTAAATATTTAGCTTCAACCCCTGACGGTTTTAGACAGTCTATGATGCCCCAGTCCCAACAACGACTGGTCATGCTTAAGAATGAGCAGCCGCTATCTGACATGGCGATGAAGACAACTGAGAGTAGTAGGATTTTGTGTGCGTGTTTTGTGTGTGTGCATGTCTGTTGGTGGGTCATCTTTCGGGTGAAAATGGCTTGGTAATAGTCTCTTTAGGGATTTGCTATAGCTTGGGTGAATGGTGATACATTATTTGAGGGTACGCAGTGGCACACAACCCCATGTGAACCTTGTTTTCTGAGGAAAAAATATCTTCCAAGGATCTGTCATAGACAGAAAGGAGAGAGAGAAAAATAATTGGCTCAGCAGTGCAGCTGATGTTGTTCTGTTGTATAAATGATTTGTTCTGCACAGAGTTCAGGGACGGGCTCATGGGGTTTTACAGTCATAAATGTTGTGATTAGCCCACCTGCACTGCAAACATTAGAACACTCAGCAACCCGTCAAAAAGTAAAAGCCTTTTTTTTTTTATCTATATCAGGCAATACATGTTACAATAAACTTACTTACATGAACATACTTACAAACATACACACTTTATACATACACTCACCGGCCACTTTATTAGGTACACCTGTCCAACTGCTCCTTAACACTTAATTTCTAAGCAGCCAATCACATGGCGGCAACTCAGTGCATTTAGGCATGTAGACATGGTCAAGACAATCTCCTGCAGTTCAAACCGAGCATCAGTATGGGGAAGAAAGGTGATTTGAGTGACTTTGAACGTGGCATGATTGTTGGTGCCAGAAGGGCTGGTCTGAGTATTTCAGAAACTGCTAATCTACTGGGATTTTCACGCACAACCATCTCTAGGGTTTACAGAGAATGGTCCGAAAAAGAAAAAACATCCAGTGAGCGGCAGTTCTGTGGGCGGAAATGCCTTGTTGATGCCAGAGGTCAGAGGAGAATGGCCAGACTGGTTCGAGCTGATAGAAGGGCAACAGTGACTCAAATAACCACCCGTTACAACCAAGGTGGGCAGAAGAGCATCTCTGAACGCACAGTACGTCGAACTTTGAGGCAGATGGGCTACAGCAGCAGAAGACCACACCGGGTGCCACTCCTTTCAGCTAAGAACAGGAAACTGAGGCTACAATTTGCACAAGCTCATCGAAATTGGACAATAGAAGATTGGAAAAACGTTGCCTGGTCTGATGAGTCTAGATTTCTGCTGCGACATTCGGATGGTAGGGTCAGAATTTGGCGTCTACAACATGAAAGCATGGATCCATCCTGCCTTGTATCAACGGTTCAGGCTGGTGGTGGTGGTGTCATGGTGTGGGGAATATTTTCTTGGCACTCTTTGGGCCCCTTGGTACCAATTGAGCATCGTTGCAACGCCACAGCCTACCTGAGTATTGTTGCTGACCATGTCCATCCCTTTATGACCACAATGTACCCAACTTCTGATGGCTACTTTCAGCAGGATAATGCGCCATGTCATAAAGCTGAAATCATCTCAGACTGGTTTCTTGAACATGACAATGAGTTCGCCGTACTCAAATGGCCTCCACAGTCACCAGATCTCAATCCAATAGAGCATCTTTGGGATGTGGTGGAACGGGAGATTCGCATCATGGATGTGCAGCCGACAAATCTGCGGCAACTGTGTGATGCCATCATGTCAATATGGACCAAACTCCCTGAGGAATGCTTCCAGCACCTTGTTGAATCTATGCCACGAAGAATTGAGGCAGTTCTGAAGGCAAAAGGGGGTCCAACCCGTTACTAGCATGGGGTACCTAATAAAGTGGCCGGTGAGTGTACAATGCTTATAATAGAGTAGCATGGTGGACCATTGCTCTACTTGGAAACACAGAAGCTCGTCTCACATTTGTAGTTCTGGGATGATCGTACAATGTCTTATGGACAGATGATTAAAAAAGTGGGCATTTTTGGTAGATATCAAGGTCAAGCATGATGGTTAAGTTTTGGGCATGTTTGTTGCAACAGAACCTGGAAGCCTGAAAGAACTATGAATTTTGCTTAGCATATCTCCTGGAGAATGTTAAGACAATGTCCTAATTAAGGTTTGGACTTAAATCCCATTGAAATGCTGTTGCAGGACCGGTAATGCACAGTTCAGGCTCGGAAGCATACAATTGTCACTAAACTGAAGCAACAACAAAACGAAAGTAAATGTGCCAGCACCTCACGGACGACTGCCACACATATAAACAAAACATAACATAAAAGTCCAGGCCTGGTCCTATCTCGTCCTTCACTGTTGTCGTTCCTCCTTTTATGCTGCCGTAGCTTCTCCTTGAGAGATACGATACTGGTGAGTTGCGCAGGTGTCGTTCATCAATCACACCACCGGCCTTGCACCATTCTCTCACTGCCCTCGGCCTTGTCCTGTTTGCCACAATGACATTTTAAAGCAGGAAGACTGAAATAGTATTTTCTTGTCGAAATTACTCCAGTTATCTTTGCCAAATAATGGTTTCATCTGAAGAAGATCTTGAGAGTCTTCTGGAAAAGGCAGGGGATTCATAAGCAGTAGAGGCTTTTCAGGGAGGCCAGAGGGCAAACTGACAATATTGTGGCTTGATTTTGCAAATGCACATGACTCCAATCCACATAAGTTGGTACAGCTTGCAATGGGGAAATACCATGTTCCCAGTAGAGTCAGAAACCTCATCGCTAGATACTATAGCAAGTATCTTCAGGAACAGTTACGTCAAACTGGCAAGAACAACTTCTGCTCAATGGCAACCATCTATCAGAGCATTCATGGATGATCTTACAGTTACCACAGAATCAGTCTCAGGCTGCCAATGGATTCTACAGGGGCTCAAAAAGCTGGTGGAGTGGGCCCAGAAGTGTTTTAAACCAGGCAAATCAAGATCGATGGTTCTGAGGAAAAGGAAGGTGGAGGACAATTCCGGTTTAGCATGGGTGGTAAGCCATCACAACTATTACAGAGAATCTAGTTACAGAGATTTTAGGCAAGGTTTTCAACTGCGCCCTAAAAGAGATAAAATCCATCCAGAAAACCTGCTCGGAGTTGGTGGGCTGGTTGAAATCTGTGGACAAGTCTGGCCTACCCAGGAAGCTTAAAGCCTGGTTGTATCAGCATGGCATTCTCCCAAGAACTACCTTTCAAATTCTTGGAGGAGGAATTTAGGGTAACAAAAGCCAGATAATTGGTACAGTACCAGGACTCAAGTGATCCGAATGTGGCTAAGAGAAGAGATCCAAGTGAAGACTGGCAGGAAGTGGATGGCTGAGAAGGCTGTTAAGGAGGCAGAAGCAAGGCTTCAGCACAAGAGGTTGGTGGAAGTGGTCACACAAAGTCATGCGGGGCTAGGATCCTTTACACCACAAATCAGCAGCAGAGAGGAAGGGTGCTGCCAAGTTCAGGATGAAGTAAGAACAACAGTGGAGGAACCTGCAAGGTGGTGGGAATTAAGCTACATGTAGCTTTGTTAAGCTGCGATAATGCAGTTGAAAAGAAACTGAACTGTACCGAGCTGTGGACAGCGGAGCCACAGAGTATAACATTTCTTATTCAGGAAGTGTATGATGTGCTTCCAAGTTCCTCAAATTTGGGGATTGAGGGAGAGAGAAGAAGGAGAGCCATCCACAGTATCACTGAAGCGGCAGAGAGGGCATTAAGATGTCTGTGGCTGAAAAGGGGAGAGCTTTGGATTCAGTGGTAGCTAGCCATCTGCACACAAGCTGGGATCTAATTAGTCCTGTCTGGGTCAACCTGAGGAGGGTGTATGGTTTTGAAAGACCTGAAACACCTAAGGATTCAAGCAGTGTTGTAATGTAACGAAGTACAAATACTTTGTTACTGTACTTAAGTAGAAATTGCACGTATCTATACTTTACTGCGTTATTTAAATTTATGTCAACTTTCACTTTTACACTACTACATTTCCTAAATAAAATGTATACTTTTACTCTGATATATTTCTACTATGCATATTCGTTACTCGTTACTACAAAATAAAATCAGAAGAAATGTGTGTGACTGCAAAAAGGGAGGTTTGGCGAATCACTGCTCCTAGATTGCATTACACACACTCTGCACGATCTATTTCAGCGTAATGCTTGTTTGTTGCCAAAGGAGGAGGAAGCACAACTGAAACCGCCATGGAAGCACCTACTGGAGGACCTCCCGCTATCGTAGACGACCACCCCGACGACAGTGGTGAACTCGGTGAACAGGGTAGTGGTAAAGATAACGATACACACCCGTGGCCGTATTTGCAAGAAATGTTTCTGCCGTGAGGGCCGGTCTGTTAACAGTTATACATTGCAAGTTCTTTTCAACACACCATCCGGCGGCCTGGTGTGCGGCCGCTGCCCGTTGGTCAAACTGTGCAGCCTCTCTGCTCAACCCGTAAATAAATGCATTGATCCGCATAATTTGTTTGGGTTCTTCAATGGTCCAGTGGTAGATCTTTTGCCAAGCGTGTCAGAGGTTACATGTTCTAATCAGCACTCGTGTCGGTTTTTTTTTTTTCTCTCTCATCAAAACCGAATATAAGTTATTGTTTATTTTTCATTTTTACCTGAAGTTCATTCAAAAGTGAAATATCTGTTTCTGTTTTTTCTTTGATGTCAGCTCTAAAAATATGCTGTGTTTGTTCTTTGAACTTAAGATGATTGTGCCTTAAAAAGTCCTGGAAAAGACTGATTTTGATTTAATCAGTGAGATTAAGAAGATATGGGAACCCTGAATATGCTTTATGCTTTACTATAAGAAAGTCACAATAAAGTTCACAAAGTTCTAACCGCTTGCTTTTTAAAAAAAAATAAAATAAATGAGTACATTAAATATCAGAAAAATACTTTTGGTACTTAAGTACAGTATATATCAGATACTTTAAGACTTTTACTTAAGTCATATTCTAAAAGGTAACTTACTTCTACCAAAGTCTTTTTCTAGTATGATACTTGTACTTGCACTCAAGTATCGCTTTCTAGTACTTTATACAACACTGGATTCAAGAAATATCACTGAAGATGTATTCAGAAGCATCAGTAGATGAATGCATACACCGCAAGAGTTCCACTTTCAACACAGAATCATTGAAAAATTTGCTTCTACCTAAATTTGTGCAAATTTCCCTAACATACCTATACATACTCCACTTCACTACAGTTTCAAGCTGAAATTACCGCTAGTGGTAGTAAAACAGCAAAAACTTTTATGTATTGGAATGGTTGCTTCAGAATACACATTTTCTTTTGTTAACACTATCGGTTTGTTTCAGGGTATAAGAGAGGGTTCCTTAAATCTTGCCCTGGACGGCCAATGCCAAGCAGAGTTTAGCTCCGACCCTGATCAAACACACCTGAGCAAGCTAATCAAGGTGTAAGGCTCGTTTAAGATATGCCTTGTCTGAAATGTATAGGTGAGTGTAGGTTGGATGTAGTGAGGAGAGGAGTGAAAAAAGTGTAGGCAAGACAGACAGTTCTCTCTTCTCGTAGTGGATCAGACACCTACGAGATCATAGGCAGACATCGCAGGATTCACATTCATGCACTGTGTTGCTAATAAACTGCATGTAATTAAAGTTAAGTTGCTTTTATATAAAAATAAATGTAATGAACAAGAGAAACAAAGCACTTATTTAATTCAATTCGAAAGATGTGTTTATCATAATTTTTTCCTTTAATACAGACATATTTGTATATATAAATATATATATATATATATATATATATGAAAACAATCACATACTGTAACCATATAGAGATATCACTGGTTAGCCTGCATGCCAGCCGAACGACATTTGAGGGAAGTTTGGTCTGGACTTGATCCGTTGTGAAGCAAGTATGCCCGAATCAAAGCTGTTCGGACCAATCAAACTGTCAGGGCGGACTTTGATGGACAGATGATGGACAGATGATCAACAGTAACGTAATCATCCATGTCACCAAATAGCGTTTGGGTTGAATTCTTTTACAACAAAGAATGGCTGCCGCTGGAGAATTTAGATGTGTAGATTCAGCCATCGCGTCTGTTATAGAAGATGTAGACAGCACATGCAACTCGAACATGCACCACACTTGTACAAATAAAAGTGATTATCTCTTCCCTTTAGCTACAATATGCAAAGCTGTAAGTAATGGCCTAGCTATAGTACAAAATATAAACCATTTAAAAATTGTATTTGACTAGTCATTGGCTACCCAAATAGGTAACACTTTATAATAACTGCACACTATTAATCATAACTTAAGCATTAGTAAACAGTTAATTCATCCTTTATAAAGCATTAATAGACATTAATAAGCAGTTTATAAATGCAGTTATAAATGCATTTTTTCTTGATTTATAAGCATATCTATAATGTGTTTAATAATTGTTTCATACTTTGTTAATGATCAATTAATACTTTCTAAATTATTTACAAACCAGTTATTTAGGAGTTGTCAGTGATTCATAAAAATCACTTAGAAAGTGTAAGTAAATGGAGTAAATTCAGATACTTACAAAGCATTTAGTAGTAGTTAGATAACTATTGTGTTAGCTCATCTAAAGTGAGGACTAGTCATGCCTTGTAAAGTTTTTACAAAGGAGATTTAAAGACTCATTTATCTACTAAACAGAAAAAGAAGCAAACACAACACAGTGATACAGAACGTAGAAATATTAACATCCTTTAAATTTCCTTTGTAAATGCTTTATAAGGCATAAGTAGTCCTCACTTTAGATGACATCTACTAAATGCTTTATAACTACCCGAATTAACCCTGAATTACAGTATAAATTCATGTTAATAAAGAATTTATTAACACACTAAGTAACTATTACTATATGTCTGAATAGTAAGATGTATGAATGTGCATTTAAATAGTTTATTAATCATTTACTTACACTTTCTAAGTGATCTTATGAACCACTGACAACGCTTAAATAACTGGTTTATAAATAATGCAATACTTCATTTAGAAATGATTAATTGATCATTAATAAAGTATGAAAATACAATTATTAAGCATATTACAGATACACTTTTAAATCAAGAATAAAGCATTTATAACTGTATTTATAAACTTGATGCTTTATAAATTATGAATGAACTGTTTACTAATGCTTAACTAATGATTAATATCTTGCAGTTATTATAAAGTGTTACCATGTATTAACAATCACAAAACAATGCAAAACAAACCACATCCTCAAAAACAACTGTAATTGTTATAGATAATTGAAAAACATTAAAAGCTATCACATCATAACAGTTTAGAAACAACTGTCCATATCTTTATTACCATCAACAATAGTAAAATATGCTAGCTATCCCAGCATTACATACAAAAATAATACCTTAGTTGTCTTTAGCTGGTTTCGGAAACCACAGGGAGCACAACAGCCATACACACTTCCTAAAACAGGAATACTAATTTAATACTTCTCTACAAGTCGTTGGTCTTGATGTGGACAAAAGGTGGGCTACTGAGCTGTTCACAAAATAAATCTATCCGCTTTAACAACAAATTGTGAACAGTTACACGCAGTATGCTGTACCGATCATTCAGCATCCGCAGTTCATCCAACTCAACATAGCCAGCAAGAGGGCATTTAAACCACACTTCTCTACAAAAGATGAATTTTCTTGTTGCGTACAAAAGGTGTGCTACTGATCATTTCACACAATAAAACAATCTACTTTAACAATAAATCATAAATACTCACGTTCAATATGCTGTAACTATCATTCCGTATTCACTGCTCATCCAGCTCAACATAATCAGCATGAGGGCATTTAAACCACACTTCTAAAAATCAACTAAACAGGAAAAGCAACCAAATGATTACACACCGTATCACACTGATTATCCCAGACTGTATCAAAGTCATTGTCACTCTAAAGGCCTCATTATGCTTCTGCGTCAACTCCACGGTGTAGCTACGCCGTCACTCCTACGGCGCTGTGGCCGTTTTATGGTTCTGCGTCAGGTTGCGTTGCATCGCGTTGAATCTGACCAATCACAGCCCTTGCGGTCTGCGTCGCCTCGATGCGTAGTTAAAATTTTTTGGAGGTGCACGTCGAGCTACGGCGTAGGGATCGGAGAGTGGTTCGCGGCGACGCAGAGGGCTCTGCGGGGGTACGCCGTCGATTCGACGCAGAAGCATAAAACAGGCTTAAGGTTGCTGGCTTTAGCCCAACACATCAAAATGATGACAAAACATTATGAATGTGAGCACTGAAAACTAGTGATGGCAATTTCAGATCCAGAAGATCCATTTAAACTATGATAAGAACCATCAGCTTATCTATTTTCAGAGCATTGAAGTCGTTGATGGTTCCATGAGTGTCAAATGTGGTTGGTTGAAAGTTCTCTTCTCCGTTGGAGGAAGAAGATATGATGAACTTGCATGGTTAGTTCGACTCTGTTCTGGTTGAAAGTTCTCGCTCTCTCCATGAGCACATGGCTGGAGTGCAGATTGGGTTCTGCCGGTCCTGGGGCGGAGGAGAGGCCTCTGAGAGGCCACGGAGAGCACCCAGGAGAAGGGAGGAAATCGGAAGAGTTGATGGCTGGAGTCGCTGTGTCAGACTCCTGAGATTGTCCTTGATTCCTTTGTGAGTCTTCTCTCTCCTGCATGAGCACATGGCTGGTCGGGTCAAGGCCTGGGGCCTGATGAGGCCACGCCGCCCCACAAACCTCAGCCTGAAGGAGCAACAGTAAAAGCCAAAAACCAAAAGAGAAGGAAGGGTTTGTGTAGATGCAATTTAAAACCTGAGAAAGGTCCCACCTCTCAGGGTTGGCTTGACCAATAAGAAAGGTGGCATTTCCAAGCGGGATAATTTGATGTATGGATCTTTGTCCTAAGCATGCTCATTTGCATGTGCAGCTATCCACATGCACGTGACCACATTCTTAACAGCAATAAAACCCACTTATCGGATCGTAGTCATGGTAACCCAAAGACCCTTCTTGTACCCGCTGGGGGCTACCATAACAAACCATAACAAATAATTGTGTGTCTGATTGGTCTCAGTCGCTACACAAATAAAACAAAGTTAAGGGTACGTTTACTCGACACCGTTTTCAAATAAAAACTAAAACCTTTGTATGCATTTTGGCAGTTAATTTACAAGACAACAGCATTTTGTGGGCCTGAAAATGCAAACTTTTGAAAACGGGATTCAAAGTTTTTGAAACCGATACCGTTATTGTCTCTGTGTAAACTACAAAAACGCAAATTTGTGGAAACGTTGATGTCATGTGCATACGTACTACAGTATGTCTTAACATGGTCAGTCTATTAGGTGCATAGTATTTCTTTACAAAGTGACATCGCCAACTACTGGCCTGTCAGCATAATACAGCGTTTTTTGTCATTTCCGTGGATCTGTGTGAACGGGGATCGTTTTGACAGGTTATAATCTGTACGCAAAAAATACGAAAAGAAAAACTTTTCTGTTTCCGGTGCATCATTGTCCTGAAAACGTACCCTGCGACATAGATCAAACAATTAGGTATCAATTTGTTATAAAACAAATTTATATTAATTACTGTGGCATTCTGGGTCAAGTATTGCTTGATGACTATCACATAAATGTCTGAATTCAATTTAGAACTGTAGCCTTTGTGTTTGGGCCTTCAGTAATATTGATTGATTGTGTCTGAACACCTCTGAAGAGCACTTTAATCAATTGGAGATAAACACATGGGCTCATGAACATTTTGTTTGCTGGAGTGGCTCCTTGTGAGGTGGACCTCTGGGAAAGATAGTTGCTATTTCTGTCCTATTGTTATGCTACGCCTGTCAGAGCCCTGGAAAAGCCTTCGTCAAAGGGAACAAGAAAAGGAATGCTCTTTTCGCTCCTTTTCTCTGACCTCACTTGATCTACAACCTCATTTATTCTGTATCTCTCTCTGCCTATCCTAGTGACACCATACATACAAATCTTTTATTTCTTCCTCAGCTTTACTTAAATGAAAAGGAAAACCACTCCAATAAAAAAGGGTTGGGTTTGAACTGCAGGAATCAATAGCCTTTTTTAAAGTAGAAACAAGCAATACTTTAGCTGTTCCTTTCCAATGTCAAAGAAAGTTTTGAATGGGACACATTAGGGAGAGTTGCATTTTGCTCATCTCTTGAGAGCAGACCAGCAGATTACATAAAGTCAAATGTAAAAAAAGTGGAAGGTTTCTGGAGGCACGCTGCACTGCTAAGGCAAATGCTACCCAAGCATTTGAAGGTTGGGCATGCAAGCTCATTGGCTACTGATACAATAGGAACCAATCAGCTGTGCCCTATAGATAACAATGTGATTACCAGTGTTGTGCCTGAACGCGTTCATTGAACGATAGTTCATGAACTCGTTCATATTTTAGGCGAACGTGCTGAACGTACTGTATTAATGCCTGATGAACGAGACTGTGAACTCATTCATTCTGGTGTCTGTGAACGAACGCTCTCTCAGTTTAACTTCGTTCAATTGGGTGCCATATTTCTATAAAGCCTTCCAGGCAAAACCCGGCTAAAACACACCATAAACAGGCCTTAATATGTAGCGAAAAAAACACCCAATCTGGCAACACCAGCCACCAGTGTCGCACCGCCGCACGCGTCATCAAAACAAAAAGCAGCATGTAGTCGACAAAGCAGCGAGGACTGGATGCGTCGTATTGTAACGCCGGGATAGCTCACAGCCGAAGCCACTAGGCCAGACAAACTCACGGAGGCGATTGCCATATCACAACAGCTCGCGCTTTATTTCCCCAATCAAACTTGGGGAAACTGTTTGTCCCACGCTCCGTCCACAGTGTTACCAAACAAAACATAAACAGATCAAATAAAATGAGCACCATTACCCGCATACATCGAGGCGCACGGTACAATACTATACAGAGTGTGTAGACAGTTTAACAGGGCGCGTGCGCAGCTCTTAAAGGGGCCACACCTTATATCCACTCATTACAGTATGATCATTTAAACGAGTTTTATGACAAGGTCGGTGAGGATGGGAAAAATCTTACATTTCTGAGCAAACTGTGCCCGCCGATAAAATAATTGCTGTCTGTTGTTGTGGGCTGTGGCAATAATTAAAAAAAATAGCTCGCAACAAATTTATGGACAAAAAAAGAACTATGAACTAGTTCATTTTTTTAATTGTGAACTATGAACTTTGAACTAGCTCATGTAGAAAGTGAACTTTCCCAACACTGGTGATTACAATCAGGTTGAGTTAAAGAACCTATTAGCGTGTGCTATCTAGAGTTTCATGACAGAACTTTGGCCTTGTCCACAAGGACACGGGTATTTTTATAACCCTGACTTTTTTTACGCGGTTCGGCCGTTCGTCCACACGGAAACGCAGTATCAGGTCACTGAAACCGAACATTTTTGAAAACCCCTGCCAGGTCGAGGATTCTCAGAAATGCCGGTTTTTTTGCCTTGCGACGTCAGAGTGTGCGTCGTTATCTGCTGTGTTTGACATCTGATCGGCAAACGTGGCTTTACGGTTAGGGTTATATCGCCGCCTGCTGGTGTTGCATGCTCTTGACAGCGCTTGATAGCGTGTTTTTGCGTTTTCATGTGGACGGAGATTTTTTTTTAAACGCAGGAGGAAAAACTCTGGTTATAAAAATGTGGTTATGGACTAGGCATTTGTATATATATAAATTTACCTGGTAATGTAACATGGCTGGAGCGCTATATTGATGTATAGATGTGAGACAGATGAGCAGATGAGCAAACAGAAGCAAAACAAATGTCATATGCAAAGAGCATGGTAAACTGACACTGACACCAGACCATGTGACCATACAAAAATGTAGTACCATGATCCTCCTATTTTATCATTTTTATTTTTTAAGAAAAAAATATAGATTTTTGTAATATTTGTAGTATTTTTTCTAAATGAAATAATAGTAAATAATCAGTAAATAATTTAACAAATAACTGTACTCATATTTTCACTGCCTTGCATGTTGCGAGTGCCTTAAATTAATTATTAAAGGGAAACTGAGAGGGTGTGCTATTTTTCGCACATTTCGACGAAGACCACTTTAGTAGACCAGCTTAGACAGCAGGTGCTATTAAGTTTGTGTGCGTGTGCGTGTGTGTGTGTGTGTGTGTGTGTGTGTGTGTGTGTGTGTGTGTGTATATATATATATATACACACACACACACACGCACACACACACACACACACACACACACACACGTGACCCGTGCTGGCAAAATGAGTCGTAAGGAGCACATTTTCAAAAATGTGTTATTTTCATATTCTTTCTCTCTCTCTAAAAAAAAACAAAAAAAACCCTTCAAAATGATGTAAGATTTGTTTAAACCAGACACAAATAATAATACTGAGCTGCACCTGTTTGAGTCAGCAAAGTCCATTTTGAGAAAAATCTAAACAAAATCACCTAGCAACCATATCTTAAAATTCCTGGCAATAATATAGTCAAAACCAAATATTTCCTATATATGTACAGGAAAAAAAATATATATATTTTTTTTTTTCATGATATTACAATTGTTGGATTAACATTAATGAAACAGACAGCCTAAGACCTACTGTACCGCATGGATCTAAAATAATGTTACACAGATGTTTTTTACAGATATTTGGAAATACTGTAATTCTGTGTGTATCAGGATCACGCGTTTGTGTCTTTTTCAATCTTCCTTATTTCTTTGATTCATTCTGGCAGAGCATGCTGGGAGGTTCTGGAATGGAGGGTCCCCTTGCTCTTCTAGTTGTATGAAAATGAGGGTTTGAAGCAGATCTGTTGTCTTAACACAGTAATGAAGAGAAAAAAATACAAAAAGTTCCATTGTGGTATCTAATACCGTTGTTGCCATAGAAACAGATTTCTCAAAAAATCATGCAAGTACATTTGTAGAGTTAAAAAACATTGTATGTCTGTAGATTCCTAACACTCTTATTATTACTATTGCATTACTCTTTCCAACTATTCAATTAAAATATATAGGCATACACTAATAAACTAGAATTTACTTTGACCATTGGCTAACTCAAGCTTAAATGTGTCTGTCAGTGATAGGCCACACGTCCCACATCATTTTAGAAAGAGGGTACTGGGGGAACTTTATCACCATAGACAATATAGTGAATGTGAACAAGTGGTCAGTTTCATTGTTAACCAGCACCAGGGAGGTCTGCGTGGTTATAGAATGATGTTTGAGAGAAGCTCATTAAATGGCTTGGCTGACAAGAGAAATAGTGAATGATGTACAGTTTTCTTTTTCTGATGAGAAAATTAAGTCAAGATCACGAGTAAACAGCTCCTTTTTTGCAGGACCATGGAAAAAAAAAAGAAGTTGTGAATGAGACAGAAAGATAGAAAAAATTATGCATGGGCTTATTTACATTATGTAAAGATTATGTTTGCAATTTAAACTTGTATTGTAATTGGGTAATTCATAATAAAATGGTTCACTTCCAGTTTTTAAATATTTGTATTCACCTCCCCCCACAGTAGTTCATTTCAGTTGCCCTGCGGTGTCAAATAAATATTTTAAGGACAAATATTCCATGTAGTCTCTCCAAGCATCACAAACTACATATGTACATAATAAATAATTGATAATCAGACACATGACTTAGACTTTAATGCTTGTCTTTCTGTTAGGTAGTGGTAACATACAAGAAAATAATTTAATATTCCTGTAGTCCCACTTAATAACTTCAAACTGAATTGTTAATTTGTAATAGTCTTGCTAATTTTCCAAGCTGAAATGTGTATATATATTAAGTTATATATTATATACTGTATATATTATATTTTATATAAAAGTAATGAGTAAATTCTCTTCTAAATAACTACTCATTTGTGCAATATTTCTCCAGTTAGATAATACCATGTCCATAAATAAAAGGACAACATTATGAAAGTCACATTATGAATACCTGCAATAAATACATGTCGTAAAAATACATAGGCTATAACTGCACAGCTGTATTTATGAGTTTTGGTAAGTCTTAAGGTGAACTCAAGATGTAATTTGCTTACCCCACTTTTCTCCCTTCTCCTCCTCTAATATGAAAGCATGAAATAATATGTAATCATGATAGAAACAGCATAATTGTGACATCACTATATTGGTTTGCTTTTCTGAGTTCACGCAAGTGATTTTTTTCTTTCTTTTTCATATTTCTTACTACTTTACTCCCCCCCCCCTCTCTCTCTCTCTCTCTCTCTCTCTCTCTCTCTCTCTCTCTCACATGTGGAAATGTATATTTTTGATGGTTAAGCCATGTGTCTGTAACTCGCATTCAAATAGAATTAGTGGAAGAATAAATGTATTGCAGAAAGGAGATGCAGGCCGAGCATCTTCCTCAGTCCTTGTATATTTTTGGGTAACACTTTATATTACGACCCGCAAACAACTGCGTAAGTAAACCGAAATTACGGTGTACGTTTCTGTAATTATAGTGTACTTCTGTGTAGGTATAAGGGAACAATATGTTAAGTTGTGGGTAATAAAGGGGTAACAAGCAGATATATAACCTGTAAAGAACTTCGTAAGTAAACCGAAATTACGGTGTACGTTTCTGTAATTATAGTGTACCTCCGTGTAGGTATAAGGGAACAATATGTTAAGTTGTGGGTAATAAAGGGGTACAACCAGATATATAAACAAATTATTTATGATGTAATTATTTTAAAACTAACAGGTACCTATTCTGTTAATATATTCCAGGCAAAAATTGTACGTCTGTTGTATATAAAAGTTTTTATCACATTTCTGGCAAAATATGTTCTTGTGCAATGTAGTTACAGGGTAATTTTGACATCTGTGGGTTGTAAATTCAACATACCTTATCACATTGTATTGTAATGACAATTAAATGTCAGGGCAAATATAGCCTACTGTGTAAATTTTTGTTTTGTTTTGTTTTCTTAATAAGAGTAAATTTCTCTGTACTGTGCAAATTGTGTTGTTTCGTATTGTTACATAGTAAGTAGTGTTTGTTACCCGTTTCAACTGTATTTACAGGGTAAGTGTGACTCCTGCGGGCTGTAAATTAAAGTGCCGCTTGTTACCCCCTTGTTCTGTGTATTTACAGGGTAAGTGTAACTCCTGCGGGCTGTAAATTAAAGTGGCGCTTGTTACTCCTTTATAACCCAAAACTTAACATATTGTTCCCTTATAGGCTACCTACACAGAAGTACACTATAATTACAGAAACGTACACCGTAATTTCGGTTTACTTACGCAGTTGTTTGCGGGTCGTAATATAAATTGTTACCTATTTTTGCACATGAAATGATTAGTGTTTGTTAGCTTTCATGCCAGGTCACTGCCTAAGAAGCACTGGGATATTTCCCCCATCCTGCTGCTGCCCTAATCCCAAAAGACAGAATTTTCACCTCACATTATCAAGGGAACCCCTCTGCTTTTAGTCTAAGGGTGTGAAGGACTAGATTCCTGTGTGTCAGCTCCATTCACCTTCATTTCCAGCTGTTATTTAAAGGATGTTACAAACACTTTCCAGTCACTGCCTTTCTTTGAATCCTGAGTAATGCCTGATTATTTCTGCTTTAGTGATTTTATACACACATATTTTAGGAGTTTATTGTCAAAAAAACACAAAGAAATAAAGAAAAAAAAGAGTTAAATGTATTGCAGAGCAATGCATTTGAACTAATTCTAAAATAATAGTTTTATTTGAATTTAATGAAGTAATGATGCTTGACTTAGTATAAACACCAATAAAGTTTCTAAGTGCATTAATGAGATCAGGCAAGGGTGCCCTCTGCTGACTGATTTTACTGTTGAATTTATTCGCTTTTAACCTCACTGACACACATAAAGACCATGCCTTCCTTTATTTAGCTCCAGTTGGATTTTATTCAGATAAGCACATGGGAAGTCTCCATTTAGCAGTTATTACGGATTCATAAATTTTATACAGGTCCCTTTTCGCCTAAAGAAAATACATAATAGTGTTTAGTTTACTGAGTTTCATCTTTGGGTTGTTTAGAAATTAAATCATGTTGTGCATGTGTAGTCAGAGGAGAACTGAGGGCACAGGGCATCAGATGATTTGGTTAAAAAAATCTGCTGTTATACATGTTATAGCAGACAAAGTCATTCAGTAATTTATACTGTATGAATAAAGCACATAGGAGTTTTGGCACTCTTACCATATGCTATACACCACAATGCAGCCCTGCATCCAGATGAACACAATCACAAATGTCTGTTATGTGTTGCAAGGGGCTGTAAAATATCCAGAATGCACTGTTTGTCTTTGGGAAATAGTGGTTATAACCCTCAGACTGTCCTGTATAACCCTCAGACTGACAGATTTGAGGTAAACAGTCTATGTTTATTAATGGGAGCATCAGAATATGCGTATGAGAGAACAGCTTTGGATGCAAGAGCTATGCATGTGCACATGGCAAGATTAGGTTTCCATAGAAACACAGTGTTGTAGTTCCCTTTCGAGTGAAATTCAACGGAGCGTCATGGTCTGACACTATTGGTACGCTTCACGTGAACTGGTGTCTGAAGCACGTGTTCACACACAGAGCCTGGTTTCTCCCAACGTTTTTTTTTTTTTTTTTTTTCATTGTGCCACCTGATGGAGTTTTTAGTTCACTGGCACTGTCGCCTTTGACTTTTGGCTTGCTTAGTTGGGAACACTTAACATTCAACAATATTGTTTGATCTGCCTGCATTGACACCAATATATGAGAACTGAACTGAGCTGGACGATAACAGCACTCTTTTCTCTAGAGCGGCTATATATATATATATATATATATATATATATATATATATATATATATAATAAATTAATAACTTTTTTAATCACAAAAATTAACCATCACTGAACTTCCTTAAACTTACGCTATTTTCTTCCAGATCTGCTGTACGGCAGAAATAAACGCTGTTGCATTATTTTCCTGTTATCATTGTAAAGCTGCTTTGAAACAATCAGTATTATAAAAAGCACAATTTAATTAAAGGTGACTTGACTTGACTTGACTAATCAGCGATTGGCTAAGTGTGATTACGTAGCGGCATAGGTTAGTATGTCACAGAAATGATAGAAGGCATGTCAGTGTGTCACCAACTTCTTTGTCTTCAGAAGCCACATGTGTGAGCACATGTTTGCTAACTACCTAGAAGATAGGCTGATACTGGCTGATACTGGGCCAAAGAGTTGATAAATATGTTGTGCTCGCTCACAGGAAGTTGGTTGCTTTCTCTAGCTCAGAGAACAACTTTCTTAGGGTCATTTGGGACTCAACAACGATGCAAGCACTGGGTTTAACGACATTCAGACTGGGTTTAACTTGTCTGGTGTTTCAGGCTGCATTTAATACGAATTAAAATGGTGGAATATTATCTGACTTTGAGCTAAATATTTTAATTCAGCCTGCAATTCAGACCATGTTTCACTTGGCTGTTTATTATGGCTGCATTTAATACTGATTAATTAAAATGGTGGAATATCTGAATTTGAGCTATAATTTAACTTGATTATAATTTACCACTCTCTCAACATTCCTTTTGAGGTGGTGAAAGTTGTTATCAGTCTTAATGTCTCCTGTAACAGGACACCAGGTTCTGCCAGTGGGTAAGCTTCATTTGTGATGTTAGTTTTGGGGGAGTTTGCGGGATTATTCACTAAATATAATGAATAGTTAGAGCGTGTCTGATTGGTCCAGATGCTACACTTTATTTCAATCGTATCTTTGGTCAGTTGTTGTGATTGCTAATTTTTTATTTGTTCTTTTTTAAGTACTGAGTGTTTACTTGTCTTTAATAATGCTTGAAAGTTATATTAGTTGGGCTAGTTGTTTTCTATGGTATTTTTAAACCACAGGCAAAAGTTGTGTAAGTGTTCTTTAGCCTGTTGATTTTTGTTCATGATAATCAACTACAATTAAATGTTTTGGAATTAGAATACATGTGAATGATATCCACGTTTTTTTCCTTTTTTTTTTTTTTACCTTATTGAAATCGAAACTAGGAATCGATAAGAATCGGAATCGTTACAATTCAAACGGTACTCAAACCTAGGTCCAGAGCTTTCAGTTCTTCAATTTCAGAGGCTGTTAGGTCTTATGGCAGCAGCGGCCAACGTTATTCCACTAGGCCTACTGCACTTGATTCCACTTCTGGCTCATAAGCAGAGGAATCCAGCCTATTTGCATCCCTCCAGGGTTGTAACCCTTATGAAAATAAATACATTTCCCTATATATGAATGATCAATATATTAAATGGTTTAACAGTATATTTGAAAATATACAGAATAATATATTGTGTTAATATATTAAAATATCTTGAATAATATATAAGTAATTGCCACTGTTCATATATTGATAAATATGTGACAATATATTTACTAATATATCTTAATGTATGTAATATTCTATTCAGTAATACACTTCATAATATACAGATATATCATAATATACAGATATATATGTGATCAGATGGTACAGCATGTGTAATATATTGCAGATATATTTACTCATGCAGTATAAATTCACACATATAGAAAAATATAAAATGCAAATTATTTATCATATTTCTTTAATTATTTACATTATAAATGTTTAATATTTTCAAGTTAGTTAAAAGCACAAGCATACCTGCATGTACTAAAGTATTTAAAAATATTGAAAAATATAAGCACTAGTTCCCCATATATGGAAATATATTGTTATTTTGCAGTATATTCCCATATATTTTTGTTCCGTAAGGGAGAGCTCATGCTCATCCCTTTGCATCCTTCCCTGCTTTAAACTGCGTGTGACACCAGTAGCGTCATTATTTCCATTACAATGTAGGCAAGTCTGCCTAATGTGTCCAAATTAGCCACAAATAAAACATTTAATTGATTCTAAAATAACTAATTGTGACGCTGCGGTTGAGACAAGGATTAAGCAGGATCCGCAGCACAACTTTATTTAAAGGTGCCCTAGAATGTGAAATTGAATTTATTTTGGCATAGTTAAATAACAAGAGTTCAGTACATGGACATGACATACAGTGAGTCTCAAACACCATTGTTTTCTCCTTCTTACTTAAATCTCGTTTTTGAAAAACACCCCTGAAAAACAGGCAAATCTCCACATAACACCGACTGTGACGCAACAGTCGGGATCATTAATATGTACGACTCCAAAAATGTGCATATGCCAGCCCATGTTCAATGACAGGTGGAACAATCAACATTACAACATCACACTGAGACAAGAACTCACAAAAGACAGGGCTGAAACACAGGGCTTAAATACAAGGGACAAACGAACTAGACGAGATAACAAGGGGGCGTGCATAATGAGAAACACCTGGGACAACTAAGGCCACATTTACACTGCATGGTTCAAGTGACCCAAATCCGATTTTTTCCTCTCATGTGGCACAGATCGTATATGACCGGTGAACGTGTAAGCAGGAAAAAAACGCATGGATTCCGATTTTTTCAGATTTGATTCAGGCCTCACTCATATGTGGTAATCGGATATGAATCGGACACGTGCATTTGTGTGTGCCATGTAAGCAGACAAATCGGATATTCCCCAGTAAATGCGAGTCGTACATCATTAAAAAAGTGACGTCAACTCAGGTGGACACCACCAACTGAGATCACATGATTCATTATAGGCGCGATGGAGGACGAAGGATACACACAGTGGAGCAATGCGGAGGTTTCATGTCTTTTGAGTGTTGATAGGGCTCTTCTCTTTTTTCTCCGCCGTACGAGACCAATGCTTTGCTGACTTTTTTGTTGATTTCTCAAAATATTGTGGAAAGCAAAACACTGGATAATTTTACTCGCATCTGCATCCATTGCATTTCGTGCTGTTTTACTTCCTTTTTCGGGTCAGAACGTCTACATTTGGTAGTTTCAGCAGTGTATAGTGTAAATGCAAAAATCGGATACTGGTCACTTTTAAAAGATGATGTAAGCGGGTCGTCAAAAAAATCGGATTTGGGCATCAAGACCTGCAGTGTAAATGCAGCCTAAAATACAAGACACAAAACCCACACCGTGACATAGCCCCTCCCCTATGGGCGGCTCGTGACGCCCATTAAAACAAAAAACAACAAAAAGTTCAGGAGAGCGGTGAAGCGGAGGCAGTCTAGGGGGAGGGACGGAGGGCCAGGCCCACACTGGGAACTGGGAACCGTGGAGCGTGGGTGACCAGGGCGGAGCAGAACGTGCAGGCCCCTCAGGCGTCCACGGCGTTAAAGACCCTTTGGGCGGCCACGGCGGTGAAGACCCTTCAGGAGACCATTGCGGCGCTGCCTTCATGGTCCCATTGCGGGACCTACTGCCCGTCTCTGGATCGGCAGATGTGACGTGAACAGTCTCTGGGTCGGCAGACGAGACGTGAACAGTCTCTGGGTTGGCAGACGTGACGTGTACAGTCTCTGGCTCGGTGGCCATGACGTGATGCGTAGGCTCGGCTGGACTGACGTGAAGCGCATGCTCGGCTGGGCTGACGTGGAGCTCAGCCTACGTGGGTATCATCCTAGGAAGTCTAGGGACCGATCTGGTGGCAGGGCTCGCTGGCTTTTCCTCCGCGAGTTCCACTAAAATACTCGCTGGCACGACGGGCATGACGTGATGCATAGGCTCAGCGGTGTAGACGTGGAACGCATGTTCGGCAGGATAGGACGGGAAATGGAACGGAGAAATCTCTGAGCTGGGTGAGGATGACGACGAGGGCTCTGGGGGTTACTGTGAGCTTGGGAGGTGTCGTGTAAGCCAAGCCCACAGTAGATAAGAGATCGCCCAAAGAGCAAGCCTGAGCGACATACTAGTCAAGAGTTCAGTCGGTAATGTCCTCTGGTATCTATCAAGCAATGTCATAATCCAGCCCGCTCCAAAACAGGTCCATGAGCTGGGTATCATCTAACCCTCCCAGATGACAGCAAGACAGAAAGTCCCTTGCGTACCTTTGAACGGGCTGGCCATCTTGAAACAGCGTCGAAAGGAATTCTCCCAGGGCCCGGTTGCTGACAACTGCTGGATCCGGTGAGATTTTAAGTCGACAAGTTTACTTTAGGTTAAAAATTAAGTACACAGAAGCCGGTCTTACACGAGGTTCAGCCATAGCCATGTTGTTAGCTTCATAAACAAAAAAACAAAACAAAAAAAATAGATATTCCGTTTTTGAAAATCGATACAATATGGCAAAATAAAATATCGCAATACTCAAGTGTATTGATTTTTTCCTACACCCCTAAAAAATCTTTACCCTCAATGGTTATTTTCACTGACAGGTTTAAAGGATCACTCTGAATCAGACAACCTGGCGCCGAATAGACATTACATGTTTAAGTTAATTTTTGCATTCAAGCAAGAGTAACCATCTTAATGGGACTCACCAAATCTCTGAAGTATATCCTCGAGTTTCTCATTTTTAACAAATGGGGGTTCATTTGACAAGTCTGTCTTCTTTGATGGGCTCGACAGAGGCTAAACGGGCTCAAACATTTCATTGATCATTAATCTGCTCTCTATTAAATCATTTACCATTTGGCTTTGACTCAGGAAAATAACTATTGCCTTGTTCATACAAGAGGAAGATCTGATTATAATGCCCCCGACTGCAGCACTCACGGCCACCAGACAATCCTCTACTGACACAGTTAGGGGCATGCATTTACAACCAGGTCTAATAGTCAGTTGCAATAAATCACCCGCATTTGTCCCCATTTTCCCCACTCACTGATCGAAGTCAGCCCAAATAATCATACCACTTTACAAACGATTCAAGAAATGGAAAAAAGGTAAACTCCAACACAACAACTCTCACCCATGCCAAACTTTTTTCACTCGCTCCCAGCATACAACACACATAGAGACAGAGAGAGCAACATTTAGCTAATCTGATTTTCTTAATCTGTTTCTATTTGTTTTGGCTTGATGGTGCCTGAATGCTTAAGCACTGTGAGACAATAGAACATGAGGCGGAGAAGATTTACATTTTATTGTGACTAAGGCAATTATTAGTGAGAGGTTTCATATTTAATTGTTTTCCTCCATAAGAGGCAAAAGACCACTTATATTTGCACCACTGATATAAAAGTTATATAAATGTCTTTGAAATTTTTATAATGTTTAACATATTTCAAACTTTTTTCCCCTAAATGTAATTGATTTTTTCAATAGGCCTGGTTTTTATGATTAAAATAATAATTATATTATATTTATGCTTTATTCTGCTCAACATAGCCATACATTTTTAAATGGTTTAAATGTTAAAATGTTTTCAAATTGGCTATGGATGTGCCTCGTTGCCCATTCAGTGTGGACAGAATTGTCGCTGCCATTGTAGACTGGGTGTTGTGGGGTTTCTTGGATGGGAAAAGGTATATAGCTCCTTGTTGCCAGTTGCATAAACTTAGCCAAGACTTTGACTTAAGAACTAGTATGACCAGCCAGCAGTACAAACAAACAGGTACTGATATCCCAGCCCATTCTCATCCCAAGGAGTCATATACTGACGCTCGTGACATTTCGTCTACATTCAACGTGCATGGCACCCTTTAGCGTCAATATGAGACGCAGATTTAAATGGGTCAGAAGGCGCCTCCTAGCGGTCTAACCCTAACCCTACACCAGACCTAAACCTACCCATTTCTGTGCGTGTTATATTGACGCTAAAGGGTACCATGCACGTTAGATTTAGACGAAATGTCAAAAGTGTCAGATATGACGCCCTAGGATGAGAATGCGTTGGATATCCACAGTGACCGAGTGAGCTCAACGCGCTGCCATTCATTTTGGCATCACTTTGACAGCGAATAACTTTACATCTGAGGCGTTTAAAGACTCCATTTGTCCATTATTTATTTCTAAAGAAACACGACAATGTATAAAGGGCTCCATTACCTTGTATCTTATGTTATGGCCCCGTAGAAGAAGTCTTTGTAAAAATAGGCTAACGATTGCGTCATAACACGTGACTCCATGTCGCACAGTAGAGAAATTACCGTATAGACAGAAGTAGAAGCTTGCTCGCAATAGGCGCGGCGTGGAGGCATAAAGTCAAGGGAGAAGCCATAGAGAGTTGTAAAGTTGCTCCTGCTGCCAGCTCATGGACAGCTAATACTCACGATCTCCGGCTCTGCAAGATTCAGAAGGGAATGATTCAGATTCCTCTTGGCACAGCTACTAGAAGACGTACAACTGTCAGTCAGGTTTCTCACATGACATCTACATCATCAAGCTCTGTTTGAGCCTGCGCAGTGCGCTTGGCAATCAGCAAGTGAGTGCTTCTAATTGACTTCACTTTGCTCCGTTGAAGTCTATGGGGTCGCTGTTTCCATTTCTTTTACTGTCTATGGTTTTGCGCGAGCTCACTGAGTTCTACACTTTCGCAAACCTGTCATTATTATTGGCAATAAACTTAAGATGCAAATAAGTTTCACTGCAATGTATTTGATATTCTTGAGTCTGCTCTGATGAACTCCATTACGCACCGCTCTGTTTGTTGTTAGGATGACTAAAAGTTCAGCGGTCTAGCTCATCAATGTCAAAATTATTAAAGAAGGCGGGGCTTACCATTCACAGAAGGCTGTTAACAGTGCCTGGTAAAATGTAAGTAGATAAACATTTAATATTTGACAACTGTTTTACAATAGAAATGTTGGTAACACTTTATATTACGACCCGCAAACAACTGTGTAAGTAAACCGATATTACGGTGTACGTTTCTGTAATTATAGTGTACTTCCGTGTAGGTATAAGGGAACAATATGTTACGTTTTGGGTAATAAAGGGGTATATATAAAGCAGATATACAAGCAAATTATTTATAATGTAATTATTTTAAAACTAACAGGTATTCTGTCAATATATTCCAGGCAAAAATTGTACGTCTGTTGTATATAAAAGTTTTTATCACATTTCTGGCAAAATATGTTCTTGTGCAATGTTACAGGGTAATTTTGACATCTGTGGTTTGCAAATTAAATGTATATATATATATATATATATATATATATATATATATATATATGGCTGTATGTAAGCACAGTATGATAAAAACTTAATTTATTGGCTTTTCTTACTAAACTAGGCTACTTAACGTTAAGCAAAAAAAAAAAAAAAAGTTTCTGCTATTATTTTTATTTAGAACGTAGCCTACCATGTAGTACTTAGTACTTACCTTATCACAGTGTATTGCAATGACACTTAAATGTGAGGGCAAATATACTGTGTAATTAAAAAAAAATTTTTTTTTTTTTTATAATAAGAGTACCTTTCTCTGAAATTACTGTGCAAATAGTGTTGTTTCGTATTGTTACATAGTGTTTGTTACCCGTTTCATCTGTGTATTTACAGGGTAAGTGTAACTGCTGCGGGCTGTAAATTAAAGTGGCGCTTGTTACCCCTTTATTACCCAAAACTTAACATATTGTTCCCTTATACCTACACGGAAGTACACTATAATTACAGAAACGTACACCGTAATTTCGGTTTACTTACGCAGTAGTTTGCGGGTCGTAATATAAAGTGTTACCGAAATGTTCAACTCCGACAATATCCGGTGACGCAAATTACTTTTTTTTTATATATAAAATTTGCCTTTTTGAAAATATGCTATAACTTCATTGATTCATGTAGAGAGAATGTATGCATACTTAAAAATAAAATATTATTTTCAAATAGTTTAAATTATTTCACAATACGCCTTTCTTTTTCTTTATTCCTTTAAAATCGCTTTTATAATTAATGAATTCCTTTAAATAAAAATACTGTATATCCACTGACCTAGAACCGCCCCTGCGTCTGACGGTCTCGACTGAAAGGGAACCTAGACATACTTTGTTTGGGAATATTTCATCCTCAAACTCCAACAGTTTTCTTTCGCTGTCTTGTTTTATCCCATCTCTAAAGGACTGCCCAGTAAACACATTTACGTTGTGGCAACGTCTGTGGCACGTTGCATTTCTGCTAGGGCAACACCGCTGTCTATGTGCTCGCAACATTGTAACAACATAGAATTGTAAGACGCGGCAGGGCTGTAGCAACGTTGTTGCACGACATTCAGCAACTGAGAGACGAATTTCTGACAATTACATTTTTTATATATGAGATATCCCTCATTTACCATGTTACGTTTTGTGGTTAATTTTTAATTAGTCATATGTTAGATAATTACATAACGTTACTTTTTAAATAGTGTTTATCATTAGTAACAATAAATTAATAATCAACACCTGCAAGTGTACACTTTAAAGAGTAAGAACGACAAAGGTTAGCTAATTCAACTTTATTAAGCATATGGTAATCAAATTGCACTTCCAAGAATAAAAGTCATACATTTGTGAGAAAAAAAAACATGGGAGTGACTAACGTTAACTAGCATGAGCAGACATGATCAAATCTAGCAAACGAATGAGACGACAGATCAAATGAAAAATAAACAGGTGTGCGAGCGGTTACAAACATTTTTACAAACAGTTTCCAAAAAAAAAAAAAAAAGGAAAAAACATTAACGTGCAATGCTTAAGTCGCTGGCTGTTCAAGGAGAGCTGAAATCAATTACTCATCATTAAAGTAATTTTAGCTTGTGGCTTTTAACTTTTGGCATAAAGTTAAATATTTGTCATACCTGACCAGAAGATGTTCAAATAAATATCACATTAGACAAGGAAGTTGTAGGTTGTGTTGGTATAAGTCCGTATCTTATTTAGCTAAATAGGTAAATTAAATGCAATTCTCACGTATCCTTGCTTGATGATGAATGAGACAACACAATGAGCCCAGCGGTTGGTTGAAATTTAAAAGGCTGATTTTTGTGCTTCAGGGCGGTGACGAGTACATATGTTGTCCAGTGGTTGTCCAGACACCCTAGGCACAACCTTAAGCAATGGCCCTGAACGGTGGTTCAATGTCAACATTGTGACAACGCCGTAACAACCTTCATAACACAACGTAGTTATAGCAACCTTTTGGCCACGTTGTTAAAACGTTGTTAGAAGGTTGGTTACGTTGTGCCAACGTTCTGTGTTTGTTGGGTGTAATCTTCGTGCATCTTTCCTCCTTTCAAATTTCCCTTTATTAACAGGTATTCCCTAAATCACACATCTGTTCCACACGTATCTCTTCTCCACACGTTTATCCCTTGTCACTTTATGTCTTCCTACTTCTCAGCCTACAAGCTCTTTCCCTTTGTTCTTCGTTATAGCACATGATTTCTCAATATCGTAGTCAATTTTGCTGGACTCAAGGCATGCCCTCTTTTTAAACAAACTTTACATGAAGACCCTAAAGAATCATACCAACTTGTGGAAAATGGGCATCCGATGACCCTTTAAAAAGATGACATCTTAGTTGTTTGTGGTCTCACAAAGCTCAGTTATGACCAATGAATCTGCACAATAAATCTTTCATAATCTCAACACTTTGTTTTTTTATAAAAAGAGGATTCTCCAGCATGCAGAATTTCAGCACTGAGCAAAAACTCAAACATTTTGAGCTGTAAGTGAATCTATCTTAAATGCATCTGATTGGCCATTGCGTTTAAGAAATCAACACACGTATGTGATTGGCTACATTGCACAACACTGCAAAAGCATGTTATAAATAGAAACTCTGCCTATGCTTTAAATTGTCTAAATTGTCTTTATTTTATTTCAGTTCTTGTTGCTTTTGTGTAATAGATGAATAACAATTTATTTGTTTTTAGATCTTTTATTTTTTAGATATTTCTATTTTGCAGGAGTCCACCTGTAGTAACTTTGATTTCGATTTGTGCAAGTTGCAACAGTTCCGTTCCGCGTAACAGAAACACTCAGGGCAGCAGAGCCTTTACAATTAATTAAACGTGACTGTATCAATACAATTATGCCTTCCAAGCACTGTACTAATCAAGATAGTTGTGTATGATACTCTAGACTCTAGAGTGAAGCAATGCTTTTCCCAATTCCATCTGATTGATTAATCCCTGACTATTTCTTTCATTCTTCCATCTGTTCTTTTTCATGTGTCTTCTCTCAAAGGCATGACTTGTCAGGCACGGACATCGTACACAGAGGACGAGGTGCTCTGGGGCCACAGATTCTTCCCGGTCATCTCTCTGGAGGAGGGATTCTTTAAAGTGGATTATTCTCAGTTCCATGCAACATTTGAGGTTTCCACACCTCCCTACAGTGCAAAGGAGCAGGATGAGGCATTACTCATGTCCTCTCCACTCATGGCCCCATCACTGTCCAACAGTAGAGAGAAGAACAGCTCCCTGGACTGTCTGGAGCTGCTGGAAGATCTAGAGAACACCAGTAAATTACCAACCAAGGTACAGAAAATGACAGGTAGAGACGGGCTGCCCAGGAAGCTACTGAGAATGAGCTCCACCACATCAGAGATGACATACAGCCTAGGCGAACTGCCCATGAAGCTCCAACGCATCAGTTCTGTGCCTGGGGTCTCAGAGGAAATGAAGGTTACCAAGGCGACTAAGAGTTCCACAGAGACCATCAGTAAATCGGTTGCAGACTTGCCGCCGAAACTTCAGAGAATGGCTGGGGGAGGAGGCCGCATGGACGGACACCTGCCACCCAAACTCCGAAAGATGAATTCTGATCGTTTCACATAGAAGAACTTTCTTCTTTAGGAACAGTCAAATGGGCCCTCTTATAATTCAAGATATTTAGTGTGTGTATATATAGACAGATACACCGCTTATAATACTAATGTAGGTCAATGTTATTCAGAACATCTGTTCCTGTGGTGGGTTCATATGCAGTAAAGAGACTCTTTCAGATTGTTGTTACTACAAGCACAATCTGGTATGGATGACACCCTCAAGTGCATGTTAAAATATTTCTCTCCCTCTGATGGCATGACAAGCTGTACATATTTATTTGCCAAGGAAATGTTAGCAAATATTATTTTCTCCAAGCCATATGGTGATATAATCGGACAATTCCTCCTACGTGGCTAATTAGAGATTATTCATGTCATACAGTTAAGTTGTTCACCATAATACCTCTATACTGAGCTTATCTTACAATGCATGTGCATATATATACATATATAAACATGATTAGATAAGTAATTATTTAGAATAGTAAAGCTATTGATGAACACTGAAGAAACAACATTACTGAGACTTGTCATTACTGAGCATTTTATGACTTTTATATTTACTGAGAGTATCAAAAAAAAAAAAAAAAAATAGGGAAATCAATTGATAAAAGCTGATATCTATCACCTCATTCAGAATTATTAACCCCAAATGCTTTTGTTTCTTTCCCTCAGGTTGTTTGAAAGCCGTCTTGCTTTATTTTGAGAAACAAAGAAGTATATGATTTGCAGAAAGTCCATGCTGCAGTTCCAGTGGCTGTCAAAGTTAAAATAAGAAGAAAAGAAAAAGAAAAGAAAACTGCAGCAAAAAAAAAAAAAGGTCCAAAAGAATGTACACTATATTCCAAGCTGAACATTTTCTCCTTCAGATTTATGGGTTTGAAAGAACACGAGGACAGAAATTCCCTTTTTTGATGAACTATTCCTTTTACTGTAACAGAGCAATAATTTAATGGCTGATGAGTACCAAAATCGGTTCTACCATTTAGCAAAATTACCTGGTAATGTCTTGTTTAAACTTGGGACATCTAATACACATTTCACTACAGATAAAGTGTGCACATTTTTAAAATGTTAAAACACTGCCTCCTACACCAGGTACATATGTATAAGCCATTCTTAGGGGTTGATTTCTCTAAAAATATTAAACACTGTGGTTCTGTGGTATGGGTTGCCAGATGTAACCTGACCAATGATTCAATTTCTTGCACACAATGGTGAATGTACTTTTATTTCATCAATAACATACACTGAACAAAATTATAAAGACTTTTTCTATTTACACAAAAGGCCAATTTCTCTCAAATATTGTTCACAAATCTGTCTAAATCTGTGTTAGTGAGTACTTCTCCTTTGCCGAGATAATCCATCCACCTCACAGGTGTGGCATATCAAGATGCTGATTAGACAGCATGATTATTGCACAGGTGTGCCTTAGGCTGGCATAGAGTATCCCAAGATCCAGAGTATCCCAAACATGTTCAATGGGTGACATATCTGGGATGTTTTCAGCTTCCAGGAATTGTGTACAGATCATTGAAACATGAGGCCATGCATTATCATGTTACAACATGAGGTGATGGTTGTGGATGAATGGCACAACAATGGGCCTCAGGATCTCGTCACAGTATCTCTGTGCATTCAAAATGCCATAAATAAAATGCACTCGTGTTCGTTGTCCACAACATACGCTTACCATACCAAAACCCCACCGCCACTATGGGCCACTCCATCCACAACGTTGACATCAGCAAACCGCTCACCCACATGACACCATACACACTGTCTGCCTTCTGCCATGTACAGTGAAAACCGGGATTCATCCCGTGAAGAGAACACCTCTCCAAAGTGCCAGACGCCATTGAATGTGAGCATTTGCCTAGTCAAGTCTGTTACGATGATGAACTGCAGTCAGGTCGAGACTCCGATGAGGACGACGAGCATGCAGATGAGCTTCCCTGAGACGGTTTCTGAAAATTTGTGCAGAAATTCTCTGGTTATGCAAACCGATTGTTGCAGCAGCTGTCCGGGTGCCTGGTCTCAGACGATCTTGGAGATGAAGATGCTGGATGTGGAGGTCCTGGGCTGGTGTGGTTACGCGTGGTCTGCGGTTGTGAGGCTGGTTGGATGTACTGCCAAATTCTCTGAAACCCCTTTGGAGACGTCTTATGGTAGAGAAATTAACATTCAATTCACTGGCAACAGCTCTGGTGGACATTCCAGCAGTCACCATGCCAAATGCAACTTCCTCAAAACTTGTGGCATCTGTGGCATTGTGCTGTGTTTTAAAACTGCACAATTTAGAGCGGCCTCATGAGCAGATTTGTGAACAATACTGGAGAGAAATAGGCCTTTTGTGTACATAGAAAAAGTCTTGGATCTTTGAGTTGATGTGAAAAATGGGGGCAAAAACAAAAGTGTTGTGTTTATAATTTTGTTCAGTGTATAAAAAATGTGCCCAGCTTGCACAAAATGTGTTTTACTTAAAGAACACTGGAGGATGTTTTGTGAATAAATTGTACTTCTAAATTTGGTGACACCAGTGGCACAAAAATGACACTCTTCACCTTAAGAACTGGACATTTTCAATGTAGTTTACAGCAAAAAGTTTCTAAAGCATATTACTTCACAGTCTTTGATGTGCTGTAAGGACTTTAGGGCTCAATATAATTTCCACTATCCACATTATTAAATTATTTCCTCATAATAAATCGAGTGAAGGAATGAAACATCTTATTCTGCCTCTTCAACTTTTAATAACCCTGGACTTAAGTGCACCTTCTGCCTTTATTGAAAAGGATTTAAAGGAAGGTTAATTTTATCCCCCCCCCACCACCACCACCTTTTCAGATTTTAAACGTAAAGTTCGGCATCTGTGCAATCATTGAAGTAAAACCAAGCATTAGAAGTCTTGATGGGTTTATCCTTTAAAGTGTTGAGGTGGTGTCTAAATCATGTTAATGCATCCTCACTGAGCACCTCTCTCCCAAGAGATTTTTTTTTTTTTTTTTTTTTGCATGGATTGCCATTCAGGTCCCTTCACTTATGTCCATTAACCAAGGCATCTTAAAAAAAAATTGTAATTTGAGTGTTGTACACCTGCACCCTTAAAGATCATCACTGCTGTATAATAAATGATAGGTGGATTGAGATCCATTCCAGCCATAAGCTGAGGCACTAAATATAATCACTCCATCAGACCAACCCCTCACTATCCTCTTCTACCACTTCTAGCTGACTGTGTTATTGAAGTCTTTTTATATCACTCTGACTCTCCATTGCAGGTCTGTTGTCATTATCAATGAAGAAAGGAATGAGGATTGAGGCTGGAACCAATAACCAATTAAATGCTGTCTATAAAACCAGCCAATCAGTCATTAATGAACTATCTGTTAATTAGCTATATTGATTTCAGAGCTGAGACATTCTCAGGAAACACTGCAATTAGTGCCTGGTAATTTCTACAAGGTGGCCTTCATGTTATCGGAATTATAATAAACATGAGTTGACGATTTGGAAATTGCACATAAAACTCCCCTTATCATAATTATGACTGGAAAAGTCTGATATAAGAGGTTGTATAATCAGTAACAGAAAATATAAAAGTTTCAGTAGTGAATGGTAGGTTAATTCATACTTCTAATACTTCATGTGCTTTGTGGCAAGAACAAAACTTGAACTATTGAGGTCAAAATAAGTGAAATACTGAATTAGCCTTTGTTCAACTTTGCACAGTTCAAAACATCATTATATATATATATATATATATATATATATATATATATGTGTATAGGTCTCCTCTCCTCCAGTAAGCTGGTGTGTGGTGAGCGTTCTGGCGCAATATGCCTGCCGTCGCATCATCTAGGTGGATGCTGCACATTGGTGGTGGTCGAGGAGATTTCCCTCTAAATGTAAAGCGCTTTGAGTGCCGAAAAAAGCGCTATTTAAATTTAATGAATTATATATATGTATATATGTATTAGTTTGAAAAGAAAGTACAGTGACAAATACAAATCCACAAACATTTAAGAGGAAAAAATTAAGCTACATTTCTTTTGAAAAGCAAATTTAATGTAGGATACTTTTATAGGTGATATTTAGAACATTTAAATATACATTCAATGTTAAAGTGAATGTCAAATAGTATCAAAAAGTTAATTATCCTCTTAATTACCAAGCAAATGACACAGTTTCCTAACAGCAGCATTGTTGTCAAACATGTATGACAAAATAAATATTTAAGCAATATCACACAACATACAGAAAATAAAATAAATGAAATCCAGGCAATGTTACATGACTCCTAACCAATCTGCTTTTACTTCACACTACTTACACTACTCAGGTCTGGAACCCTTGGAAAAAAAAGCACAGAGACATTGAGTGGAATGCCGCTTGGTCAATATGTAGTATTGAAGTAGCATAATAGCCTTTAAAGGATTAGTTCACTTTAAAAAAAGCTTTTGCTGATAATTTACTCACCCCCATGTCATCCAAGATATTCATGTCTTTCTTTCTTCAGTCGAAAAGAAATTAAGGTTTTTGATGAAAACATTACAGGATTTTTCTCCATATAATCGATTTCAATAGACCCCAAACGGTTCAAAGTCCAAATGACAGTTTCAGTGCAGCTTCAAAGGGCTTTAAATGATACCAGACGATGAATAAGGGTCTTATCTAGCGAAACGATCGGTCATTTAAAAAATAAATTTAAAAAGTTTACGTTTTATAAGCACAAATGCTCGCCTTGCTCTGTTCTGTGATGCGCGTTCATAACTCACATAATACGCAATTACGTTGAAAGGCACGCGTAGGCAGAAGTACCAAGTCAGTGTTTACAAATGTGAGGAAGGAGGACCATATACACATATTCAAATGTCTTTGTGTCAGTTTATGGTTTAAAATGCCCATTTCATGTGCGTATCCTGGGTGTTTTAATATTAAAAAGGCTAAAAAAAAATTGTCAGGACAGAAGTATGACCTTTTCAACGTAATTGCGTATTGCGTGACGTCACAAACACGCATCACAGAACAGAGCAAGGCGAACATTTGTGCTTATAAAACTTAAACTTTTTTATTTATTTTTGAAATGACCGATCGTTTCGCTAGATAAGACCCTTATTCATCATGTGGTTTAAAGCAATTTGAAGCTGCACTGAAACTGTCATTTGGACTTTGAACCGTTTGGGGTCCATGGAAGTCCATTATATAAAGGTTCATAATTAACATGAAAATGCATAATGAATGCATAATGAATAATTAATTCTAAAGTTAAAGATCATGGTAATCCATTAGTAATGCCTCGAGTATTACCAAATCCTTCAGAAGAAATTATTAATTATTTGGAACAGTTTTCTAAAGGGAAAATCATGATAACTCCTCTAATGACTGAAGTCATTGTACACTTTTGAGGTTTTTGTAAGGTTTTATATAGTAATGACTCAAGTGTTACTACATCCTTCTAAAGAAAACTACTATTTATTTGGATCAGTATTCAAAAGTGAAAAGCATGATAGGTACTATAGAAATTACTGAAGTCATTGTTGGCTTTTGAGCTTTTTTTTTCTTTTTTTAAAGGTTTTGGATTGTAATTCCTTCCAATGGATTTGACCATGATCTTTACTTTAGAATACTGATCCAAATAATTAGCAATTCCTTTAGAAGGATGTAGTGACACTTGAGTCATTACCATCCAAAATCTAACAAAAACCTTACCATGACTTCAATCAATATTAGGGAGTTATCTTTTCGCTTTAGAATATCCAAATAATTAGTAAACCCTTCTGAAGAATTTGATAATACTGAGTCATTAGTTGGTTATCATTATCTTCACTTTAGAATTAATTATACATGATGCATTATTTACATTAATTATTACTTAATAGGACTAAATAGTCCTCTGGGAGGTATGAAAAAATAGTAGTTACTGATTAATTAATAGTGAACTACCACATTGAGTGATATTACTTAGTTAGTTAATAGTAGTTACTAGAATGTTAACAGTGCGTTCCTGTGTAGTTATTCATTAATGATGGAACAATATTCTAAAGTGTTACCTTGTTTCTCATTTAAATTATGAAATATAACAATATAACTTAATCATCACCATATATCTGATATTATCTATCACCTTAACCTGGCACTGCTAGCTCCTAATGTAAATCACTATCGCTAGGACCAATCATTTGAAAACACTGCTATACTGTTCCTATAAAAACAATAAACAGGTTCTCTCCAGTCACACGCAACAGATTCTCCCCACATATGACACAACAGGTTCCCTTTCAAGGGAACTCGAGCTGCATTGAGACGCTGTGGGAATGCCCCTGCGTGATTGCATCATGAAACACCTGTGAAATCAGTCCAAGTTTCGAATGATGTATAACACTTATCTGTATAACCGAAATTGACGGCGTATTTTGAGTCTCTTTCGCAGTTCAGGAAAAAACATGAAGGTGCCGGAAATTTAGCTGACCCCATGGAGTAAATGAGTAATGGCAAGCTGTGAGCCAATGCATCTGTGCCAAGGTTAGGGAGTACCACCATGGACAGTGGGAGGATTCCTGGAAGGCGAACAGTGGGAGGTCCACGTGCGCGTCCCTGGATCGACTCCATATCAGATGGACCACCTGGGAATGGTGCCGGTTAGGAGCTCAGCTCTGCGAAGACCATGAGAACTAGACAAGTAATCTGCACAGACCCCTATGGCCAGCTTCAACTCCTCCTCCCTCCATATGCCAGTGTGATGTTACCCCAATTTAAGCAGAAAGAACTGGATGAAATATTCGGAATGATATCAAACCACATTCTGTCTTGTGATGCAGCCTGGAATTAAACCACACCATGTTCATTAATTGAATCAGATTTTTCCTGTTTTATCACTGATATGAAACTATTTGTATTGTATAAAGCGCTATCTATTGTAAATAAATGTGACTTGACTTGATTTCCGAGAGACACACAGAGACAGCAACGTGGCTATTTGATTTGTGATTGTACTGTGCTCATTTCATTCATAGTTTATGCTCATTCACTTCACACATCCATTATTGTGTAGTGATTTTAGAGGTTTTTTAATATTGTTCTGTCCCCTGGCTCACCTTTATGCAGCAAACATGAGGAGTGAATGTGTCTGCTAAATATTTTTCATATTATTCTGTAGAATTTGTTATTTGTTTTGAAGCCATTATCCATGCCTTTCCAAGAAAGGTATTCAGCTTCGGGCACATCCATAATACATATAATTGACAAGCAAGCAAATACTTTTGTCACTTAGAGGACAGATTAAATCATTTTATTTAGTTTATTTTGGTTACAGGTCATAACTCTACAATATCTGCAGTAATTTGAGCATTTATCCCCACACACTTTTCCTCACCTAACATTCCAAATCTACAGTAACTAATATGGCTATATGAATATGCTAACATTTCATACGGATTTACCAAAATATTTACCTTAATATAGTCATGGTGTGTATAGAGAATTTGTCCATATCATTCCACTTAGGCATAGTAAAGTATGGTCATTTAACTTACACTCTCACTGCAAATAGAAATGTCTGACATTATATAATGAAATTTAATATAATATAAAAATATTTGTGATGATGGATATTATACTATTTTTAAAATTTATTTTAAAGGATTAGTTCACTTTTAAAAAAATTTTGCTGATAATTTACTCACCCCCATTTCATCCAAGATGTCCATGTCTTTCTTTCTTCAGTCGAAAAGAAATTAAGGTTTTTGATGAAAACATTCCAGGATTTTTCTCATAGTAGTAGTTTTAGTCTGGAAGGTATGAAAAATAGTCATTGATTAGCTAATAGTTAAGTATCACATTCGACTAAGCGCTATTACTTACTAATCAGAGTTTATTGTTAGTAGTTTATTAATAGTAGTTACTTGAGTGTTAAAAATGCATTACTCATTTGTTCCTAATTTGAACAGTATTCTAAAGAGTTACCAGAAAGAATAATAATAAGAGAGATTCAAATCAACGCTACAATCGCAAACCACTTAGCAGAAAGGAAGACAGGAATCGGAAGTCAAAGCACCTCCAAATTAAAGCCAGACAGGTGTAACAGTTTAACTTAGGGTGTATTCACACATGCCTTGTTTGGTTCGATTGAATCGAACTCTGGTGCGTTTCCCCCCTTGGTGCAGACCTTTTGGGCAGGTGTGAATACAGCAATCGAACTCGGGTGTGGACCAAACAACCGAACCGAGACCCAGCTGAAGAGGTGGTCTCGGTACGGTTCCAAACGAACTCTGGTGTTTACGGTGTGAACATGAACCGACCCAATTGCAAGAAAGCACTGCGCCTTTGAGTTAATAGGCTTCCGTAGTCCGTAGTTCCGTAGTTGCGTTATGGGAAAGTGAGCTGTTGTAGCCTACTACATTAGATAAAATGAGTCGAGGTTTGACCTGGAGCTTTGAAGAGACGAGCTGCCTTATCAGACATCCCAAGTCTCCCGGAAGTTCCGGGAGTCTCCCGCATATTGATAGCGTCTCCCTGAAGCCCGCAAATTAGTTCAAATCTCCCGGATTCTGGAGCGCGTATGCGAGACAGAACATACTGCGCGCAGCGCGCACACGGCAGAGAGGGCACCTTGCGAGTGTGCCTCACGAAAGCAAGTCGCACATCGTCGTCTTCTCAAAATCCGAATTACAACATCGTATAGAGATGACATTGTATCATATGATACTCATTAGTTTCTTCATATTGCGTTTGTATAGAAGAACACAAAATTAGTAAAAGAACAAATATTGCAGTACGAAATATCTCCATGCTGAGCCTTTTTTGCACTTCCTGATTTCCCTACTTGAGAATCCTTGTCCAATGAATGGACGACCTTAGCACACGTGTGGTTTTGTTTACAAATTTTGGTTCACTTGCAAAAAGAGCAGTGTGAAAGCGAACCATACCCAAAAAAAAAACCAGTTTATTTGGTCCGGACCAAAGCAAGTGAACTATTGGACTTTCCTGGTGTGAATACCCTTAGCCTCACGCTGGGCACCATAAATGTCAAGGATTTTACATGAGGCACCTGTTAAGTAGAAGTTTCACAGGTGGAACAAAATTATTATTGTCAGTTTTATTAACTTAACTCAAGGCTTGTTCGACTACATGCAGTGCTGCACAGACTGATCGCCGGCTGACTTGAAGCAGTCGGACCTGAGACAGCACCAACGCCAAGTCACTTTGACGTATGCCATCAAAGTATAGCAAGACCGATTCTAGAGCAGACGGCTGACTCAGCTTGCACAGCTTCTCAAGAGTGGCTATACAAGCTCTAATGATAGCCGTTTAATGACAGGCCCAATTCATTGCATGACAATAATCATGTGTTTAATATTTATTCCACTGATCAGTGGTTTATTCTAACAACTTCAGTTTCACTAATGCTCACAAACTAATGCTCACAAAAAAGAGGTGCTTTACAGGAATTGGTCATTAGGTTGCGCAATTCAATAAAGTGAAAATTTATGCATATTATATGATGGTATAGTTCATCAAACATTGTCCAAAGTTGAAGCAGTCCCTTAGTAGATGAATAATGGAGTCTCGCCCAGTACCAAATGATAACAGTTCTCATGCATCAGACTCTTCCCAATCAGGAACAGTCACAAGTAAGGCTTTAAATCCATATTTAGTTTGCATCATGCAGTGTTAAAGTCACAGAATAAGAGTCCTTCTAAAATACATACAAATAAACTGTATCAAACTTCTTAGCAACACATATCATCATCAATGCATACTTTTAAACAACAGGAAATAAAAGAAATCCTTACTTTAAATTGAGCTTGAAATGAAACATTTCCCAACCAGGACATAGCAAATGCAGGTAAGCCATTTCTACTGCTGCTGTTCTGCTAACTTCCTCTACAAACCCACCTTTACTTAAGGAGTACATCTAGGCACCATAGCACCCCTAGCGGTGTGGAAGAAAGACTTTGGATAAAATAGTTTGTTACAGGCTTATTTGTTACAAGCAGTACTGTCATAAGCCAGGCTAGAACTTGGGTCTCACGTACGGTGAGTTGAGAGATCTACCACTTAGCCACAGAGGCAGTAATGTTGGACCCAAACGAAACAAATAATGAAACAATAATACAGGCAAAGTATATATAAAAAAATAAAATAATAATAATAATAATAATAATAATAAATAAATAAAACTTTGCAAGTCCAAAAAAATCCAACAAAAGTTATTCTCAGAAAGATGTATTACTAACAGTAGTGATACTGCAAAGAATCCTCAGGATAAGGAGATAAATAAAAAAAACAAAATCAAATAACTAAGAACATCTTACTTAGGATAGCTTGGAAGGACTCAGTGGGACACAGCAGGAGACGCATAGCCAACAAGGGGAAAAACACAGCTAAAATACTCTAGGGGAAACAAGCATAGACAGTAAAATAAATGGACACAGCGACCCCATTGATTTCAACTGAGAGAATTGAAGCCCAATAGAAGCACTCACTTCCTGATAGCCAAGCGTACTGCGTAGGCTTAAACTGAGCTTGACGACGTAGATGTGACGTGAGCAACCTGTCTGTTTTCTAGTAGCTGTGCCGAGTGAAATCTGAATAATTCCCTTCCGAATCTTGCAGAGTCGGAGAGCGTGTGTATTAGCTGTCCATGAACTAGCAACATGAGACACTTTATGACTCTCTATGGGCTTCTCCCTTTACTTTATCAGACTTTATGCCTCCACGTCCCCCCGATTGCCTGGGAGCTTCTCCTCCTGTCTATACGGTAATTTATCTACTGTGCGACAGATAGTCGATTGGTTATGACGCAATCGTTAGCCTATTTTTACAAAAATGGCTTCTACGGGGCCATAACGTAAGATACAAAGTAATGGAGCCTTTTATACATTGTCGTGTTTCTCTAGAAATAAATAATGGACAAATGGAGTCTTTGGACGCCTCAGATGTAAAGTTCTTCGCTGTCAAAGTGACGCCAAAATGAATGGGAGTCAATGGAATGCTAACAGCAGGTGATAGCCAGCTACAATGGCGGCCCCCAGAGGAAGCTTCAGTTTCCGGCGGATGGATTACCCCCTTGGAACCAAGCACAGGTGACCTGGATTACGCTAACAAGGACACACGAGGAAGAACTAAGGCAGAGGGGAACACAAGGGACCTCTAGAGGTCCGGAGACAAACAACAGGAGGCAGGATGCTGACAAGTACATACAGTATTGAATGTAAACTAACATCTGTGTATTTAACAAATATTGCATTTATTTCACTTCAGCTGTGATAAAGTATGCAAACACAGCACGAGCGTCACTGCAGAAAGCAGAAAGTGTCCGACTTCTCGATCTGTCTCTAGCTGGGCAGACAGGACGTGAACCGTCTCTGACTGGGCAGACGGGACGTACGCAGTTTCTGACTGGGCAGACGGGACGTGAGCAGTCTCTGACTGGGCAAACGGGACGTGAACAGTCTCTGACTGGGCAGACGGGACGTGAACAGTCTCTGACTGGGCAGACGGGACGTGAACACTCTCAGACTGGGCAGACGGGACGTGAACACTCTCTGACTGGGCAGACTGGGCGTGTCTCTTCCTCCTTCTCCGGACCACCGGACTCGAAACCACCTCCCTGGCGATTCTCTCTCGAAAACGAATGAGACCATCCACCATTGCCTCAAAACTGACCCTATCGAAGGCTCTCCGGATCGGCCAGTCCAGCGGCTCGTCAAGCGAATGGTTAAACAAATCCTTCCGAGCCTCCTCGTCAAGGTTCAGTCCCTCAGCTGCGCTACTGAACCTTCTGCTGTACTCTCTCACCTCCGTCCCCTGCTGACGGAGGAAGACTAGCTCCTTAAATCGAATTATCCGCTCCCATTGCGAACAACAGCCTGGTTGTGCCCCTCTTCTCCGCTGAGTCCTCATATGGTCGGTACGTTATGTCACGGAACGTGCAAGGCGCGATGCAAAAAGGTGTGAGGACTCAAGTGCAGGAGAAGCGATCTTTATTACAAAAAGAAACAAACACAAAGCAAAACCCACGAGGGGGAAAAACACACTGAATGAAAATAAAACAATAACAAAACCTTAACGGGAAGAATATCACAGGGAACGGGAGACATTAGACAACGTACCGACAAAGATTGCAAAAGAGGAGACTTAAGAAGGGAAACTAATCAGGAGGGAACAGGTGGATTAACTCAAACAATAATCAGATAACAAGGGGGAGGGACCAGACAATGACAAGAGCACATGGCCCAAAATAACAAAACACCCATGTGCATCACAAGACAGGACAGGCATGTGACACATTCCAACAAAGTGGGCTGTGTACTTTTACACGATATGGGCAGTTTAATTTACCTAAAGGCCAATGTTCAACCAAGCCAGTCCGTTAACAATTCAGCGCATAACGCCTGGGTTTTGGTTACCAAGACGGGAGATGTGGAGACTGCAGGCTGTACCTGTATCGCCGGACCTGGACGTTCCTGTAGCCATGCAGCCGCCGTGCTTTGGAAGGTACGTTAGCCCATCTTATGCTTGTATTAAGATGTTTTGTATCCGTGTGTTAACCCTCTGGGGTCTGAAAACGCGCCAGCGCGTTTTGCGCGATTTTTTTCACATAGCAGTAAAATAGACTTAAAATACTTCGTAATTTTTTTGTCATACACACTTAAAAAATATGAAAAAATTAACTGTTAAATGTCTACTTTTTTATGGGTCCACTTCCAACAAATCAAGCTGATGTAGTAAGGTATTTATTCTTAAGAGCTTTGTTATAATCGCGATATTAATAGTGTCTGTAAACTGCAAAAAGACTGTTTAATATGAATTGTGTGTGTGTCTCAATGATGAATGAAAGACACAGACGCGCGCGCGATGTTGTTTACAGCTGTACAGCACGCATCTCACACTCACATAAACACGATATGTTACAGACTAAATATGAATATTTAGACAAGATTTCATTGATTAGTTTTGGATGGATTATAAAGTTTTTACTGTAAAAACAGACTACTGCCACATTAAATAAGCTTTTGTTCGCCAATTTCTGCTCATATGTTACCCTTGATTTCCATTACACGAGAGTAGATGTTAAAACTTCATGCTGATTTGTACTCGGCTTTCGCCAAGATAAGCAACACTAAGACGTAGCTTTACAGTAAACTATGCTTCTCCATCCATTTACGCTTCTTTCCATATGAGGGTGTGACTCCCCTTCTGTCCGGCGTTAACGGCTGCAGTGTACTTGGCGCGTCAGCACACACGACGGCTGCAACTACAGTGTGGTCTCCCTAGTGGACCAGCACGACAACCATCTGGATTGAGCCGAGTAGGGGACATCTCTAGGGTCTTCAAGTGGGCACCTTCCGTCCTCAGTGTTTCGTCGACTAGCCCACGACACCTCAAGAGGGCTCGACAGCGTCCAAGAGTCACCCCCCTCCGTCCCCCACTCAACTCAGCCCAGCTTACTGACCTCTACATCCCTCCTGCTGCTGAGACCTAACCACAATCTCACAATCTCTCCGCAACCCAACCATACGCGCCAACCCGTTTGACTAAGGCTGTCGAGCCCCACTGGTGCGTTAAAGCAATTTCAGTGGCAATGGTTCCGTATGGCATACCACCTACCGCAAAACACAATATCTGCCCAACCACCCGTCATTCACGCAATATACACAGGAACGTAATGACTGTAAATACTATACAACCTATGCAAATAAACCAACAGACTCTTCAAGTTTTTCAAGAATTCTACGAAACCGTAGCGTGGCGGCCTGTACACAGCCAGCTAGAATCTTTCCGTCTCAACCACAGCCAGTTGCTGCTCCTTTCTGCTGCTTCAGATAAGTTCTTTACTGTGCGACGCAACTCTTGGCCGCTGAATCCGACGTCTTGAAATACATATACTTTTTTACAAAGAAAGATTACACTTGAAATATTGTTAAAATTGTAATCTTTTTTTTGTTGTGTTTTATTAGTGACAAATTTGGGGAGAGGATACATATTCCAAAACTTTCTAAAAATACAGTATGAGAATTAACTGCACAATTACTAGAAATGTTTACCTTGGATATTATACAATTGTTTTGAAAAGTAACAAAAACGCTCTACCTTCATCATACCCTTGTTATTTTGATTTACAAAATGTTGTCTCTAAAAGAAGTCAATTGTGCTGTGATGCTCAAACCATTATTTAAAAAGTGTGTGATTTTGTTTCTATCTGTCTGCAGGTAGAAAATGCTGTGAGGCAAAGGAAGACAGGGCTTGCCTGCACTGATGTGCAGAATTGCTGGAATGCCGGGACAAAAAGCAATACTGGGCAGCAAAAAATCTGAGATGTTTCTTTCCGAAGACACAGCAGAAATAATCTATACCAACCAGCATCACAGGCATCCTCCTCCAGCATAGTCTCTACACCTAGTCGCAAGGTAAAAGTACATGAGACACTGGAAGAATGGCAAAATTACTGTCTCTCCACACCAATAGCGGCACTTTTTACTGCACCTGGCAGTGGACTAATGCAGCTCACTTTTAACACCAGCCTCCCTGCTCAGTCTGCCGAGACATCAAAAGCTCCACTGCCCCTACATCATGGTGATCACAACACACAACTTGAATGTGAGAAATGTAGGGCATTCAACACCACATACATTGACATGACCACAACCCAATTTATGTACATTGAGCAGCACACAAAAGAACAGAGCAGGGAACAACTGTGGCATGACATGCGACGGGTACGGATAACAGCAAGCACAGCCAAGAATGTGCCAGTTCGGGCTACCACAGCACCAGACAAATTCTTGTCTAACCACCTCCATCCTACCTTTCACGGTAACGTGGCAACCCGGCAAGGAGCAGAGGGTGAAGAGCACGCCAGGCAATACCTGCAAGACCAAGGTCATGACATCGATGTGAAAGGTTTGGTGGTTTGCCCGAGTGAGCCATGGCTTGCTGCGAGTCCGGATGGTGTCATGAACAGAGACACACTACTGGAGATCAAGTGCCCTGTCTTAGTAAAAAACCAGTCCCTTACTGAAGCACTTGCTGCTAAAAGCAGTGAGATCAAACGCATGCCCACAGGGGACTTCCATCTGTCCTTCAATGGGCCAAAGAGATATTACATGCAGGTGCAACTGGGCATGCACTGCACAGGCCTACGGCAAGCTTTGTTGGTGATTTGGAGTAACACTGAATGTCTGCAGCTCAACGTGCCCTACGACCAAACCTTTGTTGAGGGACATATCTCAAGGCTGCACTCCTTCTATTTCACCCACATGTTGCCAAAAGTTGTCGATGACTTCGATGATGGAAGGCTGGAGTTGTGCTCCAGATACATGAATGTTGTAAAATCAGCATGACCTGCTTATGTGTACTGGGTTCATTAGTCATTCCTTTTTTAACCCCTTGTCCCCCGTTGTCACAAATTGGTGACAAATCCTTTCTAGCTTTTATTTATTTTTATCAAACTGATTTATGTAATTCATTTTCTTGGTAACACTTTATTTGAAGGGGTGTGCATAAGACTGACATGACACTGTCATAAACATGACATAACACCTGTCATGAACATGAAGGAGTCTTTATGAATGTTTATGACTGTTGTCATTAAGTGTCATTCGGTAAATTATGACACTTTTAATGCAAAGTTGACATTGTTTAAAATGTCTTTGTTATGACAACTTGACATTACCCAAGACAAAAATGTCTTGATTATGACCACTTGACATTAACAAAGACAGAAATGTCTTGATTATGACAACTTGACATTAACAAAGACAGAAATGTCTTTGTTATGACAACTTGACATTAACCAAGAAATCATAACCTGTCAACCTGTCACAACTTTGGCTGTCATGACACCATTATAACTGTGTCATGAATATTTTACTTGTCCTCAAGTAAAGTGGAACACATTGTACTAGTTATAAAGATTTAAGGGTTATTACACTGTAAAACGCTTTAAGTTTGATAATTAGACCTGTTATGACATATTTGTGACAGGTTGACAGGTTGACAGGACATAATCAAGACATTTTTGTCTTGGGTAATGTCAAGTTGTCATAACAAAGACATTTTTTGTCTTTGTTAATGTCAAGTTGTCATAACAAAGACATTTTTGTCTTTGTTAATGTCAAGTTGTCATAACAAAGACATTTTAAACAATGTCAACTTTGCATTAAAAGAGTCATAATTTACCGAATGACACTTAATGACAACAATCATAAACATTCATAAAGACTCCTTCATGTTCATGACAGGTGTTATGTCATGTTTATGACAGTGTCATGTCAGTCTTATGCACACCCCTTCAAATAAAGTGTTACCATTTTCTTTTACTTACATTTTTATTTCTATATCAGTCACTTATCTATCTTTATTTATTTTATGTATTATTTTATTTTATTCCAGTCTTTTTCTTTTTGTTACATTTTGAGATTTTTTCCTGTATTTACTTTGTTTTATTTAATTATATTAAAAAAATGCAGCCATTAAGGAGTTAATGAAATTGTCCCTTTATTATGGAATAGGATAAATAAAAATTACTTAATTTCTTCTCAAAAAACAAATTGTTTATTGTCATGTGTCAATATTTACAATACAAGAAAAAGAATAGCACTCACACAAGTTTTTCTTAGTTAAAACTCTGTTTTGGCTTATCAATAATCACAACACCAGGAAGGGTACAATAACAATACATTTACACAGGTTTTTCTAGCTGAATTATATATATATATATATATATATATATATATATATATATGGTAACTTTATTTTAAGGATCAGCAATTAGACACTAATTAATGACTAATAACTGAATTTGTAAGTAACTTGTTATGTACTTGTATGCCATTACAAGCTATTTATGAGGCCTTTATTGGCTGTTGTAGCTTATAAGTATGAAATAAATATAGAATGGGCATTTCAACAGACATTTAAATTTGCAGAGAAACACTGTTTGTTCTCTTGAACCATAAAACCAATAAACACAATAAATGCCCATTCTATATTTATTTCATACTTATAAGCTACACATTCACACAGTCTACTGGGAACTTACAAAGTATGTAATTGGCACAGTACAAGCTATTAGTTTGATTTATTTTTAGCTAATTAGTAGATTGTTAGGACAGAAACAAATATAAAGGGGCTATGAGACAAAAATAAGACAACAGCCTTAGCTGTAGTTTCCAGTACCGAATTGGGGCCACTACTGTATCTGATATAGTGAAGGACACATGTGCGGCACTACATCAGGTCTTGAAAGATGATTTTCTAAAGGTTAGAATTCCCTAATATTGTTATTATTAATATCACAATAACAAACATTATGAAATACAGTATTTACAAATATGAAGACAACCAACATAGTTTAAAAATGACAAACTGAAAGAGGAGAAAACACAAACATAACAATGTATAGATGTGGTGGGCATAAGGTTTAACTTCATTAAATTTAGAAATTCAGTATAGGTGGGGTTGAGATTCGATAGTTAATCTATTAAATCAGGTGAGGAGAAATCTCTCAACTTGTAAATAAATCTATCATTCTGCTCTTATTTTTGCAGACACCAAAATCAGAGGACGAATGGCGAGCAATTGCCAAGAACTTTGTAGAAAAATGGCAATTTCCACATTGCCTGGGTGCCCTTGATGGCAAGCACATCTACATTCAGCCCCCAGCCCACAGTGGGAGCACGTGGCACAATTATAAGAACAGACTTTCTGTTCTTATGATGGCAGCTGTTGATGCAAATTATAAGTTTATTTATATCAGTGTTGGCACTCAGGGCAGGGTCTCAGATGCTGGACTCTTTGCCAATTCTGACCTGAGGAAAGCGCTGGACAAGGGGCTCCTAAATGTTCCTCCTCCAGAAGAGCTTCCTAGATCAGATGTTTTGCTGCCCTATATGTTTGTGGGGGATGAGGCTTACCCACCAAGAACAGATCTGATGAAGCCCTACCCTTTCAGGCAGCTGGACCACAACCAAAAGGTCTACAATTCCCGGCTCTCACGGCACGCAGAGTTGTAGAAAATGCCTTTGGCATTCTCGCCAATAGGTTTAGAGTTTTTCACTCCACAATCCTCCTTCATCCAGACAGTGTTACAAAGATCACCCTGGTTTCAGCATCCACAACTTCCTTTATGAGCGCCGTTCTGAGGCCTACATGCCACCAGCACTGGCAGACTGGGAGGATGCAGACCACAGAGTCAACGAAGGAGCATGGAGGAGAGATGGCCTGGGGGCCATGCAGAATGTGCAAGCTGGAAGGGCACGAAACCCCACCCTCACTGCTAAGCAGAAACGTGATGTACTGAAGGATTATTTTATGTCACCTGCTGGCCAGGTGTCATGGCAAGAAGACTACGTTTAGATAATTGATGAACATAAGCGTTAGCTAGGTGTAGCACAGCAATTTACATAGTTAGAAGATTACATAATTTATATTTTTGTGGTATTTGTTTGTTCCGCTGTAAAATGCTTTATTTGATTCTGCTGCCATATATTTATTAAATTTAAAATATTGTAATTATTTAAAAACAAATTATAATTTAAACTCACAGCATGTCTATTTGCTATTATTAAAATAAAGACAGTATTTATGATCACATTTCAGTTCTTTATTTAATTATTTTCAGCATGCAAAAGTATTAAACTGCCAACTCAACATTTTAAAACATTCATGCATGCATTCATACAACTATCAAAAGCTTTCACTTTGAACTACACATCTGTTACAGTAACTTCAAATGCCATATATACATTTCAGGTGGTAAAGGAACGCACCGACTTTTATGGATATTAGCTTATTCCCCGTATCCCTCAGAGTTAGATAAATCCATACATACTCTTTTCATCAATTTTGGGTGAACTATCCCTTTAATTAAGTTTTTTGCATGTGTGATGAACTTTGTAATATCTGTCACAATGAGGAGTCGTAGATCCAAATGCAAATAAAACAGTTTATTGTAGTGTGTCTACAATAAACAGGAGATACTCAAAACACCACGTTTTGCAGGCGGGAGACCTGGAAGACAACACTCCGACTGTAAGACGTCAGACGAGGATATCCACAGTGAAGGTTAACACAAAGTCAGGTGAATGGACTCAGGCGATCTTCCAAACGACTGGATGCGTAGGGAACACAGACAAAAACTCCGCACGGTGACTAGGACACAGGAACTGTGTGAGAGACATAAACAAGAGTGACGAACCGACACTAAGCCCAGAAAACTCCAGCGATATTAAGGCAGCAAGCCTAATGATAAGCTGCAGCTGACGACTGATAAGAATCAGCTGGTGCTAACAACAAACAGGTAGAACACACCCACAACCCCACGCCTACAAAACACACCAATAGAGACTCAGAACGAACACCCGGATTGATGCACCGTGACAATATCCAGCCCGTTCTCATCCCAAGGCGTAATATAATTACGCTTTTGCCAAAGCGTCTATATCGAACGCGCATGGCACCCTTTAGCGTCAATATGAGACGCCGAAATATATGGGTCAGAAGGCGCCTCCTAGCGGTCTAACCCTAACCCTACACCATACCTAAACCTACCCATCTCTCTGCGTGTTATATTGACGCTAAAGGGTTCCATGGGCGTTGGATTTAGACGCTTTGTCAAAGTGTCAGAATATGACGCCTTGGGATGAGAATGCGTTGCAATATCATACTGTATATTTTACCTGCAACTACTCATCCAAATCTTCTAACATCCTGAAATAGTTTGGAGGCTGAGCAGGACCCTGAGGAGACAGGAGCTGATGGTAGTGTTGATGTTGTGGCTGTGTGTATAAACTAGGGGTTGAGGAGAGCGTGTGTGAAGGTGCGAGAGGTGAGTATGTAGCTGGTGGAATGTGTGAGGATGGTGATGGAGTGGACTGGTCAGCCTCCTGGGCCTCAAACAAAATATTCATTATTTGTTTCTTTGCCCTGGTTTGTATACTTACGTTTTTTATTAATTTAAGTTCCACAGCAACTTGATGTCCAAATGAACTGTATGGATCTGGAGTGGTAAGAACTGATGTAACTTGCTGTAACAAATTAAGTTTCTGTCGCTCAACAGTATCTGCATCCCCTTTGCGACGTTTCAATCCCGATTTGGGAGTGGGAAAAGAGGTGGTGAGTTCTTCACCCCTTTGTTGGGTAGAGGGATGTGGTGCTGTGGTTAATGAGATAAAAATTTAAGTAAGAGAAATCACATTGTTATTACAGCACAGAAGAGAATCCAAAGATCTTGGATTTGGAAATAATCAAACATCGGAGCATATATTAGAATATTTATAAATGATTACATATCTCCATAACATCTAAAAGAATAATAATATGTAAAGAATAATTTATAAAATACATAGTTTGAATAAAGTCATTATCATAAACATTGACCATTTTGGGTACACCAGTTAGGAAAATGTCAATGCTTAATCTGTTTTGTGCAAACTTGAAAATAGGACGGCACCCTGAATGACAAAACGACTAATCTGTCATCACTTTTTCAGCATTTTATTAGTCTTTACATGTACAATTGTTATTTTACCTGGTGCCTCAGATGTATTTATAATGTCCTCATCGCTGGTGGGGTCATCCATGTCCTGCCTGTCAATCAAGTCTTTGATAGATTGATCAAGCTGAAAAACTAATTTACGTCAGTGCAAGTATTTAAAGGATTAGGTCACCCCAAAATAAAATTTACTGATAATTTACTCACTCCAATGCCATCCAAGATGTTCATGTCTTTCTTTCTTCAGTGGAAAAGAAATAACGTTTTTTTGAGGAAAACATTTCAGGATTTGTTTCCACACAATGGACTTAAATAGCAACCAGAATGTTGAAGTCTAAATCAATGCAGTTTGAAAGGACTTTAAGGTGCTTCAAATGTCTCTCGTCGATACCAGCTGAGGAATAGGGTTTTGTCTAGCAAAACTATTGAAGTCCATTTTGTGGAGAAAAAAAAAAACTTAATTCTTTTATACTGAAGAAAGAAAGACATGAACATCTTGGATGTCATTGGGGTGAGTAAATTATCAGGAAATTTTCATTTTGGGGTGAACTAATCCTTTAATTCATCAATTAATCAACAGTACAGCCAAAACAATTGCATAACAAGTTTACTGTAATGTCCCAAATAAGTATACACGATGCAAATATCTACATTACTTAAGCACACAATACGCCTGTCCATAATACTGCTCTGCTTACACTTGTCTCACTGGGGCGTTGGGCAACATGTTTTTTGAGGAACTCCAAATTCCTCAACAGCCAAGCCTGCTTATGAGTAAGCCCTTTCTCCCCACTCCCACTTGGTTTGGGTTTGAGAAGCTTGATGTATTGTGTCCGTAATGTTGTTGCTCTTGTTTTCACCTCCTCCACTGAAAATACACTGACACTGACATACACTGTGTTTCCTCTCTAAATTCAGCTGAACTAATATAATTAAATATTAGTCATACTATTCAAACAAACTATGTGCAATGCATCTTTTGTTAGACCTGAATGTAGCAGATGATCATTGACCTAGATCTAATGTTTACATTTTGCCAGCTAGTTCGCTAGCAACTTTTTAGACTCACCCGGTACGTTTAAATCTGAAGCGATCTCTCCCCAGCTCTTCTCTTTAAATAGGCACTCGTACTGTTGCCACATCTCCGCCATCCGTTCTTCCTTCTCCGTTGTCCACCGGACCCGTACAGCTGCTGCTTTCGCGGTTGACATTTAAAAAATTTCCGTCACTTCTGTCTCCTTGTAGACCTGTCTCTCATTGGCTATTGTGGAAGTACTGATGTATCATAGTCGCTTCACGCCCGATTTATAATCCTAGATATCAAACATGTTTGATATTATCGGGGCGGCCCCAATGTGTCTGCGAGCAGATCGGGAGGTGAAAGATTCGATCTGTGAACGCCTCACATTACCAGATAATCTGCGCCGAACATCGGAACCGATCGAGGTCCTCGACAAGATTTTTTCTCAGATTTCTCAGAAATCGGGCATAAATCGGCCTAAAACTCCTGTAGTGTGAGCCAGGCATTAGTGTCCTTTTTACGTTTCACGTTGTACTGACTGCCATAAATATAACAGATACAGAAAGCCGATATATGATGATACAGTGTCTCATATGTTTTCTCAGACACTGTTATATATCTAGCAGTTAATTCCGGTAGTGTAGTCCAAACATTGAGAATTATATTGGATGGAGAATGACATGAATATTACTATTATATATGTATATTGTAATTGTTTATTGCAATATGTTATTCATTTGTTTAATTCAGACCACACACACACAAACACAAACTGAAGATGAGAATGTTCTGAATCCTGTGACTTGTGTTTTGACTGACACCGCGGGGCGAGCACAATCTCCAGCTCAGTTCAAACTCCTCTACACTTATTTATCTAAATAATTATGAAATAGATGTGTTACATCAGTTTTGAGGGTTTCCAAACACAGTTATGAATGGATTTGTATGGCCTCTTTTTCTTTCACCCACCACTGCCGCATCCAAAGTCAAGTCAAATCACATTTATTTATATAGCGCTTTTTACAATACAGATTGTTTCAAAGCAGCTTTACAGAGATAACAGGAAAATAATGCAAAAAAGTTTGTTTCCAGAAGAAAATAGCCTCACAGTCCAGCTTAAGTAAGTTCAGTGAGGTGTTTTTTTTTTGTTTAAAAAAAGTTTAGTTCATCTCTCTCTCTCTATAGCCACTCTGGAGTAAACCGTGATGTCATCGTCCGGAGTTGAGTTCTTGTATATTAGTGTCAATGCAGGCAGATCAATATTATTGTTGAATATTAAATTAAATGTTCAATTTAATGTCCCCAACTAAGCAAGCCAAGCCAATGGCAACAAAGGTGGAAAAACTCCATCAGGTGGCAGAATGGAGAAAAAAACCCTTGGGAGAACCCCGGCTCAGTCAGGGGCCAGTTGTCCTCTGGCCAATGAACGATCAGTGTCTGATTATGATTCAGGCAGCATTATAGGTCAGAAGTCAGATTGGTTTGGAACAATCAGAATATTATCCAGTTCCATCTGGTTGAAGATCAGAGTAATCATGCCAGTATGGAGATGAGTTTGTTGAGGTTCATTGCCGATGGCTGTCTTGTCGATGAGGCCTTCACAGGGGAGAGTCTAGTTAAGACCATCTCTGCTGACACTTCAGGGATCGTGGTCGTGTATAGGTGCAGGTCCTTCATCTGGTCTGGATACGGCCTGGATCCGGCTGACTACATAATGCGTTGTGGTCGTGTCTAGGCGCAGATCCACCATCTGATCTGATTATCTGATCCAGGTGATTACAGTAAACCTCAGAATAAGCAGAAAGACTAACATTAGCGTAGATGCCATTCTTCTTATGATGTAATGAGTACATCAGGTGTTATAGGAAGTGTTCCTGGTTCCGGCTGACCTCATTTATGCAGCCTAATAATCATTTAACTGATTTGAATAATAGGAATGTATAATTTTCTATGTGTATGCCAGGTATTTTAGTCTGGATTTAAACTGACTGATGGTGTCTGCTTCCTGGACAATGTTAGTGAGACGGAGTAGTACAGGTTTCAGACAAAGAATTTCGACTACGCCACCCATGGGAATTTCACCCCGGGAAATATGAATGATACCTAAAAATTTAGGTCACACAGGTTCGACTCTCTTAAGGAGGTAGGCAGAAACGTGGGTATCATGAAAAAGTACAACATTTTATTAATACAAAGTTTTATATAATACAAATATTTAAAAAGAGAATGAGATTCACATTAAAATAACCTCCGTTGCACCAGGCTGTGTCTGATGGCTCGTTAGTGCATGGCTGACATCAGTTTCTAAACAAACAAAAACAACAAATGACATACAACTCTTTACATAACTAATATTTGCACAACCCACAAAAGGAATACAACCTTACAGGGCCGAGGTTCACCACAGGAGAAGTGATCACAAAGCTAGTTAGTCAAAAGCACACTTGCACACACACACCATCGTGCACTCGCAACCAAAACACTTCAAAAGTGTTGCACAGCAACCGTAGGAGGAGCACCACCACAAGAGACCCTTCACCCGTGGGACCCCGGCGACTGAAAGAAAATAAAAGAACAAACTTCAAAACAGTTACAATAAAATCACAATTTGATTACATCACTGAATGATCACAAGAACAGGCAGTGATAAAGTCATATCAAATCACAAACAATATACAGACTTCAATACAATAGAAAAAGAAAAAAAACAAAACAAAATGAACTCAATTCAGATAATAGGGTAGACAAGCTTGAAAGGAGCAACCGCGTAGTTATCTTCTCCTTATTTCACAAATTAGTGAACGTCAACACCAAAATACACTAAACTATAATTTAAAGAAACCAGACAGCGACAATCCCCCTGATTAGTTGGACGACACGGCGTTCTCGCAGTATGGCAGCAGAGAAGCAAACGGGACTGCAACTATAGCCGAAACAAAATCGCTCACGAGCGAGAGAGAGAATCCTGAGACAAATACACACAGAAAACAATTACTAAAATGTATACATCACCTGCTAAAATTCTCAGCATATAACTACGTGCATGACAACACTCTATTATCCCTTTACAAGTACGGGTATTCGGTATTCATATAACTGCCGATCAGCTGAGATACAGGGAATACTGCACACAATGCGAAACATCAACTAATCCCAAAACCCCACAAGGCTAACCAATCTGCTTTCCACAAAACAGTTCGCAATTACCTGAGAGGTTAGCAGTCTTATCATCCACTTAAAACAAGCCGAGGGAAACAGAGAGGAGAAAAGACAGGCTAGGATGCACAATGAATCATTACTGCCATGCATACAGCAAACAGCAGAACTTGCTACATGCTAATGAAACATACCTGTGTCCACTGTCAACAACAGAAAACGGGGAGGAGCCAGACGTGACGCATCCCAGGCCATAACCAACCAGCTCTTAAATAGTGGATACTCCTTGCTCATTGGTGCTCACAACCATCAATCACCACCACTCATCTCATTCGTTCGGTTACATTAGGAAGACTGTTCCAGAGTTTAGGTGCTAAAGGGAAAAGGATCTAGGTATTCTAGGTATAATCAACTGGCCAGAGTTTTGAGACGCGTAAAGAGCTCTCTCAAGTACTTGGGAGCTAAACCCTTTAGGGTAACACTTTATTTGAAGGGGTGTGCATAAGACTGACATGACACTGTCATAAACATGACATAACACCTGTCATGAACATGAATGAGTCTTTATGAATGTTTATGACTGTTGTCATTAAGTGTCATTCGGTAAATTATGACACTTTTAATGCAAAGTTGACATTGTTTAAAATGTCTTTGTTATGACAACTTGACATTACCCAAGACAAAAATGTCTTGATTATGACAACTTGACATTAACAAAGACAGAAATGTCTTTGTTATGACAACTTGACATTAACCAAGAAATCATAATCTGTCAACCTGTCACAACTTTGGCCTTCATGACACCATTATAACTGTGTCATGAATATTACTTGTCCTCAAGTAAAGTGTGTAGCGACAACGAGAATGGACCCAAACACAATTGAAGCTTTTGGGTGATTTTGTTCATACTTCATACATAATCCCACAAAGAGTTTTCACATTCCAGATTCAAATCACCAGACCCAGAGAGTCTACAACCAAAAAGACCTTTTATTGTTTAACTAAAGGAATAATGTTGTCTACATTTGGTAATTGTGAAAGACAGATCTGTTCAGAAATGGTACTGCTCAGGGCCCTAGCAGGGGTCACCTGCGACTAACAGACCCCTTCTTTCTTAAGGACCAAGAGATGTCACGGGATAGGACCTACTAAATTAACGCCACGAGGTCAGGAGATCCCATGACAGAGATGTAAAACAGACTTCCCCCTTCTTGAAGACCGTTGAATGACCTCAGTGTTGAGATCCATTAAAACCCACAGAGACACGAGACTTTACATATCAAAATCCATAAAACTCATCCCAAAACAATTCTTGATGGACTTGATATAATCAAATATAATCGTTCAACCATATTTCTATGTGTTTCTACAATATATGACCCCTATGTGTCTATTATGCTTAGATCACATATAAATCATGTAATTGTGTTATAACCGTGTGTATGAGTGAAAGAGTACCGTGCTTCCAATCAAAAGAATCGTATGCCCTTAATTCAAAAGATGGCTTGATTGAAATCTGTGTAAAATGTTTATGGTCTTAAAATGGAAATTATGTCTAAACTAAAGCCTCTGCTCAGCTGCAGAAGTAAAGCAAACCACAGATACCACATGATTTACGATGCGAGGGGGATGATGGAAAATACCCCCTTCTCAAACAACCTTACAAGTATCTTATTGTCCAAATTCCTCCAGGAGGCGGGACAAACATTTGAGTTTAAAATCTTAGACCCGAACACAGAAGTCGCGCGGGCTCTCTCTCTCTCGAAAAGGTCTCGGCAGAACAACAAGTCGGGTGGAGACAGCAGACGATGGTTGTGGTAGCCTAACCATGTAGACGCATAGAGACAAAGAACCCAAATTAAGATCAGAAGAACGGGTTCAACAGCTTCATTTCAAGCCATCTAACTCGTCTCACTTTCTTTCTTTCCTAAGTTTTCCTTTATTTTCCGTTGTGAGTCTCGGTTCTAAGTTAAGTTTTGCTGCAAAGTTTCGTTTTAACGTTTCAACTGCAAAGCCTGCTTCAACTTCAAAGACTTAATTCATCCGCGCCAACACGCCACGTGATTGGCCGCCCCAAGACGTCTCCAGGCACAGCCAGCCAAGCCACGGCCGGGAAACCCCTTTGACGAAGCACCGCAAACAGGGAATTCCTTAAGCCACGCAAGGACATGCAAGTAACACTCCAGACTCTTAACTGAACTGGTGCATTAATGTAATATCTAATAACCTGCCTGAGAAACGATAGAAGGGTTAAATTAATGATTAATGGTTCGTTCAGGTCATGTCTTGTAAGTGCATATAGAAACTTGGGATTTCACTATCTCACTCTTAAAACTCATTCTTTCCTCACTCTCTTTCTTTCTGCAACTTGTATGAATGCGTGTGCGTGTGTTTGTGTTAGATATTAGTTTTATGTTTTAGGATAATCAATAAAGTCTTGTTTATATTTGAAAAGATATTTGCCTTGTGTTGTGCTTGCACATTTAATGTCTTGTACTGTCGATCTAAAGTTACCTTGCTAATACATAGTGTTTCACTATAGATTGGATATTTATATCTGTGCCAAGGTTATAATTACGGCCCGTTCAAATGAACTCTAAACGAGTCATTTGCTCGGTTCCATAGTGATTCGGTCAAGATTCATTGCAAATCGATGAATCATTCCTTTTGAGCTAAATTGGCCTTCCGGCCCCCCTTTAATACATTTTATGTATATTATTATTGATGTACATTCGTTACAAGTGGAACACATTGTACTAGTTATAAAGATGTCATTAAGGGTTATTACACTGTGAAATGCTTTAAGTTTGATAATTAGGTTATGATTTCTTGGTTAATGTCAAGTTGTCATAACAAAGACATTTCTGTCTTTGTTAATGTCAAGTTGTCACAATCAAAACATTTTTGTCTTGGGTAATGTCAAGTTGTCATAACAAAGACATTTTTTGTCTTTGTTAATGTCAAGTTGTCATAACAAAGACATTTTTGTCTTTGTTAATGTCAAGTTGTCATAACAAAGACATTTTAAACAATGTCAACTTTGCATTAAAAGTGTCATAATTTACCGAATGACACTTAATGACAACAGTCATAAACATTCATAAAGACTCATTCATGTTCATGACAGGTGTTATGTCATGTTTATGACAGTGTCATGTCAGTCTTATGCACACCCCTTCAAATAAAGTGTTACCCTATTGGGTACTTTGTAAGTAATCAGCAATATTTTAAAATGTATACGATGTTTAATAGGGAGCCAATGCAGTGTTGACAGAACCGGCCTAATATGGTCATCCTTCCTGGTTCTGGTAAGAACTCGAGCTGCTGCGTTTTGGACCAGCTGTAGGTTGTTTATTATTCGTGCAGGGCAACCACCCAGTAGAGCATTATAATAATCTAGCCTTGAGGTCCTGAACTCATAAACTAACTGTTCCGCATTTTTCATTGAAAATATGTCGTAATTTAGATATATTTTTAAGATGGAAGAATGCGGTTTTACAGATGCTAGAAATGTGGCTTTCAAATGAAAGATTGGTATCAAAGAGCACACCCATCAAGCCATCAATTGTTAGACAGTTAGTATAGCTTAGTACGTGCGGAGGTTTTTGGTCCAATCATTCAAAACTTTTTTTTTTCAGAATTAAGTAATAGGAAATTACTAGTCATCCAAATTTTTAAATGCCATGCAGATTTATATTGTTCATTAATGTAAAAGTAGCACATAATTTTTGGAGGCTTTACTTCTTCAAATCATTAAGTTTTTTTTCTGCTGGAGAAATGACTACCATTATCCACCAATTAACACAATAAACTGAATTTTAAACAAATAATTAATGTAAATTAACTCCATCCAAAAGCTGCTCTATTTCATTAAAATCTTCTCACACAGTTTCTTTGTACTAATAGTTTGATTTGTCAGACATTGATTTGCAGTCACAAAAGCTCTATTCCTCATTTCTGCAAGAGCAGCTTGAACTGTCCAAGGCTAAATTTAGAGTGTTGACTTTGTGTCAGTTGCTGAGTGTGGCTGTTTTGTTGTGTTGACCAACTGCCGAGTGTAACTTGCATTGATTTTAATCTACTCGAGCTGTGATATGAGGTGTGATACCACCATGCTGAGGTACTCTCTATCTGATCTCTGGATCATTTTGGCCGCCCAAATTATAGCGTTTTAAAATCTCTGCGCTCCTCGCATCTCCTCCGTCGGCCTTGTTACTCTCATAGAGGCTCACGTCAGAGTCGTTCTGTTGTCGGTGCTGGAGTCTCAGTGTTTGGGTCGAACTGTAGGCGCGTGCTGCGTCTTACTTCTGTACCTCGAGGAATCTGTTATGGAAATCTACTCTATCCAGAGACTTTTTCTCAAAACACTGTGGCGAATGTGCTTTGCAGCAATATGTGAATTGCTCACGTAAACACAAGGTCAATAAACAACAAAACGGCACTTATCGTAGATACCATTTTAGATAGGAAAATTTACATTTTGTGTCTCAGTGAAACATGGCACAAAGAAAATGACTATTTTAATCTGAATATGTGTGCCCCATCTGGATATAAATACATTGACACGCCTCGTGCTTGTGGTAAAGGTGGTGGCCTGGCTGTGATATTTGGACCTAATGTCTCAGTTAATGTTATTGATGCACCTAGTGTTTCATCATTTGACTGTCTGATTTGTAAAACCAATGGTGTTTCACTTGTTCTTATGCTGCTCATTTACCGTCCACCAAAACCTAATCCTGCATTTTTCTCTGAGTTTACTGAGTTGTTGACACTTCTTAGTCCACTCTGTCCTGCTATGGTGCTGACTGGCGATGTCAATCTTCATATTGATAATCCTAACTGTGGAAAAACAGCTACTTTCATGGACATTTTGGATGGCTTTGACTTTACACAGCATGTCACTTTTCCGACCCACAAGCTGGGCCACACATTGGATGTAGTTTGCTCTGCTGGTGTTGACATTAGTTCTCTGAATGGTATAGATATGAGTATAAGTGACCATAGACTCATTATTTTTTATATGAATGTTACGTCTTCACGAGCCACTTCCAAACGCACTAAAAAATTTAGTAACATCAATCACATGGACTTTCTCTCTGGGCTTCCGATCACTAACTCCGTGGAGCACTATAATTCCATGCTATCTGCACTTTTGGATGAGTTTGCACCTGTGCGGGAACGGGTTGTTACATTTAGGAAACCATGGCTGCGTTCGGAATCGCATACTCAATGGTACTAAATTTCGATAAGTACTTACTTAACGAGCGCAAAAAGAGTAGGTACTTTATAGCCAAATCTCGTTGAGTATGAATGCGATCCGGACATCATCGCCATGTTGACGTTATCATGTGACCTACGACGCGTTATCACAAGCGCAACAACTGATATGAGCGACAGGTTTAATTCATCTATCTGTAAATATCTTGATATTGATGAAAGTTGCTCATTTTGTGGTATTGTGGAAGAAACAGCTGCCCATTTATTTTGTGAATACATTTAGGGTTGATTTAAGCAGTTGTATCCTTATAACGATATCATTTTTTATTAAGAAACCCCCAAATCGTCATCTCTTGCATATTGTTATTTCTTTATTTTACACCCAAAAAGTTTCTCCTTCAAGTTTTCTCTTTTTCTTTATGAATTTACCTCTTAATTCATCCCTCAGACTTCTAACAAAACATTTGTTATGTATTATGAAGAACTATTTAAAGATATTCCTTGTTATTGTTCTTTTTTGTATATAAATATCATATTATGATGTACACAAACCAACGATCTTTATGTTTTCTGTTTTGTCATTATGATTGTTCATTGTTAGATACAACTTTGGTATATTTCCATGATCTTGTAGGTAATAAGTTTATTAAGTGTAAATGATATATGAGCGACAGGTAGGCCTACACTACTTCATAACATCAGTAACTCGACAGCACAAACTAGAACAGTTTTCCTCAGCGTTTGTAATGTCTGCACAAAGGAGACGTGCAGCTGCTCGAAGATCTCTCCTTTGGAGAAAACTGTTGATTTTATACTCGAAAAATGTAAGTAGGCTATCGCTCTTTAAAAATTAATATTACCTCAGAATGAATTGCATTATTAGCCCACCCCAAAACTTAAACAAAATAATAATATTAAATGCTGACCAATACTTAATTATATTACTTTTTTATATACAAAAAATTATATAATTTAATAAAACAAGCAAAATGTAATTTGTTTTGTCATATGACTTATGCATGAATACACACTAAATGCAGTGAAACATCTCAATTGTCAGTCAAGCAATGAATTAATGCATACATTAATTCAATAATTATATTTTATATCCTGACAACAATAAGAAACATGAATAAATTAGTAAAATAACAAATAAAAGTAACCATCACAATAAACAAATGCATTTACAAGACAACAACACATGAAACGAAGCTTTATTCAAACTACAAGCATGTATTTACAGGCGGTGAACCGCACATCATAACATCTCAACACAGCGGTTCCCATTCTGGGCTTTATCCTGATGCAGTCACCAGAGCTGAGCCGTGCCTTCGTGCCGGTGTTGTGCCGAATTTCGACCCCCGCCAAATTATTACCCGCCTAGCATTGGTATTTAGGATTAGTTGTGGGGAAGGGGCTAGGATTAGGGGTGGGGTTAGGATTAGATCAGTACCTGATACTGACTTCAACGAGGGGGGTAATAATTTGGCAGGGGGTCGAAATTCGGCACAACGCCTGTGCTTGTTACTGCGCTTCACAATCTGAGGCAATAAGGGCAGATGGAGTGATGGAGCATCTCATCCACGGCACCGTCTCCAGGATTCAGCTCTGGGCTCCTCATCCTCAGTGCTCACAGCCTCACACTAGTCTGCAGACATTTCAGATCCTACAAAAATGCCCAAACATTATACAAAATTATTTACAGCACATTTGTCTAATGTCAACATTGTTGACAACAGTGAATTGTCCTGCAAAATAGCACACATTCATCACTCAGATGTCTTTTTCATGTTGTGATTTGCTCATCTGCAATACTTATACAATATTTTCCTTACAGATGTAAATAGACATTTTAAATAAGCGTGTTTAAGATGTATATGGTTATGTAAATCCCCTTTAGAGACGTAACGTTATGTGTGCTTACTGGAGCTCCCCTGTTAGTTAGCTATACATGATAAAACATGTTTTTACAGCAAAATCACAACTATACTATACTGTCTAACTCCTTTACACCTTGAACAGTTAAAACGTTTAGTTTAACACATACGATTTAAACACAAGGAACCGTGTTTACTCACCTTTGAAACGCTGATCTCCGTGATGTTTGTAATGACGTATGCTCTCGCGTGGCCTCATGGGATAGATGAGTATCATGAGTAACCATCGGATAGCACTCAAAAATCTGTGCTGAAGCAGTAGATCATCCGGGAACTTCTCGCCTACTCTTTTATGAATACTGATGTTTCGAACGTACTGCTTCTTTCACGTACTGTTTTCGCCTACTATATAGTAGGAAAGTAGGGATATTCGAACGCACTATCGTCCAAATCTCGCGATAATTAGTACGTCACCCAGGTAATTCTCGCCTACTCTTTTATGAATACTGAGGATTCGAACGTACTTTTTCGCTCGCCTACTCTTTTCCCCTACTATATAGTAGGGAAGTATGCGATTCCGAACGCAGCCCATGTCCATGGTATACCCCAGAGTTGCGCTTGATGAAGGCTGCTGGAAGGCAATTAGAATGGCAGTACAAGAAATCTGACCTGACGGTACATAGGCTTCGCTATATTCAACAACAGTCTGAATACCACTCTGCACTTAACATTGCACGTAAAAACTACTATTCTAACATCATTGGAAATGCTGCAACTAGTTCTAAAGCTCTATTCAAGACTGTTGACAGTCTTCTCAAACCAACTAGGTCCATTGTTGACTCCTCTGCTGACCAGTGTAATTCTTTTCTACATTATTTCACTGGTAAGATTGATGACAGATACAGTTCCCTTACCGCCATCACCACAGCTGAGTTAGTTGATACAATGCCTTTACATCCCCCGATCACTACTTTTTCGAACTTTGACATGGTTGGAGTTGATTTCATTACAAGTACAGTTAAGTCCATGAATTCAACCACCAGTATTTTAGATCCGGTTCCTTGCTCGGTTATTAAGAACTGCCTTGCATCAATTTGCCCTCATATGCTTTTTATTCTAAATTTATCATTGAGTTCTGGAATTATCCCTCCAGAATTAAAAATAGCTGCCATTACACCAGTCCCTAAGAAGCCTGGTTGTGATGTCTCTGATTTGTCTAGCTTTAGGCCCATTTCAAACCTTCCATTCCTGGCCAAAGTTTTTGAGCGTGCTGTGGCTATTCAGCTAAATCATCACTTAGTACAAAATAGTCTTCTTGAACCTTTTCAATCTGGGTTCAGAAAAGGTCATAACACTGAAACCGCCTTAGTGAGGGTCGTAAACGACCTTCTTATTGCAGCAGATTCTGGTGTATGCAGTATTTTGGTCTTAATAGACCTCAGTACTGCTTTCGACACTCTATGTCATTCTCTCATGCTGGATAGGATGGAAAATTGGCTGGGTATTTCTGGAGTTGTACTCAGTTGGTTTTGATCTTATTTAGCGCATCGGGAACAGTTCGTAAGCATGGGCATTTATAAATCCGATACCGTGCCTGTGCGACAGGGAGTTCCTCAAGGTTCAGTGTTAGGTCCAATTTTATTTAACATTTATATGCTTCTGTGGCAAGCGGTATGTTTGATGGACAGAGAAAGAGCGTGAGACAGATAGGGAGACAAAGCAAGGAGAGAAAGAGAGAGCAAAAGGAGGATGAAAGTCGACTACGCCACCCTGGTCACTAAGCCAGGGAAGCATCCTAGTGAGGACACACAGGTTCGATGTTTCCCTTACACAGAGACTCTGAGACGTGGATATGACAAAGTCCAAAAATATTCTTTATTGGACAACGATAAAATGTTGACGTGTCAGTCAGTTAGGCTCAATCATAACCACAACACACAATAAACAACTCACAGGACTCGTGATTACCAGAAGCAGGACGAGCTAGTGCCAGACGTCGCTAGCATCAGCGATGGTAAAGGAGCACCCACACGTGCACTACACTTCACACACACTCACGTCAACCAAGATCAATCACTATGGGTTGCAGACCACACACACTGTGTCTCATCAGGACCCGCCACCAAAATAGAGCAACTAGCCCTCCTGCTCCGGACTCACAGTGCCTGAAACACAAGAAACACAAAATTACCAAAAAAAACAATAATTGTACCCCCATGTGGGTACCCAAATTTGCAGGACACAATATACAAAAAGACATAAAACAACATGCATAAAGAAAACACCCCGCAATCCACTCAAACCTGCACTCATCGGTTTCAGTGATTGTGAATAGATCACTGCGGACCAACCTGACCAGGCTTCACCGGCCGGTTACTACTCCCAATCCCCCTTTCCTTAGAACAAGCAGAGGACAACTCGCAGTGAACAAAAAAAAAAAAAAAACATTTGTAATAAAAAAAAAAAACAAAGACAGCACACAAAACCAACAGAGAAATCAAAACACGCAAAATGCAGAAAAATTATAAAGCACACCAAAAAACTAAAAAAACAAAAGGAAACTTACACAGACAACTGGGTTAATTACACACGCCCAACTAACAAAGCAAAATAACTCAAACAAAAGCACAAGACAAACATCAATAATGCGAAAGCGTGCTCACACGTGAGCAACTGCACTTAAGCATGCTGGAAGAAAATAAAATGAAAATAAAGTAATAGGAACAAAACAGCAGCGATGACAAATCTGAAACCAGGCAGCACAGTCTTCAAGTGCCCTTAAAACGGCAGATCAATTCACCTGCAAAAGCAGAATATGCGCTAAAATATTATGTAGCATTAATTCACGGTTATACAATGGTCACACATACCAAGCATACGGAGATAGCGCCACTCATCCGGCCGGCAAGAGATGACAAGTTCCAAGAAGATGAGCTGAAATGCACAGATAAACCCCATAATAATACCTATACACCAACTAATTAAATAAATACGGCTACAAGAGTCAAAATGAGACCTACCAGGAAGCCAAGCAGTAATACACCCACGGCGCTTAGTGCACTCTATACATTAAGCGTTGGTATCCGGCAACCAGCGCGTGTTGCCAATGGGTACAAACCCTCCACACAACATGTGCTAATCCGTGAACAGCCCAGCGCCTGCTAAGGGTAACACTTAATTTAAAGTTAGTTGTTAAGCTCAAAAACAACCAGCCGCCGCACTCACCTCAGCCAGAGCACCAAACAGACACAAGAACCATGACGCGCTAGAAGGCGGTCGCAAATTAACGCAATCTCCGGTGGCAACACAGCTACCTTAATATACCCCTTGGAATGAGACGCAGATTACCTGCATGTATCTAGGGCGGAGTCGACATATACAGAGGGGATGTCACCAAACAGCAGCACTTCACTACACTTCCACTTGGGCAGATCATCAGTAAATATGACCTTGGGTATCACTGTTATGTGGACGATACACAGATTTACATCACCACAAATCCGGACGCACATTGCTCATTAACAACTTTGCATAGCTGTCTAGCTGAGATCAGCACATGGATGCAGAACAACTTCCTGAAGCTAAATGGCTCTAAAACGGAACTGATGCTGATTGGTACAGTGGTGGCTATTCGTAAGGCTGAGCAGGTTAGTCTGATTGTTGACTCTAGCAGGGTAACCCCCACTCCACAGGTGCGGAATCTTGGTGTAATTTTTGACTCACAGTTGAGTTTTGAAGCACATATAAAACAGGTCTCTAAGGCCTTGTCCACACGGACACAGGGATTTTTATAACCGTGACATTTCTTACGCGGTTCGGCCGTTCGTCCACACGGAAACGCAGTATCAGGTCACTGAAACCGAACATTTTTGAAAACCCCTGCCAGGGTGAGGATTTTCTGAAACGCCGGTTGCAGTGTTGTTGTGTAGACAGTAAAACCGGAGTTCTTCCGCCGCTGACGGCTTCTGATTGGCCAACGTGGCTTTACAGTTAGGGTTATATCGCCGCCTGCTGGTGTTGCATGCTCTTTACAGCGCTTGATAGCGTGTTTTTGCGTTTTCATGTGGACAGAGTTTTTTTTTTAAACGCAGGAGGGAAAAACTCTGGTTATAAAAATACCCGTGTTCGTGTGGACAAGGACTAAAACTGCTTTTTACCATCTGAGAAATATTGCTCGACCATTTTTATCCTTTGTAGACACAGAAAGGCTCATACATGCCTTCATTACAACTAGGCTAGAGTTGTCTAGGCATGTCAAGGCTACTTTTTCTTAATTGTTTTTATTGTTCTTGCTGTATTTGTTTATTTTATTGTATGCGCTTTGGGTTTGAGAAAAGCGCATTATAAATAAAATGTATTATTATTATTATTATTATATGTTCCAAATAGCATCTCTCACATGTTTGGTCTTGTTCTGTCTGTCCTTGAGACAGAGATATAAAGTTGAACTACTGAATTAGGTGCTCTTCTGAAATGCAATATCATGTCAAAAATTGTATCAAGAATACTCTTTTCTTCGAAAAAAATGCAATTCAATTATCTCATTCAATTAGAAACACAAGTGTTTGGCTCAATACTCAACAAGCAGACAGATGTCTGGCAACGTCCCTAAAGCTTCTTCTGTTGTTGTATCTTGCTTTCCTGTAGCATGATTTCCCATGATTTCCCTAACTTCCATTACAAAGTAAATAATCTTATTAAATATTCAAAGTTTTTACACAAATTGTACTGTTTGTTAACTGTTTTGTTTAATTGTGCATTATTTCTTGTTTATTTGATGCTTATTGCTAGAAAATTATGAAATTACATAAATCAAGGTTTCAAACTTTACACATACATAATGTTCCAGATGTTGGCAAAATATATAAAAAATAAATATTAAATAAAAGAGCCAATACAACAATTAGACTGACCTCTTCCGGTTGAGAAAAGACATTTTATTTATAGGTTAAGTTCTTCCTTTCACACTGACACTTTGTAAAATAGATACAAAAATCACATAATTTATGGGTAGCAGAGCTTATTAAATAATTATCAATCATTAATCTTTCCTTAATCTTCTCTTTTATTGTTCTCTTAGTACATTCTATCCACACTTCCTTCTTTCCTTTCTTCCACCCCCCCCTCCCCCTCCCCCTCCCCCCTCCCCCCTCCCCCCTCCCCCCTCCCTCCCTCCCCCCTCCCCCCTCCCTCCCTCCCTCCCTCCCTCCCTCCCCTTTCATCCTTCTCTTCATCTCTCTCTTCTCCTCATCCAGTCCCTTGTGAGAGCACATCTGTGTGGCCGCTCTGACGTACATGTGATTAGTCTGAGTTAGGCTGCAGAGATGAGGGAGAATATTTGATTCACAGCAGCTGCACTCTTTGCTGTGGAGTGTACGGATGGGGTGCACCTGCGTCCCTAAGTCTTTTCACATACACACACTCCCACACATTTTGTATTCGTATTGAGTACACATGACGCTATACACACACACAAACACATTAACTCAATCACATACACATTCACAAATGTACAGATTCTTAAATAAAAACAAAAAAAAACTCTTGTTTACATTTATCAAATTATGTAGCATTTTTTCATGTTCATGTATTCTATGTATAGGTGCTTTATCACTGTGTAGCGGGACACCGAGAGGTGAAAACTACCTCATATGTAGCTGACTACGCCACCCTGTTAATCAGGGAAATATTAATACTAATGAATGTAACCACCTACAAAGGACACACAAGAGTGTGGTTATCGAAGTAGGGCCTGAGACGTGGATTCCAAAGGTACAAAAGCTTTATTTCAGTAATCAACAACAATCTTAAAAACATTAAAAGACTGTAGGACCAGGTTAACATACAACATTCAGGACACTAAAGAAAACAAAAAGGAGACCGAGGCTTAACCATGTCAGGTAAACTAGCTTAATGAGCACAAGTCTCCTATATCACACTTACCACCCTGTGCACAGGTCTAACCACAACACACGCACACCAATAAGGTCAAGAATGAACGCACAGCACTCTGTGACAAAACCTCCACCACCGCACGTGAGGGCCTACTAGCCTTGATGCCTCGGCTCCTGTAACGAAGAAAACAAAATTACAAAAAAGAATCTCAAAATAAACGACAAGAACAATTAAATTTAATTACTAATTACAAAAGAAAAGATAAACATTTAAATGAATAAACCAGAGAATCATAAAACAAACTACAATGATGAGGTTCTGGATTTGGCACCAAAGCTGGGTGTATGTTCACCCCACTGTCCTTCTAACAGCACCCTTAGAGCACAACAGAGATAAAGCAAAACACAAACAAATTGAAGGACTGGTTGAAAAGAAGCCTCGCAATCACAGAAACAAATGCTGGAGAGCAGGTGTCACACAAAACACATTAAGCCGAGCGCGTACGCACTGACGAGAAAGTTTGTCACTGGAGAAACCCGAATATACAAAGCAGCAGCATCAAATAGCGTTGCCCCGCAGGCTTCGCTGAACGCACAGTATCGGGGAACAGTCTATTCCTCTTTCTTTCATAGCCATTCGCACATCCGAATCACGCACAAACGGAAGGGTATCACTCAACACAAGCATGGGACTCCGGGAGGGGCATGTAACGGGAAAGTAGCAGCCGCCAACAGCGAGCCATCCGCAATAAAGCTCAAAGTGGAAGGAATGAAACACAGGCCAGAATGGGTGGTCCCCGGCAATAAAACACAGGCAGTGACCACAATAGATATCCATATGGAAGGGGTAAGGGGGACACCCTCCAGGTGTTATGATTGTTTGAAGCCCATATTGAATCACACCAATTAATTGGCTGATGGCACTTGCACTGCCCACTGAGGCATCAGTGACGTGATCAACATGTTTGCGCAATTTTTTGCGCCATCTCGTCTGACATTTCTTCAGGAAGAAGAAAGCCTGTGCTTTATTTGCTATGACCCATGTCCAGTGGTGGACAGTAACAAAGTATTTTTACTTAGTTTCTGTTCTGAAGTACATTTTTCAAGAAGGCTATCTGTACTTTACTGGATTATTTTTTATTTTGAGAAACTTTTACTTTTGCTTAACCCTCTGTAGCGTTTATACACCCGTATTAATATAACTAATTATTATTCATAACGGATTATGATCAATAATTAATCATTTAATTTTTTTCAGAATTTACTGTAGCAGAATCAATAGTATGATCATTTTATCAGTTCATCCAATGAACGGAAAGCATAAACAATTATTAATTCTAGGAAATATAATATCTTCCTGGCCAAGAAAGACTAATTCCCAGCTAACAGCTAAATTAAGAAATAAATCAAGGGTAAAAGCATAGGTAACTTAGACCGAAGTTCAAGACAATAAATTCGTAAGCACATAACACAATTAATGCTTCTCTTTTCAAATACAAACAATACTTTATTGATTATCCTAGAACATAAAACTAATATCTAACACAAACACACGCACACACACATTCATACGAGTTGCAGAAAGAAAGAGAGTGAGGGAAAGAAATTAGTTTTAAGAGTGAGATGATGAAATCTCAAGATCCTATGCACTTATAAGACACAACCTGAACGAACCATCAATCATTAATTTAACCCTTCTATCGTTTCTTAGGCGGGTTATTCGATTTTATATCAAGGCACCAGTTCAGCTAAGAGTCTGGAGGTACTTGCTTGTCCGTGCGGCTTTGGGGATGCCCTTTTCGGCGTAAAAGGGGTTTCCCGGTCCGTTGCCTGGCTGGCTGTGCCTGGAGATGTCTTGGGGCGGCCAATTACGTGGTGTGTTGGCGCCGATGAATGAAGTCTTTGAAGTTGAAGCAGGTTTTGCAGTTGAAACGTTAAAACTAAACTTTGCAGCAAAACTTAACTTAGAACCGAGACTTTTAACGGAAAAGGAAAAACTAAGAAAAGAAAGAAAAGTGTGACGAGTAGATGATGGCTTAAATGAAGCTGTTGAACCCGTTCTTCTGATCTTAAATTGGGTTATTTTGTCTCTACGCGTCTACATGGTTACTAACCATCGTCTGCTGTCTCCACCCGACTTGTTCTGCCGAGACCTTTTCGAGAGAGAGCCCGCCCGACTTCTGTGTTCGGGTCTAAGATTTTAAACTCAAGTGTTTTGTCCCGCCTCCTGAAGGAATTTGGACAATAAGATACTTGTAAGGTTATTTGAGAAGGGGGTATTTTCCATCATCCCCCTCTCATCGTAAAGCATGTGTTATCTGTGGTCTGCTTACTCATCAGCTCGAACAGAGGATTCAGACATAATTTCCATTTTAAGAACATAAACATTTTTACACAGATTTCAATCAAGCCATCGTCTGAATTAGGGATATGTTGTCACATTGATAGGAGACACGATGTATTTTCATTTACCCAGGTAATATTTACAACAATTACATGACTTATATGGCATCTAAGCATATTAGACACACACATATATTGTAGAAACACCATAGAAATATGGTTGAACGATATTTGATTATATCAAGTCCATCAAGAATTGTTTTGGGATGATTGTATGCATTTTTATATGAAAAGTCTCTGTCTCTGTGGTTTTTAATGGAGGTCTCAACAATGAAGTCGTTCAGAGGTCTTCAAGAAGGGGGAAGTCTGTTTTACATCTTTGTCATGGGATCAATTGACCTCGTGGCGTTAACTTGGTGGGTCCTATCCCGTGACATCTCTGAACCCATCAGTCTTTTCAAACTATCTAATTTTGACAACGTTCTTCCTGCTGAAGTCTGTTCTGTTCATCTCTCATGTCTGTCTTGCAAAATTACCAAACGTTGACAATTAAAGTATTTTCCTGGTTGCAGACTCTCTGGAGCCTGTGGGTGATTTATGGCTCTGGGTTTGGTGATTTGAGTCTGGAATGTGAAGACTCTGTGTGGGATTATGCTTGAATGAATCACATGGAAGATTCAGTTGTGTTTGGGTCCATTCTCGTTGTCGCTACACCTCTGAGCCTAAAGCGCATTCTGCTGGATTTTTTTCCTCATGACCGCGTAAACAACATAAAATACTTTGCCCATTCAAATAAGTCAGTATACATCATTATAAACTATACAGTGTCTACTTTTATTTGCATACTCTCACAATAACAATAAATCCTTGTGTTTTTGTAAAATGAAGAAAATAAATAGGTGAGGAAGCTCTTCAGCTCGTCCTGGACAGTGACGAAGAGATTGCATTTTCCTCAGAAGAAGAGCGGTACTCTGACGATGAACGTTTGCATTTTGAATAGTGACTTGATCCAGCTGTGGATACAATTTGAGATTTCCATTGGACTCTTTCCAGACTTCTATTTGGATTTATTTTTAAAATGCAATTTATTCTTGGGATGTAAATCATTACTCCAGTCTTCAGTTTCACATGATCCTTCAGAAATCATTCTAATATTTGATGCTCAATAAACATTTCATACTATTATGTTGAATGTTGAAAAAATTGTCAGGATTCTTTGATGAATAGAAAGTTCAAAAGAACAGCATTTATCTAAAATAAATTAGTTCGATATTGTACATTAGATCAATTAAATTGACAAATAAATTAGAACTCGATATTGCGACAGAAACTTTTAACCCTCTCTTTTCCAGCACTTTAGACACAGTTGCTCCTTTGCGCTTAAAGAAGATTAAAGAAAATAGTCCAACGCCGTGGTACAACAAGCACACCCAGGCCCTTAAAGGGGCTATATGTAGTTTTTAGCAGCCTCTAGCCATTAAGTTTCAGATTGCAACCAATTTTTACAAGAGCGCTCGTGCTTGAACTCATAGACAATACCATCTATTACGCAAATATCTCGGCGAATACTTGACGGATTTGGCGAGTACCGAGCTCGTTGGAACCGTCTAGTTCAGCTGAAAAGTTTCATAATTTTTGGTGGTGATTTCGCAGAGATATTAGCTGAAAACCATCGGGCGCGCTGCAAAATTGCGGACGCCGGTGATGTCACGATCTCAGAAGAAAATCGCTTGTATCTCTGGAACGCGAAGACCCAGAGAGCTCAAATTCGGGGGAGGATGTCCCAGGGGGACCCTTGCCCGAGCGCTAGAGTGGCGGGCCTCGGGGACGCCCCCTACCTGATCGCCGTTCGCTGGGACCCCCGATTTCGAACAGCTATAACTCGGGGACCCGGGCGAGTTGGACCTTGTGCACCTTTGACCGGACGTAACTCCCTGACCGTCTATAATAGACTGTAAATAAAAGGAGAGAGGCTCGGGAGCGCGCATGCACGTCACATCCGATGGATTTCGCGGTAAATCCGACCCGGAGCCTTCACACAGAAACAGGAATACTGGCATTCAGAGGTAATAGCAAAACCTGACAAGTGGATCATTGTAATGTGTGATTACAACCCCTTCACACACAGGCAATACAAAAAGGATTCATTTTAGTAGAAAAGTTACATATAGCACCTTTAAGAGAGCAGCCAGAAAAATGGAGCACAACTGGAAGAAAATAAAACTGGAGTTTTTTCACATTTAATGGAAAGAGAGCACGTTGGCATACAGAGGGGCCTTAAAAGCTGCTAGATCTGCTTATTTTTCAACCCTATTAGAAAATAAAGAAAAACCTAGGCATTTATTTTAAATAGTGCTGGGCAACGATTACATTTTTTTAAATCGCGATTAATCACATGATTTTCTGCGATTAATCACATAGTTAATGCGCAAAATTCAATAATGAATTCAAAAGTAGTGTATTGTGCACGTTTGTTTTACAAGTACTGCTATATAAACAAAAGTGCTATAAATTTTGGGTTGCAAACACTTTAATAAAATAAGGTAACATTTATAAATCAGTTTTCTTTTCTTTCTTTTTCTGAACAGCAGAAACATTTTTCTTTTATCATGGAGCAGTATAAACTCTTATGTTCAATAGCAAGTGTCCCTGTTAGAGTGAGGTGTGAAGTGGTCAAGCACAAAAAAAAGTAAACAGGGATTCACTGTGCAGGTGAATTTAAGGTACTTTTTTAGTCTGTGAAGTCAACTTTTTTAGTCTGTGAAGTCAACTTTGTAGTGGTTAAAAGTAACTTTGGTTTCGAGAAATGATTTTATAAAACATAATTAATAATAAAAACAATAATAACAATAATAATAATTAAAAGGGCTTATGTCTGCTATTTTAGGCTCATTGTGTAAATGCCAGATTCGGCTTGAAGGCATCTTCGGATGCGGAGCAGTTACAAAATCTGCCATGCACAGTGGCAAGCGAAATGGGCTCTTGTTCACCTTCGCGCTCGTGTGGACTAGGGATGGGACGATACATTTTAACTCACGATACGATGCACCTCGATATGCCAGGGTCACGATACGATACGTCACGATACGATATCAAAAAAGGAAAAAAAAGAAAAAATATTACTGTATAACAACAACTACCTAGTCTAGAGCAAGGACTTTTTTAGTTCCCTTTCCCTAGGTCTAATGCCGCGTTCCAGGCAACCTGTAACCCGTGTTTTTCCAACCTTAAACCCGTGAAAGTGCACTGGAACGGCGGTCAAACCCGTGACTCCCACCCGTGAACTCGTACTAGATCGATGTACTCCCAGTTACGAGCTCTGACGTCACGGGTATAAGGTTGACTGGAACGTGGCATAAGTTCAACTTATAAGTCACGCCCACTGTCAACACATTTTATTCACTGTCTGTTGCAATTCGCCTATGTAGGCTCTGCTAACTCAAAACTTAAGACAAACATAACGCATTCAACCAGCTTGCTATTGCTAGCTAAACTTACCCGTCGTTTTGTTTGCCTCCTGCGCTCTGCTATTCTATCTTCTTCCATCATATTACTTAAGATCATATTATGCTGAAGCCTTCGTCTTCTGTGTTTCTCTGTACAGAACTCTGATGTTAGCGCATGCGTTAACCCTAACACAAGCTTACTGAGACAACTCCATCGAATTGATTCCTAATCCTTGATTTTCTTCTTTCACATTTAGTTATAAACCTAAATTTTCCAATTTTACAAACGTGTGAACATATCGCCGATACTATTCCTTATAAAAAACAATCAGATTGCTTTGATATCGCTACTTATATCCAACTTTCCGAACTTCTGCTACTAGCCTTAGCCCGCTAGCACTGCACGCGTGGTCTCTCGCCTGTCGATCGTCTTATTTACACCCGTATAACTGAAAGCTATAATTTGCCACCATAAAACATCTGCTATAATGGCGAATATATCGGATGTGTGTCTAACGTTACCTCTGAGTGCAGGTGAAGACACCTTTGAGCTGCATTCGGTGCAGTTGGAGCTCGAATCGGTCGAGAGGCGGATCCGCGAGCTGCTGGAAAGACAGGCTGAGCTGCGAGATCGACGGTCCGCGCTTGAAACATCACGCGCAGATGCTCACAGGTCAGTGGTTAATAATTTTTTGACTCCGACCTCGTCTACTCCGTGTGTTTCTCTGCACAGGTCCCGAACAACCAGGACGTGATCATCCCTGGCTTCATTCACTCCGGCACCGACACAGCACCACGGACCCTGGGTGATTCCACGGCGGAAGACGCGAGCCAGGACCAGACCAAGGACCTCCCCGCCCCTCCCGGCCTTCGAGATCTCCACCCGGAACCGCTTCTCCCCTCTTCGCGAGTCGGAACGCGACGACGCCGTGATCATCGGCAGTTCCATCGTCCGTCATGTCCGCGCTACCTCGGGTAAAGGTAAGGTGCGCACTCACTGCTTTTCTGGTGCTCGTGTTCTCGATGTCGCTGCGCAGGTTCCCGAGATCCTGAACGGTGACGAGCGCGTCGGAGCTGTCGTGCTGCACGTGGGAACGAACGACATCAGGCTGCGGCAGACGGAGGTTCTGAAGGAGGACTACAGGAGCCTGATCGAGACCGTACACAGCACATCGCCTGAAGCAACGATCGTCGTGTCTGGACCGCTTCCCACGTACCGACTAGGACAAGAAAAGTTCAGTAGATTATTTGCTCTAAATGAATGGTTAATGTCATGGTGTAATGAACAGAGACTGCTCTTTGTAAATAATTGGAATCTGTTCTGGGAGCGACCTAGGCTCTTCCGTGCTGATGGGCTGCACCCCAGCAGAGTCGGAGCGGCTGTTCTGTCGGACAACATCTCCAAGACGCTACACACCATATGACTAGTAAGTCAAAGTCCAAATCACAGTCTTTGCTGTCCCAACTTAATTGATATAAGCACCAATGTAGAACATTATATACAAACTGTGTCTATTCCTCGTTTAGTAAGGCCAAATAATATATATAATGTAGGATCTAGGAAAAATTTAATTGTAATTAAACCAGAAAATCTCAATATCAGTGATAAACAATTTCTAAAGCTAGGTCTTCTAAACATTAGATCGCTCACACCTAAGGCGGTTATTGTAAATGAAATGGTCACAGATAATAGTTTCGATGTACTGTGCCTTACTGAAACCTGGCTTAAACCAAATGATTATTTCAGTATAAATGAGTCTACTCCGCCAGGATACTGTTATAAGCATGAGCCCCGTCTGATTGGTCATGGCGGCGGTGTTGCAACAATCTATAGAGATATTCTTAATGTTACTCAGAAAACAGGTCACAGGTTTAATTCGTTTGAGGTACTTGTGCTAAATGTTACACTCTTAGATTTAAGAAAGAAATCCCTATTATCTCTAGCCTTGGCTACTGTATATAGACCTCCAGGGCCTTACGCCGATTTCCTAAAAGAGTTTGCAGACTTTCTATCAAATCTATTGGTCAATGTCGATAAAGCAATAATTGTTGGAGATTTTAACATACACGTAGATAACACAAATGATGCGTTAGGGGCTGCGTTTACAGATTTATTAAACTCCTTCGGGGTCACGCAAAACGTCAGTGGTCCCACTCATCGCCTAAATCATACACTAGATTTAATTATATCATATGGAACCAATCCAACCGATATAGATATTATACCGCAAAGCGATGATGTAACTGATCATTACATGGTAACTTGCATGTTACGTACTGCTGAAATTTGTCATGTTGCGCCACGTTATCGACCAGGCAGAACAATTCTTCCAAACACTATAGATAGATTCTCAAATAGCTTACCTGATCTATCTCAGCTGCTCAGTGAACCCAAACAAACAGATGAACTAGAGGAAATGACTTGCAGTTTGAGCACCATTTTCTCTAGTACATTAGAAATTGTTGCACCAATTAGATTAAAAAAGGTTAAAGAGAAAACTAGAGCACCATGGTACAACAATGCTACGCATGCTATCAAGAGAGAAACTCGTAACTTAGAGCGTAAATGGAAACAAACAAATTTAGAGGTCTTTAGAATCGCGTGGAAAGATAGTATGTCACATTACAAAAAGGCTCTTAAATCAGCCAGGGCTGAGCATCTCCGCAGACTAATAGAAAATAACCAAAATAATCCAAGGTTCTTATTTAACACCGTGGCCAGACTAACAAATAAACAGGCATCACCTGAGCAAAATATTCCATTACAATGTAGTAGTAATGATTTTATGAATTTCTTCACTGAGAAAATAGAAAACATCAGAAACACAATTGTAAATGTACAATCTTTTATGGTGTCTTCTGATTCAGCCTCAATTATCGCCCCTCAAGAACAACTACACCGCTTTACAACTATAGGACAGGAAGAGCTAAATAAACTTATTATTGCATCTAAACCAACAACTTGTTTATTAGATCCAATACCCACTAAATTACTTAAAGAAGTGTTACCTGTAGTGGAAGAGCCTCTTCTCAATATTATTAATTCATCTTTATTTTTAGGTCACGTTCCAAGAATATTCAAGCTGGCAGTAATAAAACCTCTTATTAAGAAACCAAAATTAGATCCAAATAACCTAGCAAATTACAGACCCATTTCAAATCTTCCATTTATGTCTAAAATACTAGAAAAAGTTGTGTCCGCTCAATTGTGCTCTTTTCTGCAAGAAAATGATATCTATGAAAAATTTCAGTCAGGATTCAGACCGTATCATAGCACAGAAACTGTGCTAGTTAAAATTACAAATGATTTACTTTTAGCTGCATTTGATACTATAGATCATAAAATACTCCTGGATCGACTACAAAACTACACTGGTGTTCAGGGACAGGCATTGAGCTGGTTTAGATCGTACTTATCAGACCGTTACCACTTTGTCTGTTTAAATGGGGAAAAATCAAAGATAACGTCAGTAAACTATGGAGTACCGCAAGGATCTGTGTTAGGCCCTCTACTATTCTCAATATATATGCTGCCACTTGGTAATATTATTAGAAAACATGGAATTAATTTTCACTGTTATGCTGATGACCGTCTCCGGTTACGTATGTAACCTTAGTTCCCTGAAAGGAACGAGACGCTGCGTGGAAAACGCTGCGGGAACGCTTCTTGCGTTGTGCTTCGTGAAACCAGTATGAAATCAGTCCAATGGCGAGACGGAGCGTCATAGGCGGGTGACGTCATCGACCAGGAAACTATAAAGCACCCCTAAATCACACACGCGTCAGCTTCTGGAAAAAGTCTGAAGCAAGTGATCTCGGGCACGTAGGGAGTATGGCAAAGACATGCAGCGTCTCGTTCCTTCAGGGAACTAAGGTTACATACGTAACCGGAGACGTTCCCTATCAGGAACTCGAGCTGCGTGGAAAACGCTGCGGGAACGCAAATACCCACGTCGCCATACGAGCAAGTGTTCGCAGTGTGAAATCAGAGCGCACAAGCTGACGAAAGCACCTGCGCCCCTGGAGTGGAGCCAAAGTCAAGTTGGTAAAACTTTACGAAAGTATGCGGCGAGGACCAGCCTGCCGCATCACACACATCTTGGAGTGAAACTCCTGACAAGAGAGCTTTAGAAGCAGCCATACTCCGAGTAGAGTGAGCTCGTGCAGCCAAGGGTGAAGGCTGACCAGCCGACTCATAAGCAAGTGAAATGGCCTCAACCACCCACTTGCTCATCCTCTGCTTAGACACTGGAGACCCCTTATTAGGGGGTCCAAAACAAACGAACAACTGTTCAGACTTCCTCCACAGGGCAGCTCTGTGGACATAAGCGTCTAGGGCCCTAACAGGGCAGAGCAGATTTAGTTTCTCTTGGTCTGACGTCAGAAAAGGAGGAGGACAGAAAGCTTGCAGCACAACAGGCCTAACAGGATTAGTTGGGACCTTAGGAACGTAATCCGGTCTAGGGTGAAGGAAAGCTTTTACCATGCCGGGTGAAAATTCCAAGCACGAGGGAGAAACCGAGAGAGCTTGAATATCCCCAATTCTTTTCAACGAGGAAATAGCAAGCAAAAAGATGGTTTTGAGAGTAATAAATTTCTCAGAAACTTCTTCAATGGGCTCGAATGGAGCAAGGGAGAGGCCCTGTAATACTATGGCCAGGTCCCAAGTCGGCACCCTCGTGCGAGCTGCTGGCCTCAGCCTCAAAGTGCCACGGAGGAAACGTGATATCAGTGGGTGTCTCCCTAAAGAGGCTCCACTTAAAGGGACATGGTAAGCAGATAAGGCCGCCACGTACACCTTCAGTGTGGAGTGGGATAACCCCGTAGAGAAACGCTCCTGCAGGAATTCCAGCACTGCACCCACTGGGCAGTTAACTGGGTCCAACAGATGTTCTCTACACCAAGAAGTGAAAAGATTCCACTTCAAGGCATATAATTTCCTAGTGGCCGGAGCTCTGGAGTGAAGGATGGTCTCAACGACCTCAGTCGAGAGACCAGCTTCTATAAGCTGGGCCCCCTCAGGGGCCAAGCCCATAACTTCCACAACTCTGGGCGGGGGTGAAGAATCGACCTGCTCGCCTGAGAGAGAAGGTCCGTCCTGATCGGAATCTCCAGAGGAGAGCCGTCGAGGAGATATATCAGGTCCGCAAACCATACTCGGGCCGGCCAGTACGGGGCTACCAAGAGTAGACTGACCCCGTCCCGGCGAACCCTCTCCAGAACTCCTGGGAGCAGAGCAATCGGGGGAAATGCGTACAGACGTGACCTCGGCCACGGCTGCACCATAGCGTCCAACCCCAACGGGGCTGGATGACTCAGAGAAAACCACAGTGGACAGTGTGTTGTCTCCCTGGATGCAAATAGGTCTACTTCGGCACGACCGAAATGACTCCAAAGGAGCTCCACCACCTCGGGGTGGAGTCTCCACTCCCCGGGCCTCGGCCCCTGCCTCGACAGGAAGTCTGCCCCCTGATTTAAGTACCCCGGGATATAAATCGCCCTCAATGAAAGAAGCTTCCCCTGGGACCACAGGAGGATCTGGCGAACCAGCTTGTATAGCGGGCGCGAACGCAGCCCTCCCTGGTGATTTATGTAGGAGACCACCGATGTGTTGTCTGACCGGACAAGAACATGATGGCCTCTCAGGTCTGGGAGAAAGTGTTTCAGAGCCTGAAACACTGCCAACATTTCTAAGCAATTTATATGCCATGAGAGATGGTGATCCTGCCACAGACCCTGAGCTGGGCGACCACTCATGATCGCCCCCCAGCCCGTGAGGGATGCGTCCGTCGTTAGCGTTACACGACGACAAGGAGCTCCCAACACGGGACCCTGGGACAGGAACCAAGGTTCTTTCCACATGGCCAAGGCGCGAAGACACCGTCGCGTAACCTTGATCATGCGGAGCGGGTTTCCCCTCGGGGAAAACCCCTTGGTCCTGAGCCACCACTGCAACGGTCTCATGTACAACAGGCCGCAAGGTATAACGTTGGACGCTGCTGCCATCAGACCTAACAGTCTCTGAAAATGTTTCACAGTGAGCGACTGGCCTAGCTTCACTTGTTTGACGGCCGTGAGAATCGAAGCGATACGAGCAGGAGACAGGCGAGCCCGCATCGTCGTTGACTCCCAAATTACACCCAGAAAGGTGGTACTCTGTAGTGGAGATAGCACACTTTTCTTGGTATTGAGCCTCAACCCCAGTCTCTTGATATGAGCGAGAACGACATCTCGATGTCGAACCGCCTGAAGCTCCGATTGAGCTAGAATCAACCAATCGTCGATATAATTTAAAATGCGGATGCCCTGGAGTCGCAGCGGAGCCAGAGCTGCATCCATGCATTTCGTAAACGTTCTGGGAGAGAGAGCTAGGCCGAACGGAAGAACCCGATATTGGTAAGCTTCGCCCCCGAAAGCGAACCTCAGGAACTTCCTGTGTTGTGGAAGGATGGACACGTGGAAGTAAGCATCCTTTAGATCTATCGTGACAAACCAGTCCTCGGATCTGATTTGTGACACGATCTGTTTGAGTGTAAGCATTTTGAACTTGAGCTTCCCTACTGTTCGATTTAGCAGGCGCAGATCTAAAATTGGACGCAACCCCCCATCCTTCTTCGGAAACTATGAAGTACCGGCTGTAATAACCTGACTCCCTGCTGGGAGGGAGAACTCGTTCTATAGCCTCCTTGAGCAAAAGAGTTTTTACCTCCTGTTCCAATACCAGAGCCTGCTCGGGGCCCACCACTGTGGGTAGGACCCCCCTGAATCGAGGTGGACGAGACCTGAACTGTATAGCGTAACCTTTTTCGACTGTCTGCAGGACCCACTGAGATACATTTGGAAGGCTTTTCCACTCTGCCAAAAAATCTACTAAGGGAACCAGCCTCTCGAGGCTGGCCTCTGGAATAGTTGGTGCTGCAGACACAGTGCCCTGTAACAGCGCACCGGCAGGGAACAACTGGTCTGACAGCTTTTGACCCCTCCTCGGAGGGAGCGAGCGCCCCTCGGGAAAACGCTCGCTGGGACCGTCCACGCCCCGGCACGAAGGCGGGGTTGGCAGAACGGGCCCCAGAGGGCACCGAGAGAGAATGGGCGCCGTAGAAAGAGGCGAACACCTTTCCCTCACGGTGGGGACGACCCTCAGCATCCTGACGCCAGAGGCGATTTACAGAGTCACCAAAGAGGCCAGCAGATGACAGCGGGGCGTCAAGCAGGACATTTTTCTCTTTATCCTTCATATTAGAGAGATTTAACCATAAATGTCTCTCCGTGGCCACCAGGGCTGCCATAGAACGGCCCACTGATTTGGCCGTCTCCTTGGTGACACGGAGAGATAAATCTGCTGCCTGACGAAGCTCCCTGATAACATCAGAACTAATTTCCTCCCCTTCGCTCACATCTTTAAGCAGATCAGCCTGATAAGCCTGTAAAATGGACATAGTGTGCAAACATGCTGCTGCTTGACCTGCCGACGAATAAGCTTTGCCCACCAGCGCCGAAGTATTTCTTAAAGGCTTGGTGGGCAAAGCCGGTGTCTTAAATGACGATGCTGACTCAGGAGAGAGATGACTAGCGATCGTTTCTTCAGCTTTAGGCATTGCACCATAACCATGAGACCTAGCACCAGCAATATTGGAATATGTGGATGTTTGCTGACTAAACACACGGGAAGACACAGGTCTCTTCCAGGACCTCGACACCTCAGTGTGGAGGTCTGGGAAAAAAGGTAGACACCGTCGTGGAGGCATAGAACGGGAAGGCAAAAATCTTTCATCTAGTTTACTTTTAGATCTAGACTCCTGCCTATCAACTGGCCACTCAATGCTTAGTTTTTGAACAGCTCGAGTGAGCACCTCCATAAGCTCCTCAGTAGCAGGAGACTGAAGTGACGAGTCCCCAGTCTCTAGTGTATCGACACTTTCAACATCCAGCTCCTCAGAACTGGATAGTTGAAGCACTGGTGCCTCAGTCTGGTCGGAAGAAACCGCAGCACGTGCTTCCGAAACCAGATCTGAGGCACTGGATCCAACAGGTAAAGGCTGAGATAAGGACGAGCCCGTCTCAAACCCCGCTGTTAGATCCATTTGCGATCCCCACGACAAGCGTCGGCGCTCTGCCTCGACAGAAGCGGGACCCGAGCCGCGGGGAGCGCGCACCGAACCACTCTCCTCGAAGAGTGATCGGCGGGAGCGGAGCGTTCTAAGGGGAAAACGCTCGCAATGCACACAATCAGCCCCCTCGAGAGCTGACTGGGCATGCTGCACTCCCAAACAAACAACACATAAGTCGTGTGTATCCCCGCCAGTAAGATAACAAATGCAGGGAGGAACACACTTCTTATATTGCTGTTCGCTCGCCATGATATAGATAGTATATATTTATATATATGTGAAATATAGTTTTGAATATAGTGAAAAACTCCTGCCTAGTAGCAACTAAGGACAGACAAAAACACTTTCAGACAATGATTTCACAGAGAGCGCTTGCTGAAGACAACAGAAGCTGACGCGTGTGTGATTTAGGGGTGCTTTATAGTTTCCCGGTCGATGACGTCACCCGCCTATGACGCTCCGTCTCGCCATTGGACTGATTTCATACTGGTTTCACGAAGCACAACGCAAGAAGCGTTCCCGCAGCGTTTTCCACGCAGCTCGAGTTCCTGATAGGGAAACTCAATTATATATTTCATCACGGCCAGATGAAAACACTAACTTATCTAACTTGACAGAATGTCTTAAAGATATAAAATACTGGATGACGTGTAATTTCCTGCTATTAAATTCAGATAAAACAGAGGTATTACTTATTGGTCCAAAAAACTACCCACAAAATCCCTTACAATACAACTTTAATTTAGAAGGATGCCCTGTTACTTTATCCACTACAGTAAAAGACCTGGGTGTCATACTTGACCGCAACTTGACTTTCGAAAATCATATTTCATATGTTACAAGAACAGCCTTTTTCCACCTTAGAAACATTGCTAAGCTACGTAACATGCTATCCGTTTCTGATGCAGAAAAGTTAGTTCATGCATTCATGACCTCGAGACTAGATTACTGTAATGCTTTATTAGCTGGTTGTCCTGCATCCTCAATAAACAAGCTACACTTAGTCCAAAATGCAGCCGCTAGAGTTCTTACTAGATCAAGAAAATATGATCAAATAACACCAATTTTATCATCTCTACATTGGTTACCTATTAAGTTCCGTATCAATTACAAGGTATTGCTACTGACCTATTAAAGCCCTAAATGGTTTAGCTCCAGTCTATTTAATGGACCTTCTATCGCCCTTCAATCCGTCGCGCTCTTTAAGATCACTAAATTCGAGGCTTCTGGTCATTCCTAGGATATCTAAGTCCACTAAAGGAGGGAGGGCGTTCTCACATTTAGCTCCTAAACTCTGGAATAGCCTTCCTGATATTGTTCGAGGCTCAGACTCGCTGTCCCAGTTTAAAACCAGATTAAAGACGCATCTCTTTAACCACGCATTCACATAATGCTTACCTTCTATACTACTGCCGAATCAGATCGAATGCATTAATATTATGAACATCAGCTATGCTAATTATTTCTCATTTGCCTTTCTGCTGTTATCTCGGGACGCAAGTCCCGAGGTAAATAGCGTTCGTCAGCTCCAGTTTGTATCCAGCCTCTCACGGAGACTTCGGATGATCCAACACCTGTGATGAGACGACTAAACGCCTGTGGAGAGACGACTCGACGCCTGTGAAGAGACGACTCAATGCCGGCGATATGTTATGCCCTAAATTAATACATGATGAACTAACTGTATTTTCTATGTACATTTTTAATGCACTTTCTGTAAAGCTGCTTTGAAACAATGTGTATTGTGAAAAGCGCTATACAAATAAATTTGAATTGAATTGAATTGAACTCAAGAATAGTCTTTAAACGCCGCCGCTCGTACTCCGTTATTAAGGTCCCGGCAAGGCAGTACAGGAACATTGCGATAGCCTCCTCCATGCTGGTTTGTTGTTGTTGTATGTGGCACCGCCGTGCTTGCGTCACTCCCTTAGCCCTCCTACCAGTTCCTATGGCCACTTGGCCAGTGCGAACGCAAACAGCAAAACCGAGTTTGGGGGAGAGTAGTTCTTAGAACTGTTTAGAAGTGGACAGTTCCTATAACTAAGTTCCTGTAACTACTTGGTCGGAAAGCAGCTTATCTTTATTTCGCGATCCATTTTTTTCGACCTCGATGCGTTTCGTCACGTTTTGTATCGCGATATTTTGTCAAACGATATTTCGTCCCATCCCTAGTGCGGACGCGGCGAGTATAAACTTGAGGCGCCAGAACTGCAGCTGATAGAATGTACCTGTAGCCATATTTATCATTCGAGCAGTGCAAGCGCCATCAGAATTGGTGTGATTCAATATGGGCTTCAAACAATCATAACACCTGGAGGATGTTCCCCTTACCATCAGCTACTGACACACCATCAAGTGAATATATGAAAGGGTACACATGATCTACGTATGGTGCTTTACCACTGCATGGTACGGCTCGACATTTACAAGACTTGGGTCTTCAAGTCAACTGGGCCCAGAGTTCGCTGTGTCCCAGCCAGAACATCTCCTTTCTGGAGACAGACTTAGACTCTGTGTCAATGACAGCGTGGCTGACGTCACAGCGCGTGCTGCAGAGACAGCGCTCAATGCTCTGTGCTCCTCGTAGTGCCACTCTGGAGGAACCAAAGTTGGTTCCCGGAGTTGATGCAGTTAGTGAGCACGGCCCCGTGGCCGATTCCAGTAAGGAAGGATCTCCTCTCTCAGGCCAAGGGCGTGATTTGGCACCCACGCCCCGACTTATGGCCCCTGCATGTTTGGATCATCTCCCAGCAGGAGTGCTAAATACGATTACGCAAGCTAGAGCGCCCTTTACAAGACGGCTCTTTGCTTCTAAGTGGTCAGTGTTTGTCGGCTGGTGCTCGGCTCGAAACCTGGACCCGCAACGCTGCGGCATTGAGAATATTCTCTCCTTCCTGCAAGAGCTGCTGGATGAGGGCAGGTTCCCCTCCACGCTCAAAGTGTACGTGGTAGCCATTGCAGCGTTTACAAAACCCTCGCATGGCAGGTCACTGGGAAGAAACAAACTTATCATCCGTTTCCTTAGGGGTGGGTGCTCCTTAACTTACGTTTCAGAAACGCGCACGGCAGGCCTTCATCGCAGCAAAGGTCTTAAAGAAAGACTGGAGTCAGGGTGTAGTTTTCAAAACTCCTGATGTTTACTCCAATATGCTTCAAAGGAGAGTGAAACTATCAAAAACAATACACAAATAAAGTGCTTTTAGTAAACAGAATACAAAATATATACACAATACAAAGGCTAACAGAGCAGAGTTACCAGTTGAGCAATTGGTGTATAAAGCAACACTTATATATATTATTATATATTATTAACAATATATCATAGGAAATAAAGAAAATATTCTAAGTTGACACATTTCACAATAATTACTTACTGACAATGCTTTGGAAGGCATGAACATTAAAGAAAAACTGGAGCAGCAGTCACATGGAGCTTAATGCTTGAGAGAGCTGAGCAAACTGACCTAAAATGGCTGCTCCCTTGTTGGTCAGGTAATTTTTAAGTAAGAAACCTAAAATGCTTAATCCAATGAACATAACACTCCCTGCCTGGCATCTATAAAGATGTCACATATAACCAACTGTTTAAAGGAGTTTTATTATTTTCTAAGCAGGAGAATGACTTGGGATATGGGCTTCAAGAAAGTTTTGCTGGATCCTTCTTTAGTCACTTTAAGTTCAACCTTTCCATCTTGACCATGATGTTTGGGTATGGCTCCTGCCACTTGTGATGAACTTGCAGTGTTTGCAGATATTCTTGTTTCCAGCGGCACCAGAATTGGTTGGCTAGGCTCTGTGCTCAGTACTTTGTAGATGTCCTTTTCTGAGAAGTTTCCTGCTGGAGGTGGAGAACCTGCTTTTTGTGTTGAGAGCATTGCAGGGGTAAGTATCAAGGGTGAGTCTGCATACATAGAAACAGGTACTAGAGGTCTACTGTTAATAATTGCTGTCACTTCTGCCATAAGTGTGCAAAGCACTTAATCAGAGAGGTTAGAGTGTCCTACCCGCATCTGCATTGAGTCAAGAATTCTACAAGCCAGACCAATCTTTCGCTCCCATGCGCCTCCCATATGGGTGGGTTGAAAACCCATGTGCATTCCTCATTATTCATGTAGCTTTGCACTGTTGTTTATTTAATTACTTTGCCAATGAAATTAGTTCCATAGTCAGAGTGCAGTTGTTTTGCAGGGCCATGGATCGCGAAAAACCTGTTAAGTGCATTGATACAACTCAAAGAGTCCATAGACATAATGACCTCAATGTGAACTGCACGGGTGCTCATGCAGGTGAACAGCACCGCCCAGCCTTTACTGTTAGCTTGACCTCCTCTTGTGCGGCGAGCTATCACTTTCCAAGGGCCAAAGACATCTAAGCCAGTGTAAGTAAACGGAACGGTGGTGACACACTTAGTCGTTCTGGTGGCAAGTCTTACATTTTCTGCATTTCTAGTTTTCCCACAAAGTTTATGACAGGTTACACATGCATGAAGAATACTGCTTATGCATCTCTTGCATAAGCAAAGTGTGATGATGATGAGTAGTACCTGAAGCAGATCCCTTGCTCTTTTAGGTATGTTTTTTGCTCATCGATTGTTTTCAATCTGAAGCCTCTACATTTCCTTCAAGGGTGGGGTTTGTTGTGAATGGGACAGAATTTGGCTAGATCATCTTTGGAAGGCTTTTTGTCTTGAGATGCACTATGAGAGATTTCGGCTTTGTGTACCAACACTGGCGTCTTGAAGTTAGTGTGTTTTACAGTGAGTCCTTCATACTGTGGGTGGCAACTACTGGAAAAGGCAAAGCTGGGATCGTTACGTGTTTTAGCATGATTGCAACTGAACTTAGTAAAGAATGAGAAAAGAGGGTAAGTGACACCAAATTATTTAAACTTTGAGCCTTGAGAAATGAATTTCTCTTGTAAGGTATATGGCAGTTTTTCAACAATGGGCCTGATGCCGCGAGCAGTGTCTAAGTAGGCTAAACCTGGTAGATTGCCGTCTTCTTTGGCTGAGAGCAGCTCCATTAAAAGATCTCTTAAGCTCTCTCAGTTTGAAGTTGTCTTTACCTGAAATCCTGAGAAAACTGGGTAACACTTTATAATAACTGCACGCTATTAATCATTAGTTAAGCATGAGTAAACAGTTAATTCATCATTTATAAAGCATTAATAGACATTAATAAGCAGTTTATAAATACACACTCTCAAGAAGGATGTGTTAATTAATAACAAATTTTTTTGTGTTATTGCTATTCTAACACACTGTGTGTCATTTTAAGTTGATCATGTGTAAAAAGAAAAAGAAATAGAGAGAGAGAAACAACACAGTGTGTCCAACACAATATGTGTTAACTATCATCCAATCACATTGCTGCAACGTCATCCGAGCCTCAAGAAGCAAGTTCGCGCCTTTTTTCCATCGATGGATGACTTGGATGCACACGTCAGGTATTTCGATTTATTTTTTATTAGAAATTGTCAAATATAAATTGTCAAATGTATTTTATTATTGTTGTTGTGTTTTTAGACGGTCAAATGTGCATTTAGTTAGCGGCCTCTACTGTGTACGGGTATTTTCCGTTGACGAGAGGCTTGAACAAGGCAGCAACGGCATCTGATAGTTAACGTTAGGCCTAGTGCTTCATAAATAATTTTTATTTCTCCTCATAGACTTTGGTAGGTTTGTCCCTCACTTTCTAGACTAGAGAGAACTCCTTTTGAACGAGTTTTGTTTTTCTTTGTTTGATTTGTTGCAAATGACATGATGTCTGATTAAACGCTGCAGCTCGTTGACGAGTTTGACAAACTTACGTTAGTGGTAACGTTAACGTTATCACTTTCATTCCTATCTGTCGCCTCTATTTCATTAAACAACAGAATGTATTGATGTTTTGTGAAATGGCCTTTAATATTAACATGATTTATCAAGGTAACGGTAAAAATTTGATTGACTTCAGTTTGCGAATTTCGTGTAACTTACGTAATTGACACAAATTGTGTAATAATAACACATTGGTGTGTAGAAAATTAGCAGGAATAACACATTGTTGAGTTAAAAGTAACACAAAGTGTGTTGTCCTCAACACAAGCTGTGTTGTCCTCAACACAAGTTGTGTTGTTTTCAACATCCTTTTATGAATGCATTGTAATACCAGACAAACAGATTCGGAATTTCGGAACCGCGTACTAGCACACTAACGTTACTTTTAATATTTTGGGGTAGAATGAAATAGTATTAGTATGAAGTACCAAATTCATGAAGACTCTTCATTAAAAATGGACGACTGGTTTTCGGAGATCAAAAGATTGCTTTAGGTTTATCTCGGAAGATTGTTATGCTAGCTTGATGTTTTCGTAAATAAATTGATATTGTTCATTCTTACACTGCTTGTTAACTACTCTTTTACATTATTAATGTGAATACTATGCTTAATCAGTATATGTAACATTATATATAACAGATTGGTGTTTTTGTTTGCCCTTTTGTAGCTTCAAATGGAAGACACTCCGAAAACACTAGTGGCTGTACTACTTGATGAAAAGGAGATATGCAAAAAATTGCAGCATCTCAAGAGTGCAGCAGAAATAATTGATGCTTCCAAATGTCTCCTCCCCTGTGCTGCAGAGTACCACCGAATTTTTACATTTAACGCTGATTTTAATGAATTTATTGACACCGACCTAACTGAGAAAGTGGAAGCATTGGACAAGTTTCAAGTTTTGTTTAAGTCGATTAAGAGAAGTGGATCAAATGCACTGGTATGTAATTTCCCTTTTCAGTAACATAACATATAATAAGTGACCTGTGTATCCTGCATACAGATTCCAGTATTATTGTACTTTTCTTAAGCATATTCAGACCAGAAATAGACAACTTTAAATTAAACTTATCCATTGATAAAAGATTACTTTGACTACATAACATAAGAGTAGATGCAGTTTCATTGTATTTCATATCTTTATTATTGTACTTCTTCTTGTTACATTTTTTGTCCTTTGAGGATGAAAAATTGGATGTAGATGCAGCCAGTCCAACTCATCAACAGAATGTATGTTCATGGAGGACTTGCATATACATAATTACAAGTAATATACTTGAACATATTTTAACTGCCTTTTTTTTCTTTTCTTTTTTTGAAGGTTGCCCCAAAGAACACACATGAAGCTGGTCCGAGTAGTCAACAGAAGGTTTGTATATATAACAGAGTGCTGAAATAACAGCACTATTTTCAATATTTGTATTACTCTGTTTGAAATGTTTTGCCCATTCCACAGAAACTAACAGTCTGTACACTTGTACAGTACACCTGTACATTTTGCCAGTAAATGTTGACTGTCTTTATTAATGAGTGAATCATTCATCAGTTCATTTAAAACTGCTGATTCATTCAGGAGCAATATAAGGGATTAACTTTGAGTAACTGAATCACTAACTCATCTAATAAGAACTACTTTGTGCTTTTTATATTTCCAGCATCAACGTAATATACTTGATGTAGACACAATGCGAGCACTACTTGAAAGCAAAGGTCTGAGTATATATAAGGATTATGAAGCTTCAGGAATGCTTTCAGAGACATCAAGAAAGCTCCTTGTGAAGATAGGAGTCAGTGCGTTGGTGGAACAAAGTGGATTGTAAGTTTACAGTTGAGAAAATAACTACAACAACTGTGAATGCAATAACGTATAAATATGTTGAATACTTTGAAAACACACTGATTACTTTTAATAATTTGAACATAATTGGGGGGAAAACTTGTAAAACAAATTGCTGATCAGCAGCAGAAAAAAACTGACTGAATTTGGTTCCTGTATTTTATTTTATTTTAATGTAGTATGTATGAGTTGAATTAGGTAATTCTTCCATGCTATGTCTTTATTTTGCTTATAGTTACCCTTCTAATGAAGAGAAACGGACGTTGGCAGAAAGTGTGGTAACACTGTTTCCTTCTCTGAAGATCAAGATGGGAGAAGAGAATGAAGGATTTGTAAGTTGCACTTATTAAAACACACAAAGACCACTTTAAATAAATGCAAATTGGAATAGTACTAATTGTGGTATGGTAATTAGTTAACAGGATACAAATCAATTGAAAATTTTGTGACTGTAATTGGTTTTATTTTTATTTTTATTTTTTAAATTATCAAAATTACAGTTACAATAACACCAAAAGTACATCCACTCTAGTTTGCTGAATCTTTCAATTTGCACACACAGACAATGATCAAAACATCCGTGTTTTGAATTGGAAGTTGTAGATTAATAGTCACAAATGTGTAAAATGACATTCACATAAAGAAAATGACACACACAAATGGTTACATTTACTTTTGCACTTTACTTCAGTTTCGCTGCACAATCTCAAGTCGGCACTTATAAACTCTCAGATCTGGCAGTACAAGTTCAAATCCTAGCGCTCTGACTTTTGCTACTCCTTTTGCGGTATTCCTGTTGCAAAAAATTGATTTTATAAAATTGATTTTTATTTTTACAGGCTGGAACCAGCATCTCCAGCCTCCTGGATAATTCCCAGACAATGGTGGAAAGCCATCAACCCCACATTGTCTGCTTAGGAGCTCCAAGTTCTACAGCGCAATACATCATTGTGGCCGAGAATGACAAAGTCACCATTCCACTTGAGGATAACAGTCTGACGTGTGCCATCGACAAGCTGTTTAAAATGTATTGGGTTTGCAATGTAGAATACCCTGCCCAACTCACATCTGTCTTCAATTTCTTTGAAAATGTGTATGACATTCCTTTCTCTGGTGGGAAGAGATCTAAAGTTGTGGAGCTTATTTCAAAGCTTCAAGCACTTTCCTAAATTTGTACCGCCATGTACATATGTCCGAAGTGCAAAAAATCAACTTCAAAAGACATCCGGAAACTTTTAAGTCATCTTAGGCATGTCCATACACTTTCTGATGGACAGGATTATACAATTGTTTGTAGTCAAAACAACTGTCAACGAACATACCATAAATTCAATTCTTATGCTAAACATCTAAATAGAGACCATGCTCAAGCTGCAAACCCAGTACATTTAGAACAAGATTCTGACACTAGCATGAGTGAGAACTTCTCAGCTGCATCTTGCTCTGCTGCTGTTGATATTCAAGAGACTAATTTTGATGGCTCCAGTAATTTCAGCACTTCTGACTACCAAAGCTGTGCAGCAGCATTTGTTGCAAAAATGTACTCCTCTTCAAATTGTACCCTGACCGATGTGCAAAGAAGCATCACATGCACAAAATAACTACTCTGTGAAACTCTGGACTGTTTGCAAGAGAGAACCACATCTCTGCTTAATCGTTACTCTATACCCAATGATGAATTGCAGACTTTGATGAAAGATTTTGAAAGAGGACGAAATATGTTTGAGGAAGTTGATACCCCCTACAAAATGACCAAGTATTTTGCTGAAAACCACTCTTTTATCAAGCCAACAGAAATCTTCCTTGGAAACAGAGGTGACATTGCAAGAAAACAAGGTAAATTAACTCAAGTGTTAATAGCAGATACATGTCAATACATATCTATTATTGACACCCTGACAGGGTTGGGGAGTAACGGAATACATGTAACGGCGTTATGTAATCAGGATACAAAAATCCAGTAACAGTAATCCGTTACAGTTACGTCAAAACACGTAGTAATCAGATTATAGTTACTTTTTGAAAAAAGGGGGAATACTTTCAGGATTACAATGGTTTCATTTAAAACTAAATAAATCTGTATTTTGGCATAATAACACTATATTAAGCGTTGCTTCATTAATGACTCACGCTCACGACACGACTCGTGTGCCACTCGCGGGTGCACGCGCAAAATAACAGCTCTACAACAATCTCCTCAGACACAGATCTAGTCACTGCTGCTAGAAACGATGCTGCCCACGGGTAAAAATGCTTTCATTTCTTGGAAATTCCGCTGCTATTTTGTTTTTAAAGAAGAAAATGCCAACAACATGGTTATACAGTCCAAACTGTGCCTTCCAGCAACGAAAATTGTGATTAAATCTGTGTCTGAGGAGATTGTTGTAAACAGCTGTTATTTTGCGCATGCACCAGCGGGTGGTACACGAGTCGTGTCGTGAGTCATTAAAGCAACGCTTTCGCTTAATAGTGTAGTAGTATGTATATGTATATCTATTTTCCTGTTGAAGAAACATTTCTATTTTTATTTTTTCCTTGTACATGTCAAGTTAAAAATAAAACAAAATAATCTGTAATACCATACTGTAGCCACTAGATGTCTGTATAGTCCTTTACATAAATATTTATTCAGGGCTGTGAAATTCTTAATAAATAAAAGTTGTTTTTTAAAAAAAATAATATCTGTCCTTGAAGTAATCCTAAAGTAATCAGTTACATTACTTTAATATTGTGGTACTTGGATTACGTTACTGAATACTTTTTTTATGAAGTAATTTGTAACTGTAACGGAATACATTTTTAAAGTAACCCTCCCAAGCCTGCACCCTGAAGATTCTTTTTGACAATGAACAAATACAAAAGCTCTTTGTGGATTCAACTGAAAGTGATGGTAAATTGCGTGACTACTGTGATGGCTCACATTTTAAAAATCACAAATTGTACAGTAGATTTCCTCAAGCTTTACAAATTCAACTTTATTTTGATGATTTTGAAACAACAAATTGTTTCAAACTGCTCCCATTTTGTGAACTTTGGTTTTAGAGCCTAAAGGTAGGCTCTAAAACCAAAGTTCACAAAATGGGAGCAGTTTATTTTTGTTTGAGGAATTTACCTGCTAGATTTAACTCGTCTCTTGAAAACATCCATCTATGTTTGCTTTTTAATTCCATTGACAGAGAAGTTTATGGTTTCGACAAAATATTTGAGCCATTGTTGGATGATATTAAACTTCTTGAAACCAGAGGGCTAGAAGTTCAGATAAATGGCCAAAGTTCAGTGTTATTTGGCACAATATGCTTATTTACTGCTGATAATCCAACGCATCCTCATCCCAAGGCGTCATATTCTGACACTTTGACAAAGCGTCTAAATCCAACGCCCATGGAACCCTTTAGCGTCAATATAACACGCAGAGAGATGGGTAGGTTTAGGTATGGTGTAGGGTTAGGGTTAGACCGCTAGGAGGCGCCTTCTGACCCATATATATCGGCGTCTCATATTGACGCTAAAGGGTACCATGCGCGTTCGATATAGACGCTTTGGCAAAAGCGTCATTATATTACGCCTTGGGATGAGAACGGGCTGGATAATCTGGCCTGCCATTCACTTGGAGGATATTTGGAGAGTTTTGCAGCCAACAAATCCTGTCATTACTGTCTGATTGACAAACATGAGATGCAGAGTATATTTTACGACGATTGTTTGGAGTTGCGCAATGAAGTTAATTACAATGAACATGTCATGCTTAAAAATCCTAGTTTAACAGGCATAAAAGCAGACTCTTGCCTAAACTCTCTAGAGTACTTTCACATTACCGATAATGTCTGCGTTGACATTATGCATGACATTTTAGAGGGTGTGGCTCCACTCGCGATCAAACTAATGTTACAACATTTCATCTATGAGCAAAAACGTTTCACTTTAGATCAGTTGAATGACCGAATGAAAAGCTTTGACTATGGTGTGACAAACGCGAAAAACAAGCCTAGTGCCATTCATAATTTAAGAACATCAGAGAACCCCATTAAGCAAAATGCCAGTCAAATGTGGTGTCTCATCCTTTTTTTGCCTTTCCTGATTGGAAGTTTTATAAGTGAAGGTGATAGTCACTGGAAATTGTTCCTTCTCCTTAAGGAAATTTGTAGTATAATTTTTGCACCAGTTGTTACCAAAGGATTAGCTGTATTTTTAAAGCAGCTAGTTATTGATCACCATAATTTGTTTAAGACAATATATCCAAACAAATCACTAATACCAAAGCATCATTTTATGACTCATTACTGGTGAATGATGATAAAATTTGGCCCACTGTCTAAATTTTGGTGCATGAGATTTAAGGGGAAAGCATGGTCCTCTAAAAAGACAAGCACAAGTTGTATGTAATTTTGTAAATATAAGTAAGACATTAGAGTCAGGTTCAGACTATGTTTCATTGGAAACTGGGAAGTCCATTAACGGTTGGATCTTTGGAAAAAAGTGTTCTGTTTGTTGAAAACATGAGAGACTTTGGCTATGAACTTGACACATGTAGCACTGGTCATCTTTCTCACTCTGTTGGTGTGTTCGGTCAGACCTTTCAAACTGGTTGTGTACTTGCTTTAAACTGTGACTTAACACTAGAACTACCAAGGCGGTCATTTTGACCGTTTTTAAATTTTACAGTGTAATAACTTTGTTAAAATAAAATCAATGTGGCTGTAGGACTCTGACTTTTCCTAAATATGTGTATATTTTATTCTGACACTGTTATTTTATTAAAATCACAAAACACAAAACAGTTCTGACTATTTCTACCTAGAATGGCCATGGCGGTCATTTTGACCGCACGCATTATAGATATCATAAGTCCGCTACATTTCCCACCATCAACGCGCACATATTGTTCAAGAAGTGCACAAATGAGCAAGTTTCTCAGAGGGACTTCATCACGCGACTGGCAAGCGAACTTCGCTCCGACCACATGAAATCAAAAGCCCCACGACTGGTGGTGCGATAGCCAGGACGCGGGCAGGAGCAGCAGCTGATGGAGAGAACGATCAGTGCCAAGTAAGGAGGAACTGCGAAAAAAATAAAACCCAAGGAGACATGTGCCCAATGTCACAAAGTATAGTGTGTGGGAACTGCACACGAAATGCGGTGCGGGGGGGGTTTGTGCCGTTCAAATTAGCCCTTTATTATTACCTATCGTAACATTGTATATCCATTTATTTTTAGATTTTGTGTTGATTATTGAACTTATTTACAAACGGGGCTGTACTAAACGGTATGAAGCTTTGACGTTTCCTAACTTTTTTGCATGTCTATTCACGTGGTGAGTGTGGTGAAAAATATATTTTTGACGCAAAATTTTCCTTACATTTCCTTAGACCTGTCGGGGCAATCTTTCTTTTGTGCTTGTTTTAAGTGCGATGACGTTATAAGATGACGACAGGAATTAAAAGCATCATTGGAAAACTTAAAGAGAAAGGTTAAAATGTAGATATGACATGACGAAAATTATGTTCAGTACGGTGTAGCGACAACGAGAATGGACCCAAACACAATTGAAGCTTTTGGGTGATTTTGTTCATACTTCATACATAATCCCACAAAGAGTCTTCACATTCCAGATTCAAATCACCAGACCCAGAGAGTCTACAACCAAAAAGACCTTTTATTGTTTAACTAAAGGAATAATGTTGTCTACATTTGGTAATTGTGAAAGACAGGGCTGAGTTTCCCGAAACCTTCTTAACGCTACGTCGTTCTTAAGTTACACCTTAAGCTGTACATTATCGTTAATACGTGTTTCCCGAAACGTTCTTAGTTAAGTATACCTTCTGTAAGTCATACTTTCGGAAGGTTGGTCTGGACCACTCTTAGCTTTACCTTATCACTGTTAAATGTCTATATGAATATAATTATGAAGTTTTAATACACCCAGACAGTGTTCAATTAGGCTAATTCAAGTGTTTTCATGCAAAGAATAAAATTGTCATTACACTGATTGTTGTTACAATTTTAATTATATTATTATATATAATACAATTGTATAAATTTATTTTAATTAAAGAGCGCTTTTAAAGGCCAGTGAAAGCATAGGCTACTGTCAGTTAAGTCCTATTCGGACGCTAATATTGTTTATCATGGGCTCGTACGGTATTTTAAACATTTACAGCGGTAAGTCGGTTATTTTAGTGCCGTCCGAATCCATAATATCAGTGTTTTTTCTCACCCAACCCGCGTAAAAAACTCTGTCCAAATTAGTACCTACTGATTTTTTGACAAACAGGTCGTGTGGTAATTTAATTGCTGTCTGAATCCACATCTCTGAGTTTACAAGAAGAGATTCAAAATTCACTGTTGAAATCCTTTTTGATCACTGCCGAGCACCGTTGCTACATGACGTACTCTTTTATTACTGAAATGCTTGAAAGTATTTACAAGAACAGTATTTCATCGCAGCTCACCTCAGCGAACAAAAATGGGAAAGAGAAGAAAGCACATCAAAAATTTAAATGGTTATGATGGCAGCAATATATGATACAATTTTAAAATATGTAGGCAAGGCTATTATAGGCTGTTATAGTTTAGATTATTTTTTATAATATCCCATGAGTCCTAGTAAATGCAATTTCAACTATTTCTGAAGTGCTTCTTTTATAAATAACAGCGCTTTCTCACATAAGCAGCCCCTGCACGAGAGAATAATTGATTCTCGAGTCATCGATATCAACAGATTCAGCACCATCGCCACGGACAGCACCCGGTAACGTCCGACGTAAGAAGGTATATCTTAAGCAGCTTTCTAAGGTATAGTTCGGGGAACACGCCTAGAAATGGTATACCTTCAGTTAAGTTATACCTTAAGAGTCTTCGTAGCGCGCTAAGAGACAACGTTATCGGGAAACGCAGCCCAGATCTGTTCAGAAATGGTACTGCTCAGGGCCCTAGCAGGGGTCACCTGCGACTAACAGACCCCTTCTTTCTTAAGGACCAAGAGATGTCACGGGATAGGACCTACTAAATTAACGCCACGAGGTCAGGAGATCCCATGACAGAGATGTAAAACAGACTTCCCCCTTCTTGAAGACCGTTGAATGACCTCAGTGTTGAGATCCATTAAAACCCACAGAGACACGAGACTTTACATATCAAAATCCATAAAACTCATCCCAAAACAATTCTTGATGGACTTGATATAATCAAATATAATCGTTCAACCATATTTCTATGTGTTCTACAATATATGACCCCTATGTGTCTATTATGCTTAGATCACATATAAATCATGTAATTGTGTTATAACCGTGTGTATGAATGAAAGAGTACCGTGCTTCCAATCAAAAGAATCGTATGCCCTTAATTCAAAAGATGGCTTGATTGAAATCTGTGTAAAATGTTTATGGTCTTAAAATGGAAATTATGTCTAAACTAAAGCCTCTGCTCAGCTGCAGAGTAAAGCAAACCACAGATACCACATGATTTACGATGCGAGGGGGATGATGGAAAATACCCCCTTCTCAAACAACCTTACAAGTATCTTATTGTCCAAATTCCTCCAGGAGGCGGGACAAACATTTGAGTTTAAAATCTTAGACCCGAACACAGAAGTCGGGCGGGCTCTCTCTCTCGAAAAGGTCTCGGCAGAACAACAAGTCGGGTGGAGACAGCAGACGATGGTTGTGGTAGCCTAACCATGTAGACGCATAGAGACAAAGAACCCAAATTAAGATCAGAAGAACGGGTTCAACAGCTTCATTTCAAGCCATCTAACTCGTCTCACTTTCTTTCTTTCCTAAGTTTTCCTTTATTTTCCGTTGTGAGTCTCGGTTCTAAGTTAAGTTTTGCTGCAAAGTTTCGTTTTAACGTTTCAACTGCAAAGCCTGCTTCAACTTCAAAGACTTCATTCATCCGCGCCAACACGCCACGTGATTGGCCGCCCCAAGACGTCTCCAGGCACAGCCAGCCAAGCAACGGCCGGGAAACCCCTTTGACGAAGCACCGCAAAAAGGGAATTCCCTAAAGCAAGCAAGTAACACTCCAGACTCTTAACTGAACTGGTGCATTAATGTAAAATTAAATAACCCGCCAAAGAAACGATAGAAGGGTTAAATTAATGATTGATGGTTAGTTCAGGTCATGTCTTATAAGTGCATATAGAAACTTGGGATTTCACTATCTCACTCTTAAAACTCATTCTTTCCTCACTCTCTTTCTTTCTGCAACTTGTATGAATGCGTGTGCGTGTGTTTGTGTTAGATATTAGTTTTATGTTTTAGGATAATCAATAAAGTCTTGTTTATATTTTGGAAAGATATTTGCCTTGTGTTGTGCTTGCACATTTAATGTCTTGTACTGTCGATCTAAAGTTACCTTGCTAATACATAGTGTTTCACTATAGATTGGATATTTATATCTGTGCCAAGGTTATAATTACGGCCCGTTCAAATGAACTCTAAACGAGTCATTTGCTCGGTTCCATAGTGATTCGGTCAAGATTCATTGCAAATCGATGAATCATTCCTTTTGAGCTAAATTGGCCTCCCGGCCCCCCTTAAATACATTTTATGTATATTATTATTGATGTACATTCGTTACAACGGCCATATGACCGTCAAAGTATGAACGGTCAGAATGACCGCTGTGGTCGTTCTAGTAGTTATGGAATTCCGGTAGTTCTAGTGTTAAGAGAAGAGCGTCTCTTTGGTGAAGTTTTACACATAGTTCCACAATGTGAAAAAGAAATTGTTTTAGTTTTTCTTAGAGTTTTAACACAAATGTACTTTCACCCACACTTGTATGCTTATGCTGTCCAAAGAACCAATGAATACAAAGTGATTAATTTGAGCAATGCTGCTGATGTAAAACCTCTTCACCTGATTTTCTTACAAAGAAAACCTTTTTGTAAATCCAAGATATAAAATTGTTTAAAAATGTCTTTATGAAATTCAAATGACATGTGAATGTTGACTTTATGAAAATGTAGCAGTTAAGTTTTAATAAATTATTTTTGTAAAAAAATGCTTTTTTGTTTTGTGTTCATTTCAACTGGTCAAAAATAGCACATCTATGACACAAATTGTGTGATTTACGACACATTAGTGTGTTAAATATTTTAACACACTCCCTGTGTTAAGAACAATAACACACTGGTTGTGTTAAAAGTAACACAAAATGTGTTGTCCTTAACTAGACACACAGGTGTGTTAAGATATTACACAGGTTGTGTTATTTTTAACACATCCGTTTTAAGAGTGCAGCTATAAATGCTTTTTTCTTGTTTTATAAGCATATAATGTGTTTAATAACTGTATTTTTATACTTTAATGATCAATTAATAATTTCTAAATGAAGTATAGCATTATTTACAAACCAGTTATTTAAGAGTTGTCAGTGATTCATAAGATCACTTAGAAAGTGTAAGTAAATGGAGTAAATTCGGGTAGTTATAAAGCATTTAGTAGTGGTTAGTTAACTGTTTTTGTGAGCTCATCTAAAGTGAGGACTAGTAAAGCATTTACAAAGGAGATTTAATGGCTCATTTGTCTTCTAAACAGAAAAATGAAACAAACACAACACAGTGAAACAACACAAATCTCCTCTGTAAATGCTTTACAAGGCATAACTAGTCCTCACTTTAGATGAGCTCACACAAATAGTTAACTGACCACTACTAAATGCTTTATAACTACCCGAATTAACCCTGAATTACAGTATAAATACATGTTAATAAAGCATTTATTAACACACTAAGAAACTATTACTATATGTCTGAATAATAAGATGTATGAATGTACATTTAAATAGTTTATTAATCATTTACTTACACTTTCTAAGTGATCTTATGAACCACTGACAACTCTTAAATAAATGGTTTATAAATAATGTAATATTTCATTTAGAAATGATAAATTGATCATTAATAAAGTATGAAAATACAATTATTAAACACATTATAGATATGCTTTTAAATCAAGAATAAAGCATTTATAGCTGTATTTATAAACTGCTTATTAATGTCTATTAATGCTTTATAAATGATGAATTCATTGTTTACTAATGCTTAACTAATGATTACTAGTGTGCAGTTATTATAAAGTGTTACCGAAAACGGTCTAACTTCTTAAACAGCGCACTTTTGATTACTTCATGTGAGCGGGAACATTCATCAAGCCTTGTCCAGACCATTTTCAAGGCTGTGTCTGGGTTTCCTATGTGAACTGCCCTGAGACGTCTCACATATTCTGAAGATTATTTACCAAGCCACTTTGACAACAAGTCTAGCACCTCACTGGCTTTAAGACCCAAGTCTTTGATTGTGTTGACAAAAGAGGACCTCCATCAAAGTGTGTTAAACCACTGCTCACCAGCTCACATCATGCCTAAGGTTTCTGAGTGTTGTGGCAGATGTGACCCCCCAGAGTTTAACACTGTGTACATTTTTGTTAATTATATGCAGTACCGTAGTTTCCCTGTAAGGGCCACTTTATGAACTGGTTGACTGAGAAGAAAATATTGAGAGAAGAAGACTGTATATACAGGTCCTTCTCAAAAAATTTGCATATTGTGATAAAGTTAATTATTTTCCATAATGTAATGATAAAAATTAAACTTTCATATATTTTAGATTCATTGCACACCAACTGAAATATTTCAGGTCTTTTATTGTTTTAATACTGATGATTTTGGCATACAGCTCATGAAAACCCCAAATTCCTATCTCAAAAAATTTGCATATTTCATCCGACCAATAAAAAAAGTGTTTTTGATACAAAAAAAAGTCAACCTTCAAATAATTATGTTCAGTTATGCACTCAATACTTGGTCGGGAATCCTTTTGCAGAAATGACTGCTTCAATGCGGCGTGGCATGGAGGCAATCAGCCTGTGGCACTGCTGAGGTGTTATGGAGGCCCAGGATGCTTCGATAGCGGCCTTAAGCTCATCCAGAGTGTTGGGTCTTGCATCTCTCAACTTTCTCTTCACAATATCCCACAGATTCTCTATGGGGTTCAGGTCAGGAGAGTTGGCAGGCCAATTGAGCACAGTAATACCATGGTCAGTAAACCATTTACCAGTGGTTTTGGCACTGTGAGCAGGTGCCAGGTCATGCTGAAAAATGAAATCTTCATCTCCATAAAGCTTTTCAGCAGATGGAAGCATGAAGTGCTCCAAAATCTCCTGATAGCTAGCTGCATTGACCCTGCCCTTGATAAAACACAGTGGACCAACACCATGCTGACATGGCACCCCAGACCATCACTGACTGTGGGTACTTGACACTGGACTTCAGGCATTTTGGCATTTCCTTCTCCCTAGTCTTCCTCCAGACTCTGGCACCTTGATTTCCGAATGACATGCAACATTTGCTTTCATCCGAAAAAAGCACCTGTAGCCCATTTCCTGCACACGCCTGTGCACAGTGGCTCTGGATGTTTCTACTCCAGACTCAGTCCACTGCTTCCGCAGGTCCCCCAAGGTCTGGAATCGGTCCTTCTCCACAATCTTCCTCAGGGTCCGGTCAACTCTTCTCGTTGTGCAGCGTTTTTTGCCACACTTTTTCCTTCCCACAGACTTCCCACTGAGGTGCCTTGATACAGCACTATGGGAACAGCCTATTTGTTCAGAAATTTCTTTCTGTGTCTTACCCTCTTGCTTTAGGGTGTCAATGATGGCCTTCTGGACAGTCTTACCCATGATTGCGGTTTTGAGTAATGAAACAGACTGGGAGTTTTTTAAAAGCCTCAGGAATCTTTTGCAGGTGTTTAGAGTTAATTCGTTGATTCAGATGATTAGGTTAATAGCTTGTTTAGAGAACCTTTTCATGATATGCTAATTTTTTGAGATAGGAATTTTGGGTTTTCATGAGCTGTATGCCAAAATCATCAGTATTAAAACAATAAAAGACCTGAAATATTTCAGTTGGTGTGCAATGAATCTAAAATATATGAAAGTTTAATTTTTATCATTACATTATGGAAAATAATGAACTTTATCACAATATGCTAATTTTTTTAGAAGGACCTGTAGCTGATACGCACAAGCTGCTTTTGAAGCACTAACATGCGTGATTCTCTGACAAAGAGTTTAAACTTTTCATAAGATTTATGAAGTATGTTCATGAGTTCGAAAAGGAAATCCCTTTGATGTTATTGAGAAACTTCTGCGAACTCTTTTTTTTTTTTGTTGCCTGAATCCATTCTTTGAAAAGATCGACTGTCAGCTATGGCGAGCCAGACCGTGATTTTGTGAAGGGCCTACTGCGTTCCACTGACGTTCAACCCAGACCAGTTTCCACCTGTTTGCATCGTGGGATTCATTTCAATTACAGCTAAGCTGTTACTTGATACACACACACTACCCGGGTAGTAGTAAAAAGGCCTTAAATACAATTAACTTTATACACACACATCAACTTTCGAAGGAACCAGGAGGACTTTTGAACATTTTATTTTTCTTTATTTTCATTTTATTCTTGGATCTGGACTGAATATTGTTTTGTTTTTTTTTCTTCTCCATTTCGGATAGTGTTGTGAAGAGACCTCAATATATTTTTTGAAATTGAAGCATTTGTTCATTAAGTTGTTTCATGTACAATAAATGTGCTGGCTATTAGCTGATTTACACTATTTGGCTTAAACTTTATTTACATCCTCCTAGAGTCGAACCTAGTCTTATACTCAGAGTAATAGAACACTTATATGTTCTAATGACAACTTTAACAGTGTTACACAAAGATCTTGATACACCACTACACCACTACACCACTTGATAGGCTGTTGCTGCCATTTATTGCTGACTGGTATTTCTGTTGACTCCTCTTTCAAGTTTCTTGGGAGTTTTACTTTTTGCAGTTTTGGCACTCTTGGAGATGACAATGAAGAACATGCATCAAGTACGGCATACTGGCTATCATTCACATTCACTATATTTGGTTCAGTTTGAGAGGTTAACTGGTTCTGATCCGTTACTTGGTCTGGTTCAGATTTGCAATCATGAGACTGAGATATGTAGCTTGGTCCCTGACATAATCACAAACACGTTTTTCTGTGCTTTGTGCAGATGAAGAGTGACTTTTCCTTTCACACGGCTCCTCATCCTCAAACTCTGCTGCTGCTTCTAATATATCTGCTTCTTCACTAGCAGCTGCAGCCTCTTTTTCCAGATGCAGGGCTTCCAAGTTAGCTTGTAGTCTGGCTGTGTCCACCTTAATTGCAATTTCTCTTTCTGCAAAAGTAACTTGTACTTGTGCAGCCTCTGCCTTAGCTCAAGCACATGCTGCAGCAACACCAACTGAAGATCTTGAGGATCTTTGAGTCCTTATGGAACTTTTAGAAGATGTGTCAGAAGTTCTGTATCTTTCGTTATGGGGTCTCTTTTGTATACCTTTCAGCGATGATGCTCGCTACTTGCTGCCGTATGCTTCTGCCAAGATAGATAGATAGATAGATCTTTATTGTCATTTTATGCGATACAACGGAATTTCTGTTGGAGCAATACTCTCCAGATAACAGCATAGAGTGAAAAGATAAAAATATGAAACATACATACAGGCGAAACTCGAAAAATTTGAATAATTAGTAGATTGTGCAAAAGTTCATGTATTTCAGTAATTCAAATCAAAAGGTGAAACTAATATACTTAGCACATATAACTATATACATATGCACGATCACACTTCCCAGAGGGCCGACATTTCTGTACCCAAAATCCCTTTTTTTACCGATTTCATGTAATACTCTAATTTTCTGAGATTTTGAATTTGGGGCCTTCACAAGCTCATTTTTATAATTAATTATAAATTAATGGGGCCTTCAAAATTATAACTTTTGCACAACATTCTACTTTTTCGAGTTTCACCTGTATATGTCTATATATATATATATATGCATACATATTCATTCATACATATACACTCACCTAAAGGATTATTAGGAACACTATACTAATACTGTGTTTGACCCCCTTTTGCCTTCAGAACTGCCTTAATTCTACGTGGCATTGATTCAACAAGGTGCTGAAAGCATTCTTTAGAAATGTTGGCCCATATTGATAGGATAGCATCTTGCAGTTGATGGAGATTCGTGGGATGCACATCCAGGGCACGAAGCTCCCGTTCCACCACATCCCAAAGATGCTCTATTGTGTCTGTCGCCTGTGGGGGGCATTTTAGTACAGTGAACTCATTGTCATGTTCAAGAAACCAATTTTAAAATGATTCGTGCTTTGTGACATGGTGCATTATCCTGCTGGATGTAGCCATCAGAGGATGGGTACATGGTGGCCATAAAGGAATGGACATGGTCAGAAAGAATGCTCAGGTAGGCCGGGGCATTTAAACGATGCCCAATTGGCACTAAGGGGCCTAAAGTGTGCCAAGAAAACATCCCCCACACCATTGCACCACCAGCCTGCACAGTGGTAACAAGGCATGATGGATCCATGTTCTCATTCTGTTTACGCCAAATTCTGACTCTACCATCTGAATGTCTCAACAGAAATCGAGACACATCAGACCAGGCAAAAATTTTCCAGTCTTCAACTGTCCAATTTTGGTGAGCTCTTGCAAATTGTAGCCTCTTTTTCCTTTTTGTAGTGGAGATGAGTGGTACCCGGTGGGGTCTTCTGCTGTTGTAGCCCATCCGCCTCAAGGTTGTGGCTTCACAAATGCTTTGCTGCATACCTCGGTTGTAACGAGTGGTTATTTCAGTCAAAGTTGCTCTTCTATCAGCTTGAATCAGTCGGCCCATTCTCCTCTGACCTCCAGCATCAACAAGGCATTTTCGCCCACAGGACTGCCATATACTGGATGTTTTTCCCTTTTCACACTATTCTTTGTACACCCTAGAAATGGTTGTGCGTGAAACTCCCAGTAACTGAGCAGATTGTGAAATACTCAGACCGGCCCGTCTGGCACCAACAACCATGCCACGCTCAAAATTGCTTAAATCACCTTTCTTTCCCATTCTGACATTCAGTTTGGAGTTCAGGAGATTGTCTTGGCCAGGACCACACCTCTAAATGCATTGAAGCAACTGTCATGTGATTGGTTGATTAGATAATTGCATTAATGAGAAATTGAACAGGTGTTCCTATACATACACGCACGCACACACACACGCACACACATATGCTCACACAAACACTAACACATTCTCAATAAATAGATAAAACAGCTAAAACAGTGAACACAGCAGTTATTGCACAGAGTCCGATTGCACTGAGAGGGTAAGTGGGGGTAAGAGATGTGTGTATCTATGTTTGTTTGCATGGTGTGTATGATTTTTGTAATATGTTCACAGCTCTGGGGAAGAAGCTGTTCCGGAGTCTATTTGTGCATGTGCTGGGGGTTCTCAGTCTGCCTGAGGGGTGGGTGGTGAACAGGGAGTGTCCAGGGTGTGAGGTTTCGTGCCTGATGTTTTTTGGCCCGTGTGAGAAGATGGCTTGAGTATATTTCACTCAGGTTTGGTAGGGTGGAGCCAATTATTCTCTCAGCCGTCTTGACAACCCACTGCAGGTCCTTTCTTTCCGCTACTGTGCAGCTGGAGTGCCACACAGTACAGCAGTATGTCAGGGTGCTCAATTGTTCAGCGATAAAAGCGCGTCCTGAGGGAGCCCATTGCGCTTCAGGGTCCTCAAGAAGAACATTCTCAAGAAGAACATCTTCTGCTGGGCTTTTTTAATTAAATGGGAGGTATTCTTGCTCCAGGTTATATCCTCTGCAATTTGCACTCCCAGGAACTTAAATGTAGCCACCCTCTCCAGCCCCTTCCCGTTGATACATAGTCTGTTGTGGTTTATTTAGTTCCTTCTGTAGTCAATTATTATTTCTTTTGTCTTCGTAAAGGGGTCATGACATGAGAAACCAAATTTGCCTTGATCTATTGGTATATAAGATATCTATGTACTATTACAACTTCCTGCAAGTTTCATAGCTTAAGATGTCCTCCCTAGAGTTCTCAACGGGTCGGGTCAGCCCAACAAACCCGATGGGAACCGCGGGTTCGGGTCGAAAATATAAGCAAATGACTCGGGTCGGGTTGGACCTCGGGCTTAATCTTTTCCGCTCAGTGAAAAAATAAATAAATTTGTATTAATCATTGCTGCTGTTCACCGTAAAGAAAGTCTGGTTGCTGCGTGCAACAGGCATCGCGGGGGCAGACCTGATGCCGCTGCATGTACGCCTTTAGCCTGGAGAAGAAGATAGAGTTGGTGAAAAGTAAACTTGCTGCCGGTGAATTCACTGTCGCTACTACAGGAGTGGGAAAATCAGAGGTCTGGAGAGTGTTTGGAGTGGTGCTGGATTCTGATGGAAATTCTACAGGTTATGTGCAATGCTCAAAATGCAAGGTGCTGATGAAATATGACAGCAAAAAAACAGGGTCGTCCAGCCTTTTTATTATTGTGTGAAGATTTTTATTTAAGGCATATTTATATAGCCTATTTATATACTTCAAGTTTATTGTTTCAGTTGTTTGTATTGTTAAAAGGCGTGAACATTAAGGTTGATTTGAATTCCCATCTGCTGATCATGATAATACGTGTATGAGAATTTTTTTTTAAAAAGGCGGCGGCGTCGGGCCGATGTACACCCGATGTACACCCGATGTAACCCGACGCATCAACATGAATTATCTGTGGGTCTGGTCGGGTTGCAATTTTCAGGCCCAATGAGAACTCTAGTCCTCCCCATTATAAACGAAGCATTTATTTAATCAAGCTCTAAAAACAGCTTGTTGTGGATCCATGGTACGAAGTGACGTCACGGTACGAAGACGGCCAGATTGCATATGACCGCCTCCAGCGCAGGACAACTATGCCTCATTTCGCATCATCGCATCATTGTCATGCCCACAAGGGTTCAGTTGACGTGCAGCGAGTGGGTCTGTTTACAGGAAGATTGCGATGCCACACAGATGTGCTGTTCCTGGCTGTGGACAAACAACATGAATACGCTGCCGAACGATCCAGACGTCAGGGAAAGCAGTTGGATGCAGTTTTTTTGCAGCATATGCAGCCCGCCAAAGCCTTATTTGATCGGTGAGTGATGTAGATGAGCGTGACCGGGCGCATGTTACTGAAAGAACGAGCAGAGAGAGAGAGTCTCGGCCGCACGCCTTCAAACTGTCTTGCTCTCTCTCTCTCTCTCTCTCTCTCTCTCTCTCCCTCGCGCATATGAATCAAAATCAACTGAGAATTGACACGATGGTAAAAGATCGGAAGACCGAAGTTTCACGTGGTGGAGCATTGTGCAGCCTGCATGTGATACAAAATTAACATTTTTGCCATATCAATGCTGCATCTTCAAATATGGCCTGTGCATGCATTTTGTCTGTGGTACACCCTATAATTTCATTGAAATTAGTTAAATAATGTTCAACTGGTAGCAAATTATAGGATAATTACGCAACAATAACCCGTTTTCAAGTGTCTCAGCCCTTGGGTTAAATGACATTAATTCAAAATAGTTTCACACTTTACATGTGGACACAGACTGATCCATTCTTAGTTGTCGTGATGGTTCATTTTCTTCTGATTCTGGCTCAAACATATAGGGTTGTATAATTTCAAGAGCCATCGCCTCACTCGCACCAATCGGCAAGCCCCCGCTACTATAAACAGTTCCGCGGAATCCGCACATGTTCTAACTAGGGGGCGATGATAATTTATGCATAAGCACTGACGTTAGCCAATCATAACAGTGGGCGTTAACACTGAACTCTTAAAGGGGAAACACCTCCAAAACAGACTGTTTGAATCAGAGGATGAGAAACAGGGTGGGAAAAGGTCATAAATCAAGTTTTTTTGTCCAAAAACTATAGTAATACTATAATTGCACCTAAGGGAACATAATAAAACAAAACAAAAAACGTGTCATCACCCCTTTAAAGTTGAGGTTGAGGTCGTTGTCCGTGCACCAACCTGACAGGTTCTGAACCTCTTTCCTGTAGTTGTTGTCTGATATGAGCCACACTATGGTTGTCTCATCGGAAATTTTGATGAGAGTGTTGGAGTTGTGTGAGGAAGTGCAGTCATGGGTGAAGAGTGAATAGAGGGCTGGAGTAAGGAATGCAGCCCTGGGGGATATTAAGAATAATGCTAGAGGAAGTGTGATGGCTGATCCTGACACGCTGAGGTCTATTGGTGAGGAAGTCTTTAATCCACTGGCAGAGAAGGTCTCCCAGGTCCAGTGTTTGTAATTTGTTAAAGGCACAATATGCAAGAATTGTACCTTAATATAACAGCTTCAAAGTAATTTCGGTGGTAAACAAACTCATAATAGGGCGAATCATCCTGGTAGTAAAGCTTGGGGGGGTCGCCGCTGTAAATACCAGCAATGCAAGTCTGAGAGGGGCGCCCCCGACAAATCTTGCGAGAATCACGACTTGCTTTACGGCAACGACGTCACACACAACAACAACATATGAAGCACGAAGACACTTGCGTCATTTCAGATGATGGAAAAAGCAAAGAAAACGCGGTCGGAAGAAAGTAGGAAAAGGAAAAGAGAATCTGACCGCATGAGGAACCGGACAAGAGTCCCACTCGGTCAGGCTTTCACTCGTTGGCGCAAGTTAAAAAGTAGCACTGGATGCAACAGCGATGCTGACCTGGCGATCTTGTTGATGGACTAGACCAGGGATGGAAATTAACCCTCTAGAGTCGAGAAACGCGCCGGCGCGTTTTGCGCGATTTTTTTTCACATAGCAGCAAAATAGACTTAAAATACTCAGTCACCTTTGGTCATACACACTTAAGAAATATGAAAAAATAAACTATTAAATGTCTACTTTTTTATGGGTCCACTTACAATCGAAATAAAATATTGTGCTTTTGTAAAATAAAGAAAATAAACAGGGTGTGCTTTCTGCCTCTCCGTCTCCGTGAACTTTTTTTCTAGAGCACGTCTCTAAACATAAACAAAACTCAGCAAATACTAGTCACACAGGCATGATCAATATATCTTTATAATCATTTAAGTGTGTACTTTTAAATTATCTAATTCAAAACTAAAACAAATATTCTGTGTTTATGTAATCTATATAAAAAGAGAGAGATGCCAGGCGTTCTCATTTCAGCTAATTATCTTTTAATGTGACCACGCCCACAGAGAGCGCGCGCTATAGAAACGCAAATGATCTGAAACTTGCCAACGCCCACACGAGCTCGATAAAACACCAAGTTCAGATTAATGTACCGGTAGTCTGTGTCGTTTTTCGAGGCTGTGAGGAATAATTCTGGATAATTTACCTCAGTGCTGGATTCATTTCACTTCGAGGAGCCATGGATCCAGCGAGGATCATAGTAAGTTTTTTATTCTTAGTTCTAATCGCGAATACTGTTTTAAAATGAATCGCGTGTCTTTCTCTGTGTGATGAATGAACGGAATTCGCACTGTTGTTGTTAAAGACGAAATATGAAAGACAACATTTAGTTGACTAGTTTGGGATAGATTATAAAGATTTTTACTCCAAAATAGACATCAAATAAGCTTTAGTTAACCAGTTTCTGCTCATATGTTAAATATATAACGTTAGAATGTTTTGTCAAAAATAAGCTCATAATCTAAGATGTTATTATAGTGTTTGTTCCAATGTAGACTATATCAAACTAATGAATCCTTAACTTTGAAATATGAATGATAAAATCCAGGCTATAGGCCTACTAAAAAAAAAAAAAAAAAAAAGACAAGATAGATGTAAAAAAAAAATCTTAATATTATTGTTTTTTATTAGTGACACATTTGAGGAGATTCCAAAACTTTCTGAAAATACAGTATGAGAATTAACTGCATACTAGAAATGTTTACCTTGGAAATTATACAATTTGAATGTATAAAAAAATTGTGAAAAAATACCTTTTTTTCCTCTCTGAGAACTCTAACTTTCTAACTCTAACTAATTCTGTAGAATGGTCCATATAGCCTATTTGAACAGGATTTGTTTCCAGGTATGACTATGTACTAAAAATGTGCTTTTGACTTTCATTTATATTTGTATTATATATATATATATATATATATATATAATTTATTTATTTATTTTTGTCCTCGCATTCTTTCTTGTGTGACACACCTGAATGAAAGGCTCATTAGTATGCAGGCTCATTAGTATGCAGGCTCATTACTATGCAGGGTCTTTGTCTTCTCAGGTGTGAATCACAGCAAGTCACGCCCCTGCGCATATTGCCTTTGGAAGCAAAAACTGTTTTAAAAAATTTAAATCAATGTATTGTTTTATGTGAATGATTAGGCCGGGTGATTTTCAGATCATTTTAAAGCAAAAACACTAGGCAACTACATCCATTAGTCAAAAGTCTTGTGGACACATATTAAGTATGTGTTTTGTGGCCTTATTTCAGAAACTTTAATTTTTAGTTTTTTGAATAACCATGCATAAACATTATTCCCTCAAAAATACAAATATGTAAATAGATGTTGCTCGCATATTATGGTACCCCTATTTGTGCTAAATAGAGTGTAATTACACCTTTGCCATTAATATGTTTATAAGCAACTGAAAAAAGCACAAATGTCAGGGCATGTCAAAACATCTCACAGACCTCAAAAACCCCTTAGACTCCAGAGGGTTAAGTCCAACGGCCACTGTGGCTGGTGGATTTCAAAATCTACCAGCCACTCAATGTTTTTACCAGCCACTTTCTTGTTTTTAATCGACAATGTGTAACTGCATGTGAAAATTAATAGGCTACTACAAGATCTACAATAGCCTACTTAAGCAGTTTATTTAATCTCAAGTCTCAATGAAATACTTTCTTTCTCTCTTATAGCCTACACACACAAGCCATGTACTGATATTCATTTCAGTTCGGATATGAGGAAAACACAATGTTACAGACGTGACCGCTCTGAAAGCGGCACTAAAATATGCCTTAAAACTTTCACAGAGACATCAAACAGAAAGCAAAAAAACTTTCTTTAAAGTGAATTTCGTTTTGTATTAATTGTATCTTAATTTTAATCAATGTTTCATCAACCAATTGCCTGGATTTAATAAATAAGAATTCATATTTTATATAGCAGACGATATAATCACGGAGGCGTCGGCACATGAACTGGAGCTCGTCTCATAAATGAACAGAAACTCAGTGTATAAGGTAGCCTACTCGCCTCACAGACATGTCTACTTAAACAGAATAATTCAAAACGAAAGAAAACAGACAGACTGCTCTCTGCTTATATAATCCGTATGAAATGTGCATTTCTCCGACGTGCAAGACCGCGAGTCAGCGTCGTCAACTTCATCTTTGCAACTGATACGGACAAAGAAAAGACTTGTTTATTAATAATTAATTAAAATATCTCCTTGCTATATTTTACATATTCATGATCCTTACTTTTGCCGGTTCTTTGTGACAGATTTTAGGAGCTTTATTGCGCCACGCCGCCACCCTTACATGAGCGACACCACCGCACCCACCAGAATCGCTCAGTTTTTTTTGTTTCGTTTTTTTGTTAAGGATTTGTTTACTGTGTGTGTGATTCATTTAATGGAAAGCACATTCACTGAGTTGTCTTGCTAATCAGTGTCTGCTCGTTTATTCTAACTAATTTGTCCTAAAACAGTCGAACGTCGCATGATGCTATTTTTATTTACGCGCAACGGTAATCACCCGCATTTGGCTGGTGGCGGGTGCTAATTTCCATCCCTGGACTAGACTAGTAGCCTAAGTAAATCTCTTACTTGTAAACTTGTTTGCGTTCTATGTTGTATATTGTTTCGCTTGCTTGTAGTAGCCTATGTCATTGTTTTTACGATGCTGTTCATTCATTCATTGGTGATAATTAGACCATGAGTCCAATAATTTCCACATATGTTTAGCTAGATTTCTATTATCAGAGCTGTTAGCAGACTTGCTAATAAACACTTGTTTTTCTTAAATTTTTTATTTATTTTTGTTGCGTTATGTTATATTGCCTAGCTTGCCGCACGACGCTGTTGACGTTGATTCCTGCGATTATCATGAGAACAGTCAATATCTCACATAATTATCTAGTGTAAACGACCACAATTTGCTAACTATTATTATGATAAATTGCAATAATCATGTCTAATGACATCATAACGGCCAATGTTATGAAATAATGCGATGTACATTTAACTTTATTGATGTCATCTGGCATTTTGTAATTGTCACCGGTGGGAGGATGAACGCCAGATGACTGGCCGTTCCAACCCAGACTCACGTGCCACCGTGAGGAGCCAGCACCACAGAGGACACAGAGACCAAACAATTCAGAAGTTAAAATACAGGGTCTTTATTGAATAAAATATGTTAACATGGACTCCAGCAGGATGGCTAACTCTCCTCTCAGGGCTCAGGCAAACAGAGAGGAGGCGAGGATTCACAGCGGGACGGCTCTCTTCACAGGGTGTGGATGGACAGAGAAGAGTAAGAAATCAGCAGCAAAGCTGGCTCTCTTCGTAGAGCTCAGGTAGGCAGAGAGGAATAAGGAAGCAACAGCGGAGCTGGCTCTCTTCACATGGTTTGGATGAACAGGGGAGTACGGAATCAACAGCGGAGCTGGCTCTCTTCGTGGAGCTCAGGTAAGTAGAGAGGAGTAAGGAATCAACAGCGAAGCTGGCTCTCTCCACAGGGCTCGGATGAACAGAGAGGAGTAAGGAATCAACAGCGGAGCTGGCTCTCTTCACAGGGCTCGGGTGGACAGAGAGGAGTACGGAATCAACAGCGAAGCTAGCTCTCTTCACAGGGCTCGAATGAACAGAGAGGAGTAAGGAATCAACAGCGGAGCTGGCTCTCTTCACAGGGCTCGGATGGACGGAGAGGAGTACGGAATCAACAGCGAAGCTGGCTCTCTTCACAGGGTTTGGATGAACAGAGGATGATAAGGAATCAACAGCGAAGCTGGCTCTCTCCACAGGGCTGGGATGCACAGAGAGGAGTAAGGAATCAACAGCGGATTCTCTTCACAGGGCTTGGATGCATAGAGAATGATAAGGAATCAACAGCGGAGCTGGCTCTCTTAGAGCTCGAGCAGAGAGAGCGAAGGCGAGGACTCCACAATAAAGCGACACTTCACAATCCCACGTAGAGAATAACGGGGAGGAAAAGGAGAATTTCACCACTAGATGGCTTCTTTCATCGGCCTCAATCGAACGAGATGCAGACGATGTTTCCACAGCCAAGACCACTTCCCCAATGTCGCGGCATTACACTTCTACTCGTGTTCCACTGTAACCCACACAATCCACACACGTGATTATATCAATGTACAACACTGCAAAGTCTCGTCACTCACAAACTAGGGCGTAGACAGGGGGGTCTGGTCCACTATGCATCACTGTAATCTCCTTGACTTCTCCCGATGAAGCGTGGAACTCTCAAACTTCCTCCAAAAAGACAGGGTTACACATCATGCAGTCTCATCACATCCTCCAAAAGATTCCTCATATCACAATCCAAATATCAACAACACTTATCTCTCATCCACCACGGTTCTCCTCTCCACATCTCCCGATTCGTCCGAACACCCGAAGCTCATTCCTCTCTTTCCTCTCTCTACCCAGTTGAAGATCAGATATCCTTTTATCCCTCCCAAATGACAACGTGTCCCAATCGCCATCATGTTCACGCTCTCCCGCACCTGTTTCGAATCTTTCACTAATAATTCTCCGTCTCTCCCCGGCGCTTCCGGGTTGATGTCTTCCGGGTCCCACACCGGAAAACCTTCCCCTCCAACACCCGTCTGATATTAAAGGTTCCGCCTAACTTCGTCACCCCGGTGACATAATGTTTACATTACAATCAAAAAACATAAATGAAATTATACATTAGGACTAACCTTAGAGGCTATTTACTATTTACTATAAGCTGCCAAACGCGGTAGGCTTGACATATATTATCCGATTTTGAACATTGTAGAGACTTTAAGGATGAACCAAACACAACTTAATCGAATTAATCTCTCATGGGATTCATTCAAATGTGATTCAGCATTCCGGATCTGAACACCACATTCCAAAGTCACAAGACGGCTCCAAATTGTCTAGAAAACCCCCCAGAGAAGACTTTTATGGCCCCGCAGGCCCCAGAGATAAGCCTAAACAGGAAAAACGCTGTCACTGTTTCATCCTTAAGCAAGACAAAGCGGCTCAGAAATGGTGAAACGAGGCCTGACCACCTTTGACCTCCCTCCGCATCACCACTGCTGAGCAGGACAGAGATGTAAAACAGACCACGCTTTCATGGAACGTGAGAGACATACACAGACTTTACATATCAAACCCATTAAAACTCACACAGAACAATGCTCAGTGGACTTATAATCAAACATAATAATTCTTGTTGTTCCTACAATTCATGTTTGTATTATGCTTAGATCACATATAAATCATGTAATTGTGATATAACTGTGTGTATGAATGAAAGAGTATCGTGCTTCCAATCAAAAGAATCGTATGCCCTTAATTCAAAAGATGGCTTGATTGAAATCTGTGTAAAATGTTTTGTATGATTATAATAATCTATAATGTTTAAACTGTGGTCTCTTGTTCTCTGCTAAGTGCTGGAACTCAAGCAGATCCCAGATAACGATAAGTAGGAACTAGATCCACTTCCTAAAATGATGCCATTGTCTCATTGGTCAGAATTCTCCAAAAGAGGTTGGGCTAACTTTTAAGTTAAAGACCCGAACAAAGGAGTTAGAGCCAGTTCAGTTCGGTTTTGAAGCAGTTCGGTTTTGAGTTCGGTCCGGGGTTGAATTAAGTTGGTGCCTCTCTAGCAACAGCAAGAGAGTGTTTCCTGTTCATGTTTCTCTCTGAAAACAACAAAGAGCGTGTTCACACGCTTCTATCGACCAGACCAAATTAGACCAGCAGACAAATAACCCATCAAGATCGGGGTTAAAACAGCTCATTCAAGCCATCTAACTCGTCTTACTTTCATTTCTTCCTTTATTTTCTTTTTCGTAAAAGTCTCGGTTCAAAGTTAAGTTTTGTTGCAAAGTTTCGTTTAAACGTTTCGACTGCAAAGCCCTTCCAACTTCAAAGACTTTCATCCATCCGCCAACACACCACGTGATTGGCTGCCCAAGATCTAGCAGGCACAAGGAGACAGCCAGCCAAACAACGGACCCGGGGAACCCCCTCCACACCGACGAAAAGGGAATCCCAAAGCAACGCAAACGCAAGTACCTCCAGACTCTTAACTGAACTGGTGCACTGATATAAAACTAAATAACCCGCCAAAGAAACGATAGAAGGGTTAAATTAATGATTGATGGTTCGTTCAGGTCATATCTTATAAGTGCATATAGAAACTTGGTATTTCACTATCTCACTCTTAAAACTCATTCTTTCCTCACTCTCTTTCTTTCTGCAACTTGTATGAATGCATGTGCGTGTGTTTGTGTTAGATATTAGTTTTATGTTTTAGGATAATCAATAAAGTCTTGTTTATATTTGAAAAGATATTTGCCTTGTGTTGTGCTTGCACATTTAATGTCTTGTACTGTCGATCTAAAGTTACCTTGCTAGTACATAGTGCTTCACTATAGATTGGATATTTCTATCTGTTGCCAAGGTTATAATTACGGCCCGTTTAAATGAACTCTAAACGAGTCATTTGCTCGGTTCCATAGTGATTCGGTCAAGATTCATTGCAAATCGATGAATCATTTCCTTTTGAGCTAAATTGGCCTTCCGGCCCCCCTTAAATACATTTTATGTATATTATTATTGTGTACATTCGTTACATTAATTGGTGGAGAGAATGCGGGCAGTTCAACCTAAATTGTAAGCATATATCAAGATTTATCTTTTCATTTTGTTTCGGATGCGAGATCCGAACCTCTGAAAGTCTGTGTGACGTATGGAGAGCGCGCAGCGCCCTGTTTGAATGAAGTGGATGCTGCGGCTTGAGTGAATGCATCCAGAGAAAGCTGTTACTTTAGTCTAGTCTGCCTCCCTATTTGTTTTTCTTTTTCTTGTTACATGCAGTAAATAAGATATGAAACCTCACACTACGATAAGGTAAGAATTGAGCGTGTTCCTCATTTCCAGAAATACCTCGTTATAGCTGATCGAAGTCTGCGTGTTCCAGAGTCTTTTTAGAAGGGCTATAACGTTGTGTGTGTGTGTGTGTTTATATCAGTTAGAGAGCTGAACGAAATCAAACTGCAGTAATTAAAACTAGAAAAAGTTCGTCGAGACAAACTTTAAGTTGGCTTGTGAAAGTTTGGACCAATAAGTTTGAAGAAGTTTAAAGAAGTTTAAAGTTTAATTAGTTTATAGTTTAGTAAGAAAGAAAGAAAGATAGATTAGTTAAAAAGAAAGAAAAAAAGATTAGTAAGAAAGAAAGAAAGATAGATTAGTTAGAAAGAAAGAAAGAAAGAAAGAAAGATAGATAGATTAGTTAGAAAGAAAGATAGATTAGTAAGAAATAAAGAAAGAAAGAAATATAGATAAGTTAGAAAGAAAGAAAGATATATTAGTTAGAAAAAAAGAAAGAAAAAAAGATTAGTAAGAAAGAAAGAAAGATAGATTAGTTAGAAAGAAAAAAGGAAAGAAAGATAGATTAGTAAGAAAGAAAGAAAGAAAGATAAATTAGTAAGAAAGAAAAAAGATTGATTAGTAAGAAAGATAGAAAGATAGATAGCTTAGTTAGAAAGAAAGAAAAAAAGATTAGTGAGAAAGAAAGATAGATTAGTTAGAAAGAAAGAAAGATAGATTAGTTAGAAAGAAAGAAAGAAAGTTAATTAAAAAGAAAGAAAGAAAGATAGATTAGGTAGAAAGAAAGATAGAAAGATAGATAGATTAGTTAGAAAGAAAGAAAGAAAGATAGATAGATTAGTTAGAAAGAAAGAAAAAAAGATTAGTTAGAAAGAAAGAAAGAAAGATAGATTAGTTAGAAAAAAAGAAAGAAAAAAGATTAGTAAGAAAGAAAGAAAGATAGATTAGTTAGAAAGAAAAAAGGAAAGAAAGATAGATTAGTAAGAAAGAAAGAAAGAAAGATAAATTAGTAAGAAAGAAAGAAAGATTGATTAGTAAGAAAGATAGAAAGATAGATAGATTAGTTAGAAAGAAAGAAAGAAAAAAAGATTAGTGAGAAAGATAGATTAGTTATAAAGAAAGAAAGAAAGAGATTAGTTAGAAAGAAAAAGAAAGATAGATTAGTTAGAAAGAAAGAAAGATAGATTAGTTAGAAAGAAAAAAAGAAAGAAAGAAAGTTAATTAAAAAGAAAGAAAGAAAGATAGATTAGGTAGAAAGAAAGATAGAAAGATAGATAGATTAGTTAGAAAGAAAGAAAGAAAGTTAATTAAAAAGAAAGAAAGATAGATTAGTAAGAAAGAAAGAAAGAAAGATAAATTAGTAAGAAAGAAAGAAAGATTGATTAGTAAGAAAGATAGAAAGATAGATAGATTAGTTAGAAAGAAAGAAAGAAAAAAAGATTAGTGAGAAAGATAGATTAGTTATAAAGAAAGAAAGAAAGAGATTAGTTAGAAAGAAAAAGAAAGATAGATTAGTTAGAAAGAAAGAAAGATAGATTAGTTAGAAAGAAAAAAAGAAAGAAAGAAAGTTAATTAAAAAGAAAGAAAGAAAGATAGATTAGGTAGAAAGAAAGATAGAAAGATAGATAGATTAGTTAGAAAGAAAGAAAGAAAGTTAATTAAAAAGAAAGAAAGAAAGATTAGTTAGAAAGATAGATTAGTTAGAAAGAAAGAAAGAAACAAAGATTAGTAAGAAAGAAAGATAGATTAGTTAGAAAGAAAGAAAGAATGAAAGAAAGAAAGAAAGAAAGTAAGAAAGAAAGAAATATAGATAAGTTAGAAAGAAAGAAAGATAGATTAGTTAGAAAGAAAGAAAAAAAGATTAGTTAGAAAGAAAGAAAGAAAGATAGATTAGTTAGAAAAAAAGAAAGAAAAAAAGATTAGTAAGAAAGAAAGAAAGATAGATTAGTTAGAAAGAAAAAAGGAAAGAAAGAAAGATTAGTAAGAAAGAAAGAAAGAAAGAAATATAGATAAGTTAGAAAGAAAGAAAGATATATTAGTTAGAAAAAAAGAAAGAAAAAAAGATTAGTAAGAAAGAAAGAAAGATAGATTAGTTAGAAAGAAAAAAGGAAAGAAAGATAGATTAGTAAGAAAGAAAGAAAGAAAGATAAATTAGTAAGAAAGAAAAAAGATTGATTAGTAAGAAAGATAGAAAGATAGATAGCTTAGTTAGAAAGAAAGAAAAAAAGATTAGTGAGAAAGAAAGATAGATTAGTTAGAAAGAAAGAAAGATAGATTAGTTAGAAAGAAAGAAAGAAAGTTAATTAAAAAGAAAGAAAGAAAGATAGATTAGGTAGAAAGAAAGATAGAAAGATAGATAGATTAGTTAGAAAGAAAGAAAGAAAGATAGATAGATTAGTTAGAAAGAAAGAAAAAAAGATTAGTTAGAAAGAAAGAAAGAAAGATAGATTAGTTAGAAAAAAAGAAAGAAAAAAGATTAGTAAGAAAGAAAGAAAGATAGATTAGTTAGAAAGAAAAAAGGAAAGAAAGATAGATTAGTAAGAAAGAAAGAAAGAAAGATAAATTAGTAAGAAAGAAAGAAAGATTGATTAGTAAGAAAGATAGAAAGATAGATAGATTAGTTAGAAAGAAAGAAAGAAAAAAAGATTAGTGAGAAAGATAGATTAGTTATAAAGAAAGAAAGAAAGAGATTAGTTAGAAAGAAAAAGAAAGATAGATTAGTTAGAAAGAAAGAAAGATAGATTAGTTAGAAAGAAAAAAAGAAAGAAAGAAAGTTAATTAAAAAGAAAGAAAGAAAGATAGATTAGGTAGAAAGAAAGATAGAAAGATAGATAGATTAGTTAGAAAGAAAGAAAGAAAGTTAATTAAAAAGAAAGAAAGATAGATTAGTAAGAAAGAAAGAAAGAAAGATAAATTAGTAAGAAAGAAAGAAAGATTGATTAGTAAGAAAGATAGAAAGATAGATAGATTAGTTAGAAAGAAAGAAAGAAAAAAAGATTAGTGAGAAAGATAGATTAGTTATAAAGAAAGAAAGAAAGAGATTAGTTAGAAAGAAAAAGAAAGATAGATTAGTTAGAAAGAAAGAAAGATAGATTAGTTAGAAAGAAAAAAAGAAAGAAAGAAAGTTAATTAAAAAGAAAGAAAGAAAGATAGATTAGGTAGAAAGAAAGATAGAAAGATAGATAGATTAGTTAGAAAGAAAGAAAGAAAGTTAATTAAAAAGAAAGAAAGAAAGATTAGTTAGAAAGATAGATTAGTTAGAAAGAAAGAAAGAAACAAAGATTAGTAAGAAAGAAAGATAGATTAGTTAGAAAGAAAGAAAGAATGAAAGAAAGAAAGAAAGAAAGTAAGAAAGAAAGAAATATAGATAAGTTAGAAAGAAAGAAAGATAGATTAGTTAGAAAGAAAGAAAAAAAGATTAGTTAGAAAGAAAGAAAGAAAGATAGATTAGTTAGAAAAAAAGAAAGAAAAAAAGATTAGTAAGAAAGAAAGAAAGATAGATTAGTTAGAAAGAAAAAAGGAAAGAAAGAAAGATTAGTAAGAAAGAAAGAAAGAAAGATAGATTAGTGAGAAAGATAGATTAGTTAGAAAGAAAGAAAGAAAAAAAGATTAGTGAGAAAGAAAGATAGATTAGTTAGAAAGAAAGAAAGAAAGAGATTAGTTAGAAAGAAAAAGAAAGATAGATTAGTTAGAAAGAAAAAAGGAAAGAAAGATAGATTAGTAAGAAAGAAAGAAAGATAAATTAGTAAGAAAGAAAGAAAGATTGATTAGTAAGAAAGATAGAAAGATAGATAGATTAGTTAGAAAGAAAGAAAGAAAAAAAGATTAGTGAGAAAGAAAGATAGATTAGTTATAAAGAAAGAAAGAGATTAGTTAGAAAGAAAAAGAAAGATAGATTAGTTAGAAAGAAAGAAAGATAGATTAGTTAGAAAGAAAGAAAGAAAGATAGATTAGGTAGAAAGAAAGATAGAAAGATAGATAGATTAGTTAGAAAGAAAGAAAGAAAGTTAATTAAAAAGAAAGAAAGAAAGATTAGTTAGAAAGATAGATTAGTTAGAAAGAAAGAAAGAAAAAAAGATTAGTAAGAAAGAAAGATAGATTAGTTAGAAAGAAAGAAAGAATGAAAGAAAGAATGAAAGAAAGAAAGAAAGTAAGAAAGAAAGAAAGAAATATAGATAAGTTAGAAAGAAAGAAAGATAGATTAGTTAGAAAGAAAGAAAAAAAGATTAGTTAGAAAGAAAGAAAGAAAGATAGATTAGTTAGAAAAAAAGAAAGAAAAAAAGATTAGTAAGAAAGAAAGAAAGATAGATTAGTTAGAAAGAAAAAAGGAAAGAAAGATAGATTAGTAAGAAAGAAAGAAAGAAAGATAGATTAGTGAGAAAGATAGATTAGTTAGAAAGAAAGAAAGAAAAAAAGATTAGTGAGAAAGAAAGATAGATTAGTTAGAAAGAAAGAAAGAAAGAGATTAGTTAGAAAGAAAAAGAAAGATAGATTAGTTAGAAAGAAAGAAAGATAGATAGTTTAGTTAGAAAGAAAGAAAAATAGATTTGTTAGAATAAAAGATAGATTAGTTAAAAAGAAAGAAAGATAGATAGATTAGTTAGAAAGAAAAAAGATAGATTAGTTAGAAAGAAAGAAAGAGATTTGTTAGAATGAAGGAAAGATAGATTAGTTAGAAAGAAAGAAAGATAGATAGATTAGTTAGAAAGAAAGATAGATTAGTCAAAACGAAAAGATGGATTAGTTAGAAAGAAAGAAAAATAGATTTGTTAGAATAAAAGATAGATTAGTTAAAAAGAAAGAAAGATAGATAGATTAGTTAGAAAGAAAGTTAGATTAGTTAGAAAGAAAGAAAGATAGATTAGAAAGAAAGATAGATAGATAGATTAGTTAGAAAGAAAGATAAATAGATTAGTTAGAAAGAAAGAAAGAAAGATAGATTAGTTAGTTAGAAAGAAAGTTAGATTAGTTAGAAAGAAAGATAGATTAGTTAGAATGAAAGAAAGATAGAGTAGTTAGAAAGAAAGAAAGATAGATTAGTTAGAAAGAAAGATAGATAAGTTAGAAAGAAAGATAGATAGATTAGTTAGAAAGAAAGATAGATTAGTTAGAAAGAAAGATAGATTAGTTAGAATGAAAGAAAGATAGAGTAGTTAGAAAGAAAGATAGATTAGTTAGAAAGAAAGATAGATTAGTTAGAATGAAAGAAAGATAGAGTAGTTAGAAAAAAGAAAGATAGATTAGTTAGCAAGAAAGATAGATTAGTTAGAATGAAAGAAAGATAGAGTAGTTAGAAAGAAAGAAAGATTAGTTAGAAAGAAAGATAGATTAGTTAGAAAGAAAGATAGATAGATTAGTTAGAAAGAAAGATAGATTAGTTAGAATGAAAGAAAGATAGAGTAGTTAGAAAGAAAGAAAGATAGATTAGTTAGAAAGAAAGTTCGATTAGTTAGAAAGAAAGAAAGATAGATTAGAAAGAAAGATAGATAGATAGATAGATTAGTTAGAAAGAAAGATAAATAGATTTGTTAGAAAGAAAGAAAGAAAGATAGATTAGTTAGTTAGAAAGAAAGTTAGATTAGTTAGAAAGAAAGATAGATTAGTTAGAATGAAAGAAAGATAGAGTAGTTAGAAAGAAAGAAAGATAGATTAGTTAGAAAGAAAGATAGATAAGTTAGAAAGAAAGATATATAGATTAGTTAGAAAGAAAGATAGATTAGTTAGAAAGAAAGATAGATTAGTTAGAATGAAAGAAAGATAGAGTAGTTAGAAAGAAAGAAAGATTAGTTAGAAAGAAAGATAGATTAGTTAGAAAGAAAGATAGATTAGTTAGAAAGAAAGATAGATTAGTTAGAAAGAAAGATAGATTAGTTCGAATGAAAGAAAGATAGAGTAGTTAGAAAGAAAGAAAGATAGATTAGTTAGAAAGAAAGATAGATTAGTTAGAATGAAAGAAAGATAGAGTAGTTAGAAAGAAAAAAGATAGATCAGTTAGAAAGAAAGATAGATTAGTTAGAAAGAAAAAAGATAGATTAGTTAGAATGAAAGAAAAAATAGATTAGTTAGAAAGAAAGAAAGAAAGAGATGTATAGATAGAAAGAGAGATAGATAGTTGAAAGAGATAGATAGATAGATAGATAGATAGATAGATAGATAGATAGATAGATAGATAGATAGATAAGTTTATTAGTACATATAGAATGGTAGTTTAATTGAGTCTAGGGCTTCAGGGAGTTTAGATTTGAGTTTATTTGGTGTCCACTGCTGGGCCACCGTAGTCTTGGCTCAATTTGAACTGTTGCAATGAAAGTCAATGGGATTTTTATGATTTTTCATATTAATTTTTAAGAAATCTGAAAGTCAAATCAGTTTGAAAAGATATAGCACGCCGAGTCAGAACAGTCTGAAGGTCTGACCCGAGTTTGGAGTTTGTAGAGTTAAAGCTCTAGGACGAGTTAGAGTCAGAATTTTTTGGGTAAGAAAAATAAGAAGAAGAAGAAGAAGAAGAACTAGAAAAAGTTCGTCGAGACAAACTTTAAGTTGGCTTGTGAAAGTTTGGACCAATAAGTTTGAAGAAGTTTAAAGAAGTTTAAAGTTTAATTAGTTTATAGTTTAGTAAGAAAGAAAGAAAGATAGATTAGTTAGAAAGAAAGAAAAAAAGATTAGTAAGAAAGAAAGAAAGATAGATTAGTTAGAAAGAAAGAAAGAAAGATAGATTAGTTAGAA